>CM075478.1:25675857-26275857 GCA_037950665.1 Hypophthalmichthys nobilis | reverse complement strand
TAATTTACTTACCCCCATGTCATCCAAGATGTCCGTCCTTCTTTCTTCAGTCGAAAAGAAATTAAGGTTTTTGATGAAAACATTCCAGGATTATTCTCCTTATAGTGGACTTCAATGGTCTCTCCAAACAGTTGAAGGTCAAAATTACAGTTTCAGTGCTGCTTCAAAGGGCTTTACATGATCCCAGACGAGGAATATGGGTCTTATCTAGAGAAACTATCGGTTATTTTCTTAAAAAAAAATGTAAATGTATATGCTTTATAGACACAAATGATCGCATCACAAGTGCTTACACCAGACTGCGATTCCGTATTCTTCAAAAAACTTACGCTTGAATGTCCTACACCTTCCCTATTAAACTTACGGAAAAAACAGAACTGGCGCCGCGTTCGTTCCGTAAGTTGAACGGAAGGTGTAGGACATTCAGCGTAAGCTTTTTGAAGAATACGGAATCGCGGAAAGTTGGATAAAATGAAAGTTAGATGGAAACATTTGAGATATTGTAAGTACTCAAGTGAACAAAATATATAACACTGGCCTAGTGGTTTTTGGATATTTTACTGCAAACATCTTGCATATTGTACCTTTAAGTTAATAACTGATTAAAACAGGGGTATCAAACTCCATTCCTAGAGGGCCACAGCCATGCAGAGTTTAGATTCAACCTTAATCAAATACACCTAATCCAGCCGTTCAAGCTTATTTGAAAACTATAGGGTGAATTCAGGTTGATAGGGAAACTTTTTTCAAGTCATCTCAATGGCAAAAAGTGTCCCAATCACACTGAATTCACCCTAGGTGTAGTGTGTTAAAGCACAATACTTTCTGCAGGGCTGTGGCCTTCCAGCAACATAGTTTGACACCCCTGGATTAACACACTCTTTAAGCCATGAGAGGAAAAGAAACAGAATTTAGCAACTACATATGTAAATATAGAAAAACCGAAAGGTAGTTTGTCATGCATTACTGGTTGTCTTCTACTGAAACTCCTTATAATCACTGAAATGGCGCCATCTACTGGATATTTTCCAAAATGAACTACTAATTAAGTTTCAAAATGCTTTATGTTCATTATGCCTGGTCTCCTTTCAACATCACACTATTAGTAATTCTATTCAATAGTTAAGTGATGGTTGGGATCATTTAACATGTTGAGAGATAACAAACAATACTGAAACAGCATCAGGTGTTTGACTGAACCATGTTAGATACTTTATTAGTCATAGACTGTTAAATTATTACATGAAACCTGATCATTATTGCAATGCAGCATAATTATCTTGCCAATACACTGGTAATTTTGAGGTACCCAAAATATAGAATACTGAATACAGATTACTCACAAATCACAGAATTCATATCTTCTCATTACAAAAAAATGACATTTTTGACATTAAAGAATAAGTTCACTCAAAATTCACTGTCATTACTCACCCTTGTGGTATTATTTTGAGGAACAAAAGATTTTTTGTTTAAGAATCCATTTTTTTTCCCCACACAAAAAATGATAGCCCATGAGCTTGGTATCCCTTTACCTTTGCTGAAGTCTAATGGTTTTGAAATCTCTAAGACATTTGATCTTTTCCAACCGTAACTGTACATCTAATACTGAAAATGTTACAATCTTTATATATGATTTTATTTTTCTTATTTAATGAAAATTATCAAAATAATATTGATTCACTCTGACTTCAGAAACTGTTAGTCGGCTTGTAAATTAGTCACTAGATTTTGATATATGGTTCAGCATTCCATCCCGTCTGGCCCCATTTCAATATGTGATCTTATAAACAGGTTCACCAACATGAAGGACACCCGTTTTCTTGACGATGTAGTACTGTCCCAGTATTGGTGCGGTTTTCTGCTTAGGGTCAGTCAGTCGATAGCTATGAAGAAGAAAAAAAAAATTCAAGTAGGTGAGGAAAACTGTGGATATACACTACCAGTCAAAAATTTGGACACAGTAAGATTTTTAATGTTTTAAAAATAAGTTTCGTCTGCTCACCAAGGCTGCATTTATTTAATTAAAAACACAGTAAAAACAGTAATATTGTGAAATATTATTACAATTTAAAAATAACTGTTTTATGTTTGAATATATTATATAAAGTAATTTTCAGTGTCACATGATCCTTCAGAAATCATTCTATTATGCTGATCTGCTGCTCAAGAAACATTTATTATTATTATCAATGTTGAAAACAGTTGTGTACTTTTTTTCAGGATTCCTTGATGAATAGAAAGTTCAAAAGAACAGCATTTATCTGAAATACAAAGCTTTTGTAACATTATAAATGTCTTTACTGTCACTTTTGATCGATTTTAATGCATCCTTGCTGAATAAAAGTATTAATTTCTTTAATTTCTTTTCAAAAAAAAAAAAAAAAAAAAATTTCTTACTGACCCCAAACTTTTGAACGGTAGTGTATAATGTTACAAAAGCTTTGTATTTCAGATAAATGCTGTTCTTTTGAACTTTCTATTCATCAAGGAATCCTGAAAAAAGTACACAACTGTTTTCAACATTGATAATAATCATAAATGTTTCTTGAGCAGCAAATCAGCATATTAGAATGATTTCTGAAGGATCATGTGACACTGAAGACTGGAGTAATGATGCTGAAAATTCAGCTTTGATCATAGGAATAAATTACTTCATAAAATATATTCAAACAGAAAACAGTTATTTTAAATTGTAATAATATTTCACAATATTACTGTTTTTACTGTATTTTTAATTAAATAAATGCAGCCTTGGTGAGCAGACGAAACTTCTTTTTAAAACATTAAAAATCTTACCAATTCCAAACTGTTGACTGGTAGTGTGTCTGAGGTCAGTAAGATTTTTTTGTCTCTTCTGCTCACCAAGGCTGCATTTATTTGATCAAAATTAACAATAAAAACAGTAATATTGTGAACTATTTTTAGATTTTAATTCTGTGATGTCAAAGCTGAATTTTCAGCATCATTACTCCAGTCTTCAGTGTCACATGATCTTTCAGAAATCATTCTAATATGCTGATGTGGTGCTCAGGTAATATTTCTTATTATTATTATTATTATTATTATCAATGTTGAAAACAGTTGTGTTGCTTAATATTTTTGTGGAAACTGTGATACATTTTAAAATTATTCTTTGATTAATAGAAAGTTCAAAACAACCACATTTATTTGAAATAGAAATATTTTGCAACATTATAAATGTCTTTACTGACACTTTTGATCAATTTTATGCATCTTTGCTGAATAGAAGTATTAATTTCTTTTTTATCTTAAAAAAAAATTAAATCAAATAACAAATTTTAATAGAATATTGTGCCCATGAAATGTTTTTTTTGGGGGGGGGGGGTCTGAACTTTCTACTCCTCAAAGAATCCTAAAAAAATGTGTCACAGTTTCCACAATGATATTAATACAAAACAAAACGAACATGTGTTTACTTGTTACACTTATAATGTATAATAATGTGATTTTTTTCCAGATTCTGTAACTGATTAACAAAAAAGAAACAAGCACAGTTCTTTGGCAAGAAGCACAAGAAAATAATTATTAACTATTGACAGCCATAAACTCGTGAGCTCTACCCTTTGATCTGGGTAGATTTTAATTCAACTAGTGTAAAAGGAAAATGCATTGTTTCTGTCTGTGCGAACTTACGTTTTGAGCGTGTTCAGCGGTTCTTTCCGGGACATGACTCCAGTCTCAGGGTCAACGGTGGTTAAGAGGCATCTGAATATTAATACACAGAATTACTTATTTTACATTACTAATGTACTAGTGAACAGCGTATATTCTATTTTACCTTCCACAGCCAACGACTCTCTTTAGCTCCACTTGGCCAATCTGAATATGATTCCATGTGTCCTGGTGTAGGAATAACAGAGTTTTATTTTACACCATAGCACACCTTGCATCGTTCCATATTGTATTATATTCAGTCATACCTCTGTGAATGCCTCACAGTCACTGACAACAATACTGGGACGAAATTGAAAGACAGTAACTTCACTATCCAATCGGGTATTCAGGTCTCTAACAGAGGATTCCGACATTAGCATGATGGGAGCAGCATCAGGATAGGCCACCTGAGGAATTGTGAAATATTAGATCAGATAATGCCAGTGATCGATAAAAAAAAAAACCAAAAGAAAGTCACAGGAAACATTAGATCTCTTCTTTACAGTCATGGTGAGTTATTTCACAAAAATAGTATTGGTTTTGTATATTATATGTACTAATATAAAAATTGTTCATATTGCAAGGAAATGTACTAGATTTTCATACGTGTTGAAAGGAGGTAGAATCACAGCTGTGAAACCTTATAAAAATTTTTTTAAATTACTCTTTTGTCGGGATCCTTTTCTGTCAGTATTTTTTCATTTTAGATATACATCTGCTTTTACTATAATTGAGTGATACTGTAATATAATTTTGCTGAATTAAAATAATGAAATAAAATGATATATTTTTCAATTTCTAATTAATAAATGTATAAATAATACAATCTAGTTAATTTAAAAGTGGGAATGTTGGCATATTAAAAACTAGTAATCGCAGGTACAACTCTGAGAACATGTCCCACATCTCAAGAGTAAATATTACAGTTTTACAATAATAATTTTATGGTTAAAGATCTTCACTTTTTAAATCTTTATTTGTAGTATAATAAATGTACAGGGCTGTCCATCAAACCTTTTCATCCTTAGGATAGAGGGGATCTTTCTCAGAAGGCCTCATGGGCTTTAGATGAGGTTCATAATGCACCAGGCGAACAGTCTTGTCTGATTCCAGGTATCGAGTAAGCCACTCAGACACATCGTCCCCGCAGTCCCTGCCCTGAACGTCTATACTAAAGACTCTGGACACACAAGCAAAATTATTTTCAAGTTTCAGTATGCCACTTAAACTAGATGAACCATCTCAGTCTTACAAACTTTGACCACATATAAAATCGGTTAGCACAGGCACACTTTACAAGCGAAATGAGTTTGTCAGGTTGTAAATTACAGTTCAAAATGGAGACAAAATATTTCGACAGTTTCTCGTTGTCCAACGTTATTGGAACATGTTCACAGTTAATGTGATGAACTACACCTGTGTGAACTTGAGGAAAACTGACTTCATAACAGTGTTTAATTAGCAATGTTTATTTCTCAAAACTGCAACTTTACCATGCAATTCTGACTTTATAACTCAGAATTTATATCATGAGGGGAAAAAAGTCAGAATTGTGAGATAAAAAGTCGGAATTACCAGTGTTGGGGAAAGTTACTTTTAAAAGTAATGCATTGCAATATTGCGTAACTCCCTAAAAAAGTAAGTAATTCCGTTTACTTTTTATGAAAAGTAATGTGTTACATTAGTTTTGCTTTACTTTTTCTCACCTGGGATAGAGACAGAGCAAAACGCGTCATAATCTGAAAACCACGCCCACCGGGGTGGGGAAAACAATCCAACAGTCCCCATTGACTTTATATACAGGAGGCTGCTTGTCATTTCTGACTTATAACAAAAAATAGAACAATGTCTAAAAGCTGCTATGTGACATGGTGTACAGCAAACAAGCTAAAAAACCCAGAACTAAGTTTTTATAAGCTGTCGACCCCAAAAAACAAATGTTTAAGGACACAAAAGTGGATACAGGCAGTGAGACAGATCGCAACGGGTCACATTACTATAAGAACTACATTGGAGGGGAATGTATTTGGCGACAGGTGAAATAATTCTTTGACATGGTTAAAAATAATGAATAGTTTGTTTTTGTTTGTTTGTTTAGCATATGTTGTCGCCGATTACGTTCCCCTCCAGTGTATTTCTTATAATAATATGACCCGTTGCGATCTTTCTCACTGCCTGTATCCACTTTTGTGTCCTTAAACATTAGTTTTTTGGAGTCGACAGCTTATAAAAACTTATTTCTGTTTTTTTTAGCTTGTTAGCTGTACAGCTTGTCACACAGCAGCTTTTAGGCATTGTTCTGTTTTTTGTAATAAGTCAGAAATGACAAGGAGGCAGCCTCACGCAATACAAAGTCAATGGAGACAGTTGGATTGTTTTCCCCCCGGTGGGCGTGGTTTTCAGATTATACTAAATGCGCTCTGTCTCTATGGGCTTGCTTGTTTGTTTTTTAAAAACAACAACAAAAAAAGTTATATTTTTGGCAAATGTTAAGGCCCTTTCACACAAAAAGTGAAATGAATAAGCCTCAGGCTGAAGGAAATGCATATTTACACCTGTACAGTAGAGGGCGCAGCTCAAACAAACCTTTCAGCTGTGCTGCAGTTCTGGATTACAGAATAGGATATGGGAGAAGGAAGTTCAACACTCTTATTTCTAAATCTAATCTAAAGTCATTTTTGCTTATTATAATGGTTGAATTAGATAATTGAAGGTCAGCAGCAAAGACACTGGTTAATAAAGTGAGATTAAATACATATGTATGTTTGTGTAATTTAATATAGTTAATTATTACAGGTTTGCATAAAATTCTGAGATTGCATTTCACTGTTTTTATTCATTTTGAGGAATACTGAATGTTTTCGTGCAAATGAGATGAGTAAATGCATGTTCTCATTCAGTCTAGAGCTACAATAACCATCATGTTTACACAGCGCACACAACACCTCTGCACTTTATTTCCCTCAACATGGGAACAGGAGACCTGTCAGTCAATAAATGTTAAAAAGTAACTTAGATATATTGTTGTAAATTGAAAAAGTAATGTGTTACTTTACTAGTTACTTGAAAAAAGTAATCTGATTACATAACTCAAGTTACTTGTAATGCATTACCCTCAACACTGGCAATTACCTTTTTTATTCATTGGCAGAAACAAGCTTCCATAATAATCCCCTTGAGGTCAGTTGTCCATGTTTGTAACACTATGTACCTGCAGTCCACAACTGCGTTATTGGGCTGGTGAAAAGGAACCCTCAACTCCTCCATCTGGGGTCCATTAAGACACAGCTGCCCACCTTCACAGCTCAAAGACACCAACACCAGACGAGGCTGCTGTCTGGCTGTCACCATGTGTCCATCCTCTGTGATGACCAGCCAGTGACTGCAACAAAACAAAAAGTACATAATATGTCATGACGCGAATTATGAGAGGTGTCTGACCCCTCTTACATTAGGTTTGAGCCCCTCCAAAGAAAATCAAAAGAAGGAAAGACAAAAGTAAGTATTTCTGTTACATATAAGCGTGTATATTTTCGAAGTTTTCAAAAGTTATAAGTTAGTCAGAGAGCTAAAATAGACAAAACCATGGCTATATCTCGAGCGCTTTGCGTTAGCATCTTCATCAAACGGTAAATCATTACTAATAATTCGTGCACTGACCTATATAACAGTACATTTAAAAGCGTATATTGCGTATATAACAGATATGCGTTCGAAGAAATTGCATGACTGAAAAGCAAAGATGCACACTTAGTTACTTCTATCAAATACTTACCGATCCCGCAGTTCGCCATATTTCAGCCCCATTTGCAGACATTCTGCTGTCTCTACCGACACCCCTTTCCCAGACTTCATCGGATGAACCAGCAGTTGAGTAACAACTCCCACTCGAGTTAACTTTTTTTCCTGACGCATATATTTATACACGAGACCGAGTCCAAGCAGAGCAGCCGTTGTGCCTGCAGCGTATAATACGAATTTCCGATTTTGGCCAAAGATTTTCACAAACTCACCGTTGAAGTCCATCTTTATTTTCGGAAATATTATCTGTCTGCGATATCTGACAAGTCTGAGACGTTTCGCAGCACTCAGCAGAGTGTTTTTATTGCAGCCAATGAGCAGGCGCGTTGCTACCAGGTAGATTTAAAGTGACAGGTCCTCTCTTTGAAGTCGACATGAAATTAGAAAATTTTCTTTTATACGTCCAGATTGTGAACGATTCATCAGCAGGTTATTTTAAAGCAAATGTTAGTCTTTCATAAAAATATATTATAACTTGATCACCATCTGAAACAGCTTTTCTTGACCGCTGACATCACCAAGACCGCTTTATTTTTTAACCCTCTGCCCTAAACACCTGTCATTCAGACCACTTTTCACTGTCCAATGGGCTTTATGCACGGTTACTTCCTGGTTGTCATTAAGCCAGCTCGGGCATTTCGGTGAACTGTTAGCTGTTCATTCTACTGTACATCCACACAAAACCATCAGTGGTTGACTTTTTAAAGTTGTATTCATATTTTAATGCAGTTATCACATTTACCTAATTTGCCAATAAACCAGTTTGATTGACTGCAATAAAGATGAAGCTATTAGGACTGTTTAAAAATGCCGTGTCTGTAATTAGACACGCACACACATTTTTTCCCCAGCACTTCAAATGTTATTTTTAATGTGATGACCACAAACATTATTTGTTCATCCTTCTAAGATTGTCCCCATTGTAAAACCTAACATTTCAAAATGTAGGAAATTCAACATTTGATTTATTTAAAAAATAAAAAGACAATAATTACCATTATAACCAGCAGGTGGCGGCAGATTTGCGCATATCAGCCATTTCCTCTAATCGTTTTTCGCCTAGTTTCGTTTTTGACTAAATATTAAACATTATAAAATAACTAGGTTTAAAAATACATTTTGTCAATGTGAAGTATGAAGTACTCACAAAATCTTATGAAAAACAATAACTTTTCTTGTGAATGAATTACACAGAAAGCGAGCACCGCTCTTTCCCTTTGTAATCACAGCAGCTGTCAGTCAGTGCAGTGCAAGATCAATGATTTCGGGCACACTTGTGAAAATACACAATTTATTTAATGAATCAAACTAAAGTGCACAATAAATATTTAATTTTTTACACAAAAGTGTAAAAACTGATTCTCGAATTGAATTTAGCCGAGGAGGAACACTGTACGTCTTTATTTATTTATTTTTTATGCCGTCTTACATTTAAATAACTAAATTAATAATATGCCTGCATATTTAAGTGACTATATTCTGATTATAAACTAAGTATTACACTACTGATGCTCAACACTCCAGCATCTCACCGGAAGTTTTCGAGCTGGATATTATTGCGGAAGTTCTAAAGAACGCCACTGGAAGGCAAGCCTGCAACCTTTAGCCAAAAAAGCGTAACGGCTAATGCTAACGCTCCGCCTCTGGCGGTAGGCAGGGAAGGAGACCAGAGGCCATTTTTTGAATGGATGAGAGGCTTCACTATGCTGATTAAACAGCTTTTGTGGGGAAATAGTTAACACAACATTTATACATTTTGAAGCCTAAATAAAGTCGTCAGATATAAAAAGCTAACAGTAGGCTATAAACGGACTACTGCACACCATTGTTGAGGATCAACTTCACCACCACCAAGCTTCCTCAAACTTTATTTAAAAAACAACTTGATTTAAAAACATGCTCGCTGATTATGATCTGCGCTGTGTATGAATACTTATCCACTTTTTCATGAGAAATGCTGTCCAAATGTCCTGTTTGTCATGATAACGTCTAAAGTTCCTACCAAAGGAAGTAGTCCCTTTTAGCAACTTGTTAGCAACCACCGTTTTTAAGACACAATAAAGGTTTAAAAAATCACAAGCGAGTTATAACTGGTGTGTTTTATGTCATAGATCAAAACGTGAAAATATTTAGAGGCTTTGTTAACCACAGACCTTATTTCAGGCGATTTAGCAAAAACCCATTCAAAAAACCCATAGACTTTAGGGCGATGGAACCGGAAATCCTAAAATGCTAACTCGCTTCCGGGTTTTGCATACAAAAACACATCATCTCTGAGGTACTCTATAGATGTTGTGTAAAAGCCACTGGAAGGCAAGCCTGCAACCTTTAGCCAAAAAAGCGCTAATGCTAAGGCTCCAGCTGTGGCGGTACGCAGGGAAGGAGTTTTGAATGGCGGGCACTGATGTCACACAAAGATACAGACCCTCTCATCTCCCTATAATATACAATCTCTGATATAGCCCATTAATTTCCAATGACTAAAAATAAATGGCTGCATCCAAAATCGCATATTTCCCCACTATATAGTAGGCGAAAAACAGTATGTGACAAAAGAAGTATTGTTATGTCTAAGTTCACAGTACTCATAAAATTGTAGCCAAAATGTAACCCGGATGACCTACTACTTCCGACAAGATACTGAAGTATGTTTACAATGGACACTTTACTATCCCATGAGGCTACGGGAGAAGATTTGTGAATGGCAGTGAAGTGACATAACTGATGCTGGTAGGTCACATGATAATGACAGCATTACTCATTCAAAATAAGTACCTACTCAAGAGGGTAGACTCTAAAAAAAATGCTGGGTTAAAAACAACCCAAGTTGGGTTAAATATTTGACCAACCTGATGGGCAGTTTTATTTAACTCAACTATTGATTAAAAGTTACTATATGGCTGGCTTAAAATGAACCAAAAAATAGGTTGGAAATTAAAAATCAGACACATAATTATAGAGGCAACAGTAATAATCAAAAGGTGAACATTTATTAATAAGCAATTTAATAAATGTTTACTGTTTAATTATTATTCATTAAACTTATGAATAAATATTCATTTATTAAACATATTAATGAATGTTAATTTCCATCCTGTTTTGGGTAATTTTTTAACAATAGTTGAGTTAAATAAAACTACCCAGCAGGTTGGGCAAACAACCCAATCATTGGGATTGTCCATATTTAACCTAACTTGGGTTGTTTTTAACCCAGCATTCACTCTAAAAAAAGGTGAAAGCGGCACCTTTGTCAAATGCCGCTATGTAGAACCCATAAGAGGTGCCATATCGCATTTTATTTCTTCAACAAAATGGTGCTAAACAGCACCAACAGTGGTTCTTTGGCTCGTAAAGAACCTTTAAAGGGGCTTAACAGGTTCTTTGTACGGCAGTGGTGCTATATTGCACCTTAACCACCCCAAAGAACCGCTGAAGAAACATACAGGAGCTTAACAGGTTCTGTATACGGTATAGCGGTGCTATATAGCACCTCAGTCATCCCAAAGAGCCAGTGAGGAACCGCTGAAGAACCACTGACGCACCAAGATTTGGTGCTATACAGCACTTAAAGTGGTTCCCCTGTGATTATGAGCCAAAGAACCATTTTTAGTACTATATAGAACCATTTTTTTTACAGTGATTTTGGATGCAGCCAATGACTAAATTTATAGGATAAATAAAATAAAAAAGTCCCACCCTACTTTATTTTTAAACAACTGTTTCACTCCAAAATATACTACATTAAACGCTATGTCATTCTGACTCATCTGGTAATGTCATACATCAACAATCTCCGTCTACAACGTCATGTAACAGATGCTGCTGAGAGAGACGGCTCGGGGCTGTGTTTCCCAAAAGCATCGTAATAATACCCACCAACGGTCTTTACAAACAGTTTAGGATTACGATGCTTTTGGGAAATGCAGCCCTGGTCTGTTATTGCTGTGTTCCAGTAGAGTAATGTGGGCAGCCATGACATCATTATCAAAAGTCTCAGTTTTGGTCTTTTTACACTGAAACGGTTTGATTCTCAATACCGGCAGGAAATAAATTTGCCCTTGAGCAAGGCACTTAACCCCAAAAATGGCTGCTCACTGCTCCGGGTGTGTGTGTCCAGTTTGCAGTGTGTGTGTTCACTACTCACTACTCCTAATGTGTGTGCACTAACTGGATGTGTTAATGCAGAGGATGAATTGTTACCATATTTGGCCTTTACATGTCACTTTCACTTTTTCCCTTTCAAAAAAGGTTAACTTGTATTGAACTTGGAACATATTCCTTATTAGACCTTTTACAGTACAAACACTGTGAAAATGCATATCCTTTAGTTTTACTGACATTTTACATAATAAGGATCAATTTGACATGAACAAAAAAACATTTTTTTCTATTCTTTTTTTTATTATTATTCTAATCAGCAAAGAGTTATTTTTGCCCTGTATCTTTTAGTAAGGACAAAAATAGAAACATAAATGTACACTCTGTCCTCCCCTCATTGACCTGCTGGCCAAAAGATATTTTTTACCTTTCACATGAATGTAGATGCCAAACCAGAAAAATATAGAAGGAAAAGCAACAGATGCCGCCACCATGGGTGGGCAATACAGGCATTTGTTGTAATGGCGTTCCTTCTGTCACTGTGTCATGCAGGTTTAATAGCTGAAGGCAAAGTCTTGGGCACAAAGCGCTTTCTCCTTGGCAGGATGTGAAGATGGCACACACTCCTCTGTGGGCCAAACATAGCCTGAGCAGCAAGGCCTCTCTGAGTCATGGGGGATACACAGGACACGATGTCCAGATCAGTGCTGAGAGCACTTGGAGGGTCCGTATGGGATAACTGCTGTTTTTCCAAGAGCTCTAGTTCAGACCAAGGTCATATTTATACTTTATCTTCAAAGTTGACATTTATGTGTTAAACATTAAGTGTAATTAGATACCTCAGGTTCAACGGTCGTATATGCTTTCCATTCTGAGATGTTGGCTCTGATATCATTGTTACATAGACATCTCTGTCCTAGTTTTGAAAAACAAAGTCATCTGCAGCCAATCTGAATATTATTTTATCAGTCCGCCTGACCCCCATCAGGTTAATATGTTTAAGGAGGTTTCAAAAGGTCAGATTATTCCCTTAACACACTGTACAATGCTGGGCAGAGAACAGGAGTCATGTTGGCATGCCATCTGGATCAACAAATACCTGATAGGTGTTTCATTTAGCTGGTTACACTGAAGTCTAAAATAGCGTATTACAGGGGACTCATTACAGTAATGGAGTGGGTTCAGTCTGGCAATAATATCCTTTATCAGATCACAGTATACTTAATAAAGTGTGTCAGATGTAATTTTCTCAATATCGCAAAAACTACCAATGCAACAGGGTTGTGCAAACTGCAGAATTGAGGATCTGGCTGCCTTTTAAGGAGTTGGGTTGAATTGGCCACACCCCACAGGAAGCTGAACTGATTTATTGAATTTCAATACAGATCATGCATTCTACTAAGCCACCAAAGGGACATGGTGATGAAAAAAAGTATTAGAAGGGAGAAAAAGAATTATCCTGAAACTTTTTCAAGTTTTATTATATCAGAACTTTTACTTTGCCCTGAGACGCTTTGCTTTCTTTCTCAAAAGTATTGCATTCCCCTGAGAAACTCAGCATTCACTGGGTTAGTTCACCCAAAACTGAAAATTAATTACTCACCCTCATGTCGTTCTACACCCGTAAGACCTTCGTTCATCTTCAGTACACAAATTAAGATATTTTTGATAAAATCCGATGGCTCAGTGAGGCCTCCATTGACAGCAAGACAACTAACACTTTCAGATGCCCAGAAAGCTACTAAAGACATATTTAAAACAGTTAATGTGACTACAGTGGTTCAACATTAATGTTATGAAGCGATGAGAATACTTTTTGTGTGCCACAAAAAAAAAAAAAAAAATGACTTTATTCAATAATATCTAGTGATGGGTGATTTGAAAACACTGCTTCATGAAGCTTCGAAGCTTTACAAATCTTTTGTTTCCCATCAGTGGTTCGGAGCGCGAATCAAACTGCTAAAGTCACATGATTTTAGTAAAGAAGGCTTCGTTAAGTCATAAGAGTTTTGAAATTTCAATGGTTCACCACTGGGGGACGTGACTTTAGCAGTTTGATACACACTCCGAACCACTGATTCGAAAACAAAAGATTCGTAAAGCTTCGAAGCTTCATGAAGCAGTGTTCTGAAATCGCCCATCACTAGATATTGTTGAATAAAGTCGTTATTTTGGGTTTTTTTGGTGCACAAAAAGTATTCTCGTTGCTTCATAACATTAAGGTTGAACCAGTGTAGTCGCATGAACTGTTTTAAATATGTCTTTAGTAGCTTTCTGGTCATTGAAAGTGTTAATTATGTTGCTGGCAATAGAGGCCTCACTGAGCCATCAGATTCTATCAAAAAATATCTTAATTTGTGTTCCGAAGATGAACAAAGGACTTACGGTTGTGGGACGACATGAGGGTGAGTAATTAATGACAGAATTTTCATTTTTGGTTGAACTAACCCTTTAAAATGACGTTTTTCCTCCAGTCTCATTATTTCCATCACCAGTTTTGCGAGCACATGTTGAATTTTGCGAGTGAACGCAAATGTATTGCAATATATTTTTTTCCTCCCATCTCATATTTTTTCAATCACCGTTATGAAATATGTAGGCTAAATTGAATTTTTTATGTTTTACTTCAAACGTAATTGACATTTCAAACACTATCTATCTATCTCAATTCAAATTCAACTCAAATTCAGGAACTGAATTGGAATTTAAAAGGCATTCTCAGTTCAATTCTGAACAACAAAAAACAGTGCAATGCAAAGCCAAAAATGACTGAAATTTATAGAAAATGAACAAATTTACAACTCTTATTTCATAAGCATTTCATCTGAACAGGGTAAAATAATATTCAAGATTAGAAGTTTTTTGGCAAGAATATGTTTTTAGTAACTGTTAAAACATTGTTTATTGCACTGTTTCAGGGTGTAAATGTGCTCTGAAGTAGAAGATCATCTGAATTCTCCTAACAGTCATCAAAGCGTTGATAGAGAATAGATGTGTTTGTGTAAAAAGACTCCTTACGGATCTCTTTCATCAGTCCACTTCAATCTTGGGTGGTCTGATCAATCCTCTTTATGTGAAGGCTATCAAAATAATTCATGTGACTCATTAAAAGATCTACAGTGACTGTATAAGAAAGTGAGGTGATTCAGACAGAGCTGCGTCTCTTGGAGAAGAGCCTGAACGGTGAGATGTTTCTCAGGTCAGCAGACACAGTGCTAATGGCCGAGCAGCGTTGAGGGTTACACACGCAGCCTGTGGGGCCGGGTTCGAAAAAGTGATGGGGAGATACGTCTCCTTGCTCCATTAGCGCATCAGTGAAGGACAGATCTTGCGGGAGGATCACCATTTTCTCTCTGCTTTTGTACCACAGACAGGAGCACACCGTCTGGAAGTGAAGCACCTCAGCGTAGACGCTCTTCAGTCCTCGCCTTCTGTCTCGCCCCGCGGCGGCTGGGCTCGGAGGGTCCGGACAGCGCAGAACCGGATCTTTCTTTTTATCTTTGGAGAGCAGCGCCCTCTGTGCCGCGTCTCTTCTCTCATCCTCTGTGTTCATCGTCATGAACCGTAGCACCACTAGATTGAGGAAAGCACCAATTACTGTGAGGCCCATCAGGATATAGACAAAACTAAAGGCCACGTAATGAGGGTCGTTTTGGAGAGCGTTGTCCTTCTGTAGGGCTACGTAGTCCCCGAAACCGATGGTGGTGAGGGTGATGAAACAGTAGTAGAAGGCATGGAAAAAGGTCCAACCTTCGTAGTGGGAGAAGGCAGCTGCTCCTACGCACAAGGTGCTGATGCAAGAGAAGAAGCCGATGATCACCATGTTGGCCATGGAGACTTCCGGCCTCCGCAGGCCCATGCATTTCTTGGCTTTGTGCAACAGGAAGCGGACGAAGGTGTTGATGCGTTCGCCCAGGCTTTGGAACATCACCAGGGTGAGGGGGATGCCTAGAAGTGCATACCCCATGCAGAATGCTTTCCCAGCATCCGTACTGGGGGCGGCATGGCCGTAACCTTGGGAAGAAGAGCAGGACAAGGTAAGTGGTTCAAAGAGCCAACATTTTCATGGAAGACTTGATGGGATATTTTATGTTTAGATGTTTGTAGACTTTAATCCCTTCATACATCGGAGCAGTTCGAACCACTGATTCGAAACAAAAGATTCGTAAAGCTTCAAAGCTTCATGAAGCAGTGTTTTGAAATCACCCATCACAAGATATTGTTGAATAAAGTCGTTATATTGTTTTTTTGGCACACAAAAAGTATTCACAAAGCTTCATAACATTAAGGTTGAACCACTGTAGTCACATGAACTGTTTTAAATATGTCTTTAGTAGCTTTCTGGGCATTGAAAGTGTTAATTATCTTGCTGTCAATAGAGGCCTCACTGAGCCATCGGATTTTATCAAAAATATCTTAATTTGTGTTCTGAAGATGAACAAATGTTTTACGGGTGTAGAACGACATGAGTGTGCATAATCAATGACAGAAATATCATTTTGGGGTGAACTAACCCTTTAAGCCCCTTTTTTATGTTCATGGTAGTCTCATCAACTTCCACCTATTATAATCTTGATAGTATCAAGTGATAATATTCAAAGTTAATTTGAAGATCTTTCAGAGTTGTAGAACACAGGTTAGTCAAGACTGTACCAGAGTAAGCTACCATGAAATGTCAGTAGGTCAGTATGTTCCACTGAGTGTGAGATTTACCTACGTAATTCAGCTGTGCATAGAATAACATTAGTGTTCTTTGGAGGTGTATGTCAGCTAAACAACCTCTTAAGAATTCTGAATATATTTAAAGAAGTAAACAGGCCAGTCAATGTCTTCACTGTTTGTTATTGACCAGAGTCATCAGACTGTTCATCAGATGCACACCTCCCACATTTATTTGTACTGGATGTTCTTTAACATTTTGTAAATATTATTACTGACATTCATTGCACTTAGCCATCTCAATGTTGTTATGATGATGCTGTAAACTCCCCAATGAGGGCAGACTAATATGGCATTAGCCTGGAGATTTGTTACATAGCTCTCCGTATTGGGATACCAAAAAGATTCACGTTTTCAACAAGCAAATTAGGTCAATGAAGTTGAAATTAATGAAGTATAATCTACTGTTATGTGTCTATAACATTACAGAATTGCTGTTCTTGCTTTTATCAGGACAAAGACTAATTCTGTACCTCTGAATTAGATAGTAAAATAAACCATCATGTTCTGCCGAGCATGACTATACTTTTTTCATGTACATGAACATAACCATAACTCCAAAACTAACTTAAAGTTGAATGATTTATTTAAAAGGTTAGTTCACCCAAAAATGAAAATAATGTCATTTATTACTCACCCTCATGTCATTCTACAGCCGTAAGACCTTCGTTCATCTTCGGAACACAAATTAAGATATTGTTGATGAAATCCGATGGCTCAGTGAGGCCTCTATAGAGAGCAATGCCATTCAAACTCTCAAGGTCCATTAAGGTACTAGAAACATATTTGAAACAGTTCATGTGAGTTCAGTGGTTCTATCTTAATATTATAAAGCGACAAGAATACTTTTTGTGCACCAAAAAAACAAAATAACGACTTTTCAACAATATCTATATGGGCCGATTTCAAAACACTGCTTTAGAGCTTCAGGAACACACCAAGCTGACGCCGACGAACTAGTGGCGATGAAAGCAGACTGTGGGGTTGGCTCACGTCGGCAGCGTCTGGGTCCAAAGTTGGCCTGACACACCAAGCCGACGCTTGACAGCCGACGGCCAAGTAGCACATCTGTTCTGTGCCTGCACAAGATGAAATGCCTTTCCGTACCAGCAGGTGGCAGTAGCTGAACAGCCGATCAGAATGACCAGATGGCCCGACGGACCGACGAGCTCTGACGCCGATTCAACATGTCGAATTGGCCGGAAAAAAGCCAACGAGGACCAACTTCAGCCTACGGTGTGGAACACACTGAGAAAACTTAGTCGGCCGACGAACAAAAACTGTCCGACGACCGACTGTCGGCTTGGTGTGTTCCTGCCTTGATCGAATCAGTGAATCGGAACACCAAAGTCACGTGATTTCAGCAGTTTAGGCGTTTGATAACTGATTCGGAACAAAAGATTCATAAAGCTCAGAAGCTTCATGAAGCAGTGTTTTGAAATTGCCCATATAGATATTGTTGAAAAGTCGTTATTTTGTTTTTTTTGGTGCACAAAAAGTATTCTTGTCGCTTTATAATATTAAAATAGAACCACTGAACTCACATGAACTGTTTCAAATATGTTTTTAGTATCTTTATGGACCTTGAGAGTTTGAATGGCATTGCTGTATGGAGGCCTCACTAAGCCATCGGATTTCATCAACAGTATCTTAATTTGTGTTCTGAAGATGAACAAAGGTCTTACGGGTGTAGAACGACATGAGGGTGAGTAATAAATGATATTATTTTCATTTTTGGGTGAACTAACCCTTTAAATATGTTCAACCTACAAACCATGTGAATCTTTAACCCTATCACATATAGAAAACTGATGGTAGGCCTAACCTACAAATGGTAACATCTAAATTAACTGATTATATTCAAGTCAAACATATTATTTCATTCATTACATTTTTCATGAAGATATAAAATTATGATATGATTATTTGTACATATATAATCACTTCCAATAAGAATAGTAAAAGCCATTTCAATCTGATACTAAAAGTGTTTCTGAGCTATTAAAGAGTCTTTCAAACAAAACATGAGGGTTAAAAGAGAAATAAATAAACCTCTAAATTATTTAGCTGTAATTGTCGTTCGAACAGGCAATGCAACATCAGCTAGTGAAAACGCCGAGAAAACTGACATAACATACATTAGCATTTTGTATGGTGCTCTTCTAAAAATAACCCATGACCATTTTTGAACTAATCCACCGGAAGCAATGACCGAATTCACCATGAACTGTAACACAGGATTAAGCACTTCAGTAATGACTGTATGAGCGTTCTTCTTCATATGGCTCATTTATCAATCTTATCATCCTATCTAAGTTAATTAGCCTATATGACTTAAGCAGTCTTAGCGAACATATTTCAGGAAGGCTTAATTTTGCTGAATTTTAGCCTAAATAAATAAATAAAAATCAGAAAACCACAAAGTAAAATGTTAATTTTACGTTTAAAAAATGTCAGCTGCAGTTGCCAGAACTTTTCCGTTAAAAATACAGTTTACAGGATGACATTTTGGTGACTGTATCTTTTAAAGTCCCTAGCTATATGATTAAATTACATAATACTGGGCTATTATTCTTACTATTTGAGAAAATATGTGCAATGGAAAACCAAACAATGACTTTAAGTCCATCAAAATAAAACAGGAACACAAAACATCAACTAAATAAACCAATTTGATTGTTCGTGCAGGGAATTGCCATTTTCACATAAATTATAAGATTCATAATTTAAACTAATAAACCCTTTTTGAAAAATAAACATTTGCTTTAGCATAAATGTATACATTTTATCTTGTGAAGTAGGCTATATAATATACACTGCGTTTATTCTTATTCAATTTTGAACAAAATTAAAATATTTTCTTAACCTAAAGTTGAAATACATAGCTTATAAGCAATGCAACAGGCTAGGAAACTATAAAACATCATTAGACAAGAAATCACAAATTACGTTAATCAGTTAAGAACTGAAAAATTACCTATGGTCGTTATCACAGTGATGGCAAAATAAAAAGACCCGGCGAACTTCCACTGGACTCCTGCTTTGTGAGGCTTCAGAAGCAAAACGACCTTTTCAATCTGATCAAAGTCAAGCCTGGTCAGATTATATTTATGCATGAGTAGAAATTTTCGATAGTCAAGCTTGCCCTTCTGGGTTTTCTCTTGCTTTGACTCGAGAGCGTCGAAGACTCCCGCTCCAATGAGTAAATAGGACAAAGTGCAGATAATTAAGGCGAGTGTCCGCACGTTTTGCCTCTTCATCTTCTCATAGTCGCTTCAAAATATCCATCAGTTTTCAAAGCTCCGGTCCGGGCATGGGAACTTTCCTGATTCATGGCTTGTCATAACTCTCTTGGACCCCGTGGCAGCCAGAATCCAACTGAGGGTCTCCTGAAAAAGTGGCCACAAGGGACCGCTATTAAAAGAAGTCATGTTTAGTGGGAGCTGTTCTTTCAGCACCACCCCCAGGGACTGATACACACACTCCTTATATGGTCATGTGTTCCTTCAAGTTAGTTTGAGCAGCACACTGGTGAACTGGGAGTAGGAATGAGGGTTTATACAGTGTCACGCGTTATTGATCGTATTACATTGTAATTCTTAAAGGGGCTATATGTACGAATTTTCATGTATCGACCATTTTCACAGACTGTGATGACGCGTTTTAACGTTCATCAATATCGTAAATTCTGCACAATTCATCTTTTCATTAAAAAAAAAAAAAAAAAAAAAAACGTAGGTACGTGTATAACACTATAGCTACTTAGTATTATATTACCTTTGCATCAAATTAAAATTGCTCTCTATTTTTTCCCCTCTTTTTGAAAGTTGTGAAAACACTATTGTTGGGTTTTTCCTTTGCTATTTAAGCAAATGGAAACACAAAAAATACATTCAATGTATTCTCTCATTCACCACTATAGAATTTTACCCAATGAAGACTTCCGCTTCTGAGAAACCCGGAAATGTGAAAAGGTTTTATTATTCACTTTTTGTATTGCCAATGTGTGAACAGCTTGTAACGAAACATACAAAAATGAGACCTTCTCCGACTTTTTATTATGAAAGCCTGTAGACTGATTTTATGTAAAAGACTAGGGCCGGTTTCCCCGGGAAAATCCAAAGGATGTGACGTTTACGCGCGCACCCAAGAGGCTTCCGCTCTAGGACACATGAAATGAATGATTGTACAATGTTCAGGATAATGCAAAAAGAGCCATTTTGTACTGTAATGTCAATGTGTCATGCAAAGAATAGGGATTCTATATAGTCTGTCTCAAACAAGGCCTAGCCTTTTTTATTTAAACTATCATAACAGTGTAATTTTAATTACCTCATTTGTCGACATGATGCCGGTGAATTGCAAAGCTTGTGCAAACAAATCCACATCGCTATGATCAGATGCTTTCTTAACTACTGTTTTCTCACCGTTATGTGTACACAAGCGTGAACACCAGCAATAAGTTGCTGGCTGCAATTCACTGAACGTCCACAGGTGTTGCTAATAACACGGATTTCTGAATTCTTCATATAGCCCCTTTAAAGGGATAGTTCACCCAAAAATGAAAATTCTGTCATCATTTACTCACTCTCATGTTGTTCCAAACCTGTAAGAATGTCGGTAACCAATATTTAATGGAATCTCTTGACTTCCATAGTATTATTATTATTTTTTTTTCATACTATGTTAGTCAATGTGGCCTATCAACTGTTTGGTTACCCATATTCTTCAAAATATCTTCATTGTGTCATACAGGTTTGGAAAAACTTGAGGGTGAGCAAATAATGACAGAATTTTCATATTTGGATTCAGTAATTACTGAATGTGTCACTTTTTAGAGTGTTTTGGAGTAAGCTATTGCTATTAATGTGATAATATGATGTGCAATATAGAAAATGTAATGTAAAGTGACACCATTTCCTTTACATGAAAAAAATAAATAATAAATAAAAAATAATTTATTTTAAAAAAGCTTTAAATATGGGCATCTTTTCAGCAATTAATCCCCTTGTGTATTTGAAAAAATCTGCTTATACTTTATCAATATAATATAATGGTCACAACTCACAACATACTGCACATGTACAGATTCCAGAATTTAAAAAGTGTATCTTATAATCACTGACAATGGTAATCTATAAATCAAATAATCAATAAAAATAAAAAAAAATCCAATAGATAATAAATAAATAATCATAAACAGATGTTTTAACCTTTTCAAGAAAAAAACTCAATAGACCATTCCTGCTTTCAGTGAAAATCATTGTAGTCTATTGAAGATTTTTTTTGGAGGTTTTCTAGGAACTAAACCACTAGCTAATGATCACTGAAATGTTTTCCAATGGAACACAATAATCCAGACCCCTTGTAATGTTAGTTGACCCTTTGCATATTTCAACAAATGGTTTCCAGGCTTCATAATTGTTGTCTAGCAACATAATTAACACTCTAGTCCTTGAGTAAATATCAGTGGTCCTTTGTGGGCTCATGCAGGCGCAGCCTTTGCATAATAATTTGCCTTTAACAGCCTCTCTGCACATCAGCGCAAATGAAACTGTAGTTCTTTTAATGGTCCCAGCAAAACTGAAGGACATCTGGGTAAACAGACAATGCAAACCTTTCTGCTATCCTGAACAATTCCGCTGTCGAGACATTGTGCTCCTGTCTTGGTCAAACAATTCTTAGATTGCATTTTTTCTTTTCTTCGAAAACATTTTTGCCACAGAACTTAGCCAAAACATGTAAAAAACATGTTTGACCATGCATTTTTCATCCCACAGTAACTGGACAGAAGAAGTCATTCAAATCAATTTCATATTTTTATTTCAAAACATTACACAGAAAATCTAATTTACTATGCAGCATTTCTTGAATCAAAATCTGACTTGACTTGTTTGTTATGGCCACTATTTGATCTCATTCCTGTTTTACATAATTATCTACAATCCTTGTAATATATTTGCACATTTCTATATATATATTTGTTCTTTTCAAACATAAAACCTCCTTTTCTTGAGGAAGTGATGCATTTCATGACACATAAAGATCTTAAGTTAGCCACATTCAAAAGGTTCCCATAAAAGATGACATACTTTCTCAAACCAAGGCCTTTGGCACAATTAGCATAAATAGGATCTCAACAGCGTTCTCAAGGCGAACTTTAAAAAATACACATTTTAGTGCCTTGAATGAGGATGTTGTCCATGTTTGTCAAAAAAACAGAGTTACTGTACTAGTGTGTACAGCAGTGTGTAGTGTGTGCAGACTGTGTAAATAATCCAGTCATTTTAAATGGCAAATACAAAGTGAAACCATTTATGGCAATTAGATAAATTCACACATGAGCAGAGCGCTGCTGGTGCTCGAGGTTTACTGGAGAATATATCAGCCATTACAAGGCTTCAAACTCATCTATTCTCTGCTTGGTGTTGCCCATGCGGATCTGACGAAGTGTCTTGTACTTGTCCCTCCCGGCTAGTACATTTTCATTGTGCAGAATGTCGTTCCGAGTCTTCTTAGAGTTATCTCGGGCATCGGCCAGCTCAGAGCTCAGGGCCTAAAAATAATTTAAGATACAATTAGTCACAGTGTAAATACCAAACAGTACAATTGAACATTAGGATGTGAAGTATAATTAATAGTAGTGGCGTAACTGAACGAATGGTGCGTACTGAACTGAAATTGGTGATTTGAGATCAGTGCAACTGAACGAAATATGTTGTTCGACGTGAATGAACCGAATAAACGTGCCATATTGTTCATATACAAACTGTATGAATGAAAGGGTTCACCCAAAAATAAAAATTCTGTCATTAATTACTCACCCTCATGTCGTTCTACACCCACAAGACCTTCGTTCATCTTCAGAACACAAATTAAGATATTTTTGATCAAATCCGATGGCTCAGTGAGGACTTCATTAAAAGATAATTAACACTTTCAGATGCCCAGAAAGCTACTAAAGACATATTTAAAACAGTTCATGTGACTATAGTGGTTCAACCTTAATGTTATGAAGTGATGAGAATACTTTTTGTGCACCAAAAACACAAAATTATGACTTTATTCAATAATATCTAGTGATGGGCGATTTCAAAACACTGCTTCATGAAGCTTCGAAGCTTTACGAATCTTTTGTTTCGAATCAGTGGTTCAGAGCCTGTATCAAACTGCCAAAGTCACGTGAACCATTGAAATTTCGAAACGTTTCATGTTACTAAATATTGTTGAATAAAGTCGTTATTTTGGGGTTTTTTGGTGCACAAAAAGTATTCTCGTCGCTTTATAATATTAAGGTTGAACCACTGTAGTCACATGAACTGTTCTAAATATGTCTTTAGTAGCTTTCTGGGCATTGAAAGTGTTAATTATCTTGCTGTTAATAAAGGGCCTCACTGAGCCATCGGATTTTCTCAAAAATATCTTAATTTGTGTTCTGAAGATGAACAAAGGTCTTATGGGTGTGGAACGACATGAGGGTGAGTAATTAATGTAATTTTTGGGTGAACTAACCTTTTGAAGCATGTCTTTCATGAGCAGCCTAATATAATATACAATAATTTAGGATAATAAGACTTGTAATTTTAAACTAATTGTAAATCAATATAGTGTTTTTTAACTGAATCTGTTGTATCAATGACTTTCTGATAGTACTCAAAAAACACTCACTTAGTAGTGTAATGATGTAAACTACATATCAAAAAGATTTGAATCACTGAACGAATCAAATTCCCCACTAAAATTTAGTGTTATGTGTGTATATGTATGTGAACAGACTGAAAAAATGATGATAAAGCTTGTTTCATTTGTGAACGACTTCTAAATCTCCTGAAAGAATGACAAAAAGTCCAAAACCTCCAGAAATAGTTACTGAACAAATCACTATAGGAATCTGGATCTGATTTTAGGTGTTTTTCAGAATCAGAATTTGATGAATGATTGGGATGAATCACCATCCTCACTACTAATCCATAATTATGTTTGAGGAAAGGTGATACGCATGTTACCATGAGCTGTTTCTGCACACGTTCGTTCTTCTCTGCCTCTGTGACGCGCTCCTCCTCATTGCGGTGGTCCTCTATGCCTTCCACGAGGAACTCAGCACTGTAGGTGCTATTGTTCTCCTCATGATCATCATGATCGCTCTCCAAGGGCTCCTCCATCACAGCCCGGGCAGTCATGGGGGCAGCCATGGGGGCAGCCATGGGGGCAGCAGTCACAGGGGATGACATAACATGCTGCAACTCTTCACGGGTCTTTTCCAGATCACCCTGCACCTCTTTAGCCTGAGATAAGTGGAGAGGTCAGTTATAACAAGAAGAATTTAACCATATTTTCCACTTTTTTTATGACTTCAACACTGTTCAAAACTTACCCTGTTCTGCCATTCATTAGCTTCTTCTTCCTTCATTCTCCTGGCTTCCTCCAGCACGGCAATCTTTGCAGTGTACTCAGCCAGATCTGCTGCCTATATAGAAAACCAAAAGGTACATTTCAGTCTAGATAAACCAAAAATTCTGCCCCATTACACAAACTGTCACTGTTTTAGGATCGTTTTGTGTGTATAAAATTGTCCCCCGCTTACCAGTTGTTCCTGAGTTTTCATCTGATCCTCAGCTTGCCTGGCCAGCTCTTCTTTAGCCATCAGTGCCGCCTGTCTCTCAGCCTCCAAACGTGCTGCCTCTTCCTCTACCCGCCGCCTCTCTTCCTCCAATACCCGTGCCCTCTCAAACTGCTCTCTCAGATCTAAACAATACACAAAATCAACCAGAAGGGGGCAGCAGTCACTCAATTATATAACATCATTTATTGCAAGCATGTGCCAAGAAGGGTGGTCACAGGATTTTGTATAATAAAATTTGCAATATAATAATGCTTTTTAGATAGATAGATGATCAGGCATCTAGAAAATACTCTTACCTCTCTCAACCTTTTTGGTCTGCTCTTCAAACTGGAAAAGCTTCATCATCATCTCTTGTTTCTCTCTCTCCACTATCTCTTTTTCTTTCTCTATTGCCTCCCTTTTCTTCTTTTCATTCTCTAGCTGGGCTCTGGAAAGAAAGCAGGTAGCAAACACACTTAATAGACTCCCAATGCAAAAAGAAAAATCTTTGAGAAAAATTAAATATATAAATAAATTAAATAATTTATTAACTTAAATATTTTATTGGTAACACTTTACAATAAGGTTTCATTAGTTAACATTAGTTAACTACTTTAGTTAACATGAATTAAGAACAATATTTCTACAGCATTTATTAATCTTAGTTAATTTCAGCAATACATTATTAAAATCAAAAGTTGTATTTGTTAACATTAGTTAATGCACTGTAAACTAACATGAACAAACAATGAACAACTTTATTTTTATTAACTAATATTAAATATGAATAATTACTGTAAGAAATGTATTGCTCATTGTTAGTTCATCTTAGTTAATATGTTAACGAATGAGACGTTCTTGTAAAGTGTTACCATTGTATTGAATTACATTTTTTTGTGGCCAACAAAATTCTGCAATTAGTGATGCTCTGGCCTGAGCTTCCTGGTGTCTTGCTGTGATCATCAGGACGGCTGTTCATTGCGATATAATGATGCACTCTGGGCAATGAACACTATGTCCTCACCTCTCCATCTGTCTCTGGTGTTTCTCCTCTCTGGCTTGTGCCTTCATCTGCTGCACCTCAATGGTATCAGGTTTCCTGCGCTGCATGTAAAGTTCATGGTTTCCCATGCACAGGTGCAGGATGCGCTTGTTAATACGTAGACGAGACGCATAGAACACAAAGTCCTGCAAAAACAAGAGAAAAAGAACAGAATATGACACTTAATAATGTCATAAGCATAAATAATTGGGGAAATATATTATAACCGGCCTTCTTGGATAATAAAAAAATACATTAAAAATGCAATTCTGTACATATGACTTGAATATACGTCTTATATGAAGAATATGTTTTTAGTTGTATGTATTTTGGATGCATAACATGAAAAATATCAGGGCAGGGGCTCCAAATGTCTTGATATTATAAAATGTCTTAAAAAACTTTAAGTAGAGTGGAATTATGTTTTAGTTTTAATGAAATTTCTTTTCAGATGTAATTAATTAGTAATTCACAATATTTCTAAAAAGATTTTTTTTTACCTTGAAAAACATTTTTTAAACATTTTGGAAAATGTTGATAAAGATGTGTTCACTGAGATGTACTGAAGATGAATTCAACTAGATGGTAACACCACATGACATTTATCATCAAGTCATAACATTTAAGCTTTGAAAATGGTATTAAAGTTTTCAAAACCATATGAACCAACATGAATACAAAGAGTTCATTTCTAAGAACTTTTAAATGTATTACAGTATTTTAAATGATTTTTAAAAGATTTTTCCTTTCTTCACTTTCGATACTCCTATTTGTCATTATTATTTATCAACATACAATAATTTCAGGGGCAAAAAAGACAAAATCATTCATGCAAAGACTTACAGGAGACTTTTTGTCAATGGGTTTGATTATGAACTTCTTGTCGTTGAATGAGATGTTCCTTATTTCACTCCAAGGAAATCCAATCTTTGGAGTCAGTCTAAGTAATGAAAAACAGCCAAAATTTATTTTGGTTACACTTTATTTTAAGGTGTCCTTGTTACAGTGTAATTATTATACATTTAAGTATTGAGTAATGTTAATTAACAACATGTACTTACCATAGGATCAGGGTTTGGTTTAGGGTTACTTGCATGTTATGGATAATTTACTGTCATTACTATTGTAAGTACATGTAACGTTTTACCTTTTTTGTAATTGTAATGTCTTTTTTTTTTTCTGTCAACAAACATTACAAAAATTACAAACTTTGTGTTACATTAGAGGTCACTGAGTGCAATGACCTGTCAATAATAAGCAGCAGGTATTCATGTTGACTTGTTTGGCATGTTGTGGGTTTGGACAGTCACCCGTAGGTCATTAACCACAAAGTCATGGCAGCAACCACACTGACCCCAATACCCCCAACTAGCCTGAGAGAATTTCTAAATAATCAGATCTTGCTCACAAAAAGTGCTTACCTGTCATCTTTTTCATAGATGTTAAGACCCAAAGCATCCACGCCTAACCACAGGTCTGTTCCTTTCTTGTTCTTGATGTCAAAATAATTGACGCCATACATCTCCAAATCCTGTGAGATCTTTAGATACTCCAGCATGGCATCTTCCCTGGTGGCACAGAATTCATAGAAATTATAAACTTGTGGAGCGATATGAAAGCACGCTGAATGGGAGCATTTAAGTCAAACTCACTTGAGGATTCCTCTGTGCTCCTCATGCCAAATCTGGATCCTCTCCTCCCATTGTTCTTTAGACAGTTTGTGCTGGTCAAGCACTCTGTAAACACAGAGTGTCAAATCAACACACCTTGTGGCATAATCATATGTCTAAAGTGTTGTGACTATAAAAGAAAAATTGTTAGACATTGCGCACGTATATGTAACTAAAATAATTTCAGGATGTTGCATAAATAAAACTGTACACATGGTTTCATCATTAAATTTCTTTGTGTCTATTTAGAGTCTTCAGAGTCTCAATTTTCTTCATCTGTAATTTATTTAGAAGTGGTCAGAAAATATGCAAAGATTTGTGAAAAAATTTTGTAGATTTGACAAGATAAAAAAATATTTCACTAAATCTACTTTTCAGACAGCATTTATATTTTGGAGAAAAGTGGTATGTGCTTATTATACTTGTAACACTAAATGCTTTTAATTTTATTTTCACATGTGGAATATTACGTAACAACAATGTAAATCTTTGTGTTTATGTTAATGAATATATAAAGCTGGATAAAAAGATTTTCAGATGGTTAGAAGCAGCACCAACATTAAGCATAAACGTAACATAAACATAAACTGTTTGTGTTTATTTTTCCATCATCGTGCCCTTATACAGCCCCACATCCTGAAAACTGTACTGTAAGTTAATATTAAAATTATAAAATTGTGTCAGTTTCGTTTGAGATCCAAAACTATGCATGCTGATGACATGTACAAATGATGTCAGCTTTAAAATACTTAATTAAAATATGTTTAACCAACTTGGTTTAATCTGTGGTCAAAGTGATTTTAAAAATATTTGCACACTATGATAAATTCAAGGGGGAAAAAATGATTTTTTTTTTTTTTGTTGGATAAACTTCAAATAATTAAGTTGGAAACAACCATTTAAATTCTTTCCAGTATTTTATGCTTAAAAGGGTTAACTATTTATTTAAATCAGGTGGACCCAGTCAGTTAATGTGATTACACCAAGTACAACATGTTTCTGGATCAACATCTTTGTTGATCCTGGAACAACATTCCGAACAACCAATCAGATTTGAGGGACAAGTTTACAGTTTATGTCAAGTTTAGGCTTACAACCAGGGTTAGGTTCTTCTACATCTGTGTTATTCAACTATCATTTCCTTCTGATTCTAAGGATAAGTTATGGGTAGGGATAGGTTTAGGGGTAGAGATAGGGTTAGGACTAACATTTCAGACAGGAATGTTGTTTGAGGATCAACAAAATATGTTGACCCACTAATATGTCTTAATTGGCAAAATCACGATAACTGTGCTGAGTCATATTCCTTCCTGCAAAGTATAGCATCAACCCTAATCAAATCATCATACAAACAGGTGTTGAAGCAGGGTTGGAACTGAACTCTGCAGGAAAGTAGACCTCCAGGAACAGGACTGAGCACATTTTATTTAAGTCATTTAACTCGTTAAATCATTAGAATGCTCTTCCCCCCTCACCTCTGAGGCAGGAGCCGCTCAGACGACAGGTATCTAGCTTTGTGGGATTCCAGTGAGTAGTCTCCAAACTTGGCCTGTACAGAATATGAGGCCAATAGCACTGCTGTCTCTGGGGGGCAGTAGATCTCATCGCTCAAGATGCCTTCCTTCACTTGCAGGAAGAAAAGCTTTTTTGTGATGTCCTGAATCAGTTCCTCAGACACGTCCTCAGGGTAGTGCTTGGCCCGAAACTTAAACTGCAGAGGGTTCTCTTGCTTTACATCTTGAGAGGACACCTATGAAATCAGAATGAAGAACATACAGAGTGATTGTTAACATACAAAGTAAATGACTATACTGCAATGTTCAGTTCTATGTTTATGTAGATTCCATGATACAATGCAGATATTTTAGTGAATCAGCTATTATTTTCACTTATTCTTTTTCTTATTTCCACCTTTGTTGAGCAATAATCAAAGTTCAACATCACCTGCATGACTCGTGACTTCTCTAACAGGAATCCTGTAGTGGTCAATGTTTATTTGACTGGCAGTCTACACAACAGCGTCTTCTCAACATGTCTACAACACGAACCAAACTCTTCCAATAACTTTATTTGTCATGCGCTTTAATCTTTAAAACTTTTCAGACCTTTTACACTCACAAACAGCTATATTACACACTTCATGAAAGGTAATGTTCGAGAAAGCATAATAGGGGCACTTTAACGCGTTATTAACATATTAATGTTAATCCAAGCATTGTGACTACTAAGCATTTATTATCTATTGTCTAACAACATAGTGGTGCAAATACAGGTTCAAATACAATACAATTTTCTGTATAAAATCAAAAATACCTTTTTGTCCAGTTTCAGCCATGTCAGAAAGCCTTTGTTGTCCATGTACTGCAGACCAAAGTACCAGACCTCACGCAAACCCACCGTCTTAACCACCTGAATACATTAACACAGAGGATAAAATTCAACCAGTTACACGAGACTAGCACAATGCTAAATGTAAACAAATTTTGATATTGATTCTTATGATGTAAATTTAAAACATGATACCTAACTTCCTGCGGCACGTGATAAACAAGCATGACGTTATGTTGTAGGTGAAACAATGGGAGAGTCTCTGCTCTGTGAAGATTAGAATAGGAACTATGCTATCAATAGGGAGGGAAACTACCAACCAAACTGACCTCTTATCAGTTAGGTGTGTACAAATAGGGAGAGACGGTGTCCACCATTTTAGGGGTTATTTTCCATATACAGTCCTGTCATATCTTGCCTCACCAATCACCATATACCAAGGTAGTCCAACATTACTAATCTCAACAGTATCTGAAAAATGATTTACACCCAGTGACTGTAGTCATGAGCATGAATTCAGGTGCGTCTCTAAGGTAAGAAAAATGCTTTTGCAATTAGTTACAAAGCTTTGTTACAAGAAGAGTTTTTAAGTTCACAAGTCACTACACTAGTCAGTGTGATAAAACAAAAGTAGTACATTTACATTGCCTAGTAGGACATAGTTTGCAAGAATTACTCATCTGCAAGTGCATATACAGTAAATATCAACTTAGTAGGAGATTTTCATACTTTGGTGAGTTTTTTCCCCATTAGTTTTGAAATACGCTGTAAACCCGAATAAACTGGCAAAACTTTGAAGGTAAAATCAGTTGCCTCAGAATTTTTAAGTTAAGAATTTCAAAGTTTAAGTAAGCAGAACTTATTTTGTACTTATACATTTGAATTGTTATTAACTTGTAATGTTTAAGTACACTACAGTTTGAGTATACATTTAAGTTTTCATGTAATCTCAAAGTGAACATTTTTATTAGTGTGAACTTAGCTAGCTATTACTAGCTAATTTTAGCATTTACTCTCCCTTTTGAGTGTCATGTTCAAAGCATGCTGGGAAATAGAAATCCCAGCCCAGTTTCAGTTAAACTTAGGTTTGTCTAAATTAAAAGAAATAAGTTAATACAACTCAAAACAATGAAACAGCTCAATTTACTTAAAATATATCAGTTCTGTGAACTTGAAAGAAAAAGAAAGTGCAAAATATTCATAAAAGTTAATTTGACTGAACTAGTTTGTTTAATTTAAGTTTGTCCTACTCAAACCAATTAATTATTTTGAGGGTCAGGGTTTTCAGTGTATGCTTGAGTTATTTTCCCAGCAGGCAATGTGAAACTACAAAAATGCGAGATTGCGAGATTGTTCTCCCGTGGTAGAAATCATGTTCCGGGAGGGAGAAATGGGGGCAATGCGAACGCAAAGGGCACTTTCACTTTCGGAATCACACCACTGAAGTGGATGCAATTTACCCCTTAGCTTAACAAACACATATGATTACTGTTTCCTTGCATGCCGCCTTGAGCTATAAAAAAAATTATTAGGAAAATTTCTGGAGCCATTGCTTACCTGCTCAAAGAGCTGTTTGCCTGATGTAACCGACTGGATTGCAAATTCCAGCTCGGCATCCATAGTGGTGACACGGACATTGATCTGCAAAGAACGAACATAAGTGAGTGTATTTTCATTGCCATTGTATCAGAAATATTAAATATGCCATTACAACAGAACAAAAGATTTGTTTTAATGTATTACTTCACACCATTTTCATATAAGATATTTAATATCACATCAGTCAGAACATCAACTATCAGAGGCATGTTAACTATAATCATGGAATATTATGCCAGCTAAATTACAAAAAGCCACTGGCAATATGCCTTATGACAGACTTGTATTATGCAATATCCTCCAGACAACTGACATCTGAGAAAGTTTCAACAGATTCAACGGACATTAGGTGTGACATTATTAATCTGTGATACTATAATATATTTTTTATAATTTATGAGATTTAGTTTTGCATTTCACAAAGTAGACACTGAAATAAAACATACCCGTAATATACTTAAACTAGTAAAGTAAACTCTATACAACAGTAACAAGACATAAAACTAAAAATCAGAAGAGATTCCATGACTTCCATGGTGACAATCTGTTATTCAAAGTCACGTTTCAGTCCAGCACACTTTACACAAGCTTTCATAACGAACCTGTGAACCTTGACAGAGCCTTACAAGCACTGGCAAAGTTACACAACCTTCATGTGAACTACTCTAGAGCTGTAAAGATAAACCCTTCAAACTTGTGCAACAAAGGTTTCAGACTCATCAACATTTCAGTTCAATGCTTTCTTCAGTTATTCCTATTTGCAAAGCATAAATAAAAGACCTTCTTACATCCGGGATTAGTGCACATTTAGGGGCTCTAATCATGAGGAAGGTGACAGGTGTTATAATCCTCAGAGTGCAATAACCGTTACACCCTGGTGTTAGTATTTAGTCACATCAGCAAGTAAATGATCTGCATGTTTTGACCAACACTGGCCAATTACTGTAGAACTTTTGGCACCTACTGCTGACAATACAAAGTTGCAACCATTTTTAACACTTAAAGGGATAGTTCATCCAAAAATGAAAAATCATTCATCATTTACTCACCCTCATTTTGTTCCAAAGGAAGATATTTTGAAGAAAGTTTGTAACCAGGCCGCTTTGGGCCACCATTGACTTCCATAGCATTTTTTTCCTACTATGGAAGTAAATGGTGGCCCAAAGCGGCTTGGTTACAAACTTTCTTCAAAATATCTTCTTTTGTGTTCAGCAGTACAAAGAAATTTATACCGGTTTGGAACAACCTGAGGGTGAGTAAATGATGACAGATTTTTCACTATCCCTTTAAAACTAAATATCTGTGAGCAACCATTAATGGTATAGAAATTATAACAAATTTTAATGAAATGATGAATGATATGATAAATTAAAGCTATATAAAACTGGTTAACTATAATTCGATAATTAGTAACCTTGCCATGTATTTTTTATGTTTTTGAAAGAAGTCTCTTATGCTCACCAAGGCCGCATTTGTTTGATCAAAAAATACAGCAAAAACAGTAATACAATGAAATATTATTACAATTTAAAATAACTGTTTTCTATTTTATTATATTTGAAAATGTAATTGATTCCTGTGATGCATACCTGAATTTTCAGCATCATTACTCCAGTTTTGTGTCACATGATCCTTCAGAAATCATTCTAATATGCTGATTTGCTGCTCAAGAAACATTTCTTATTATTATGAATGTTTAAAAACAGTTGTGCTGCTTAATATTTTTGTTTATTGTATAATTTTTCAGGATTATTTAATTGAAATAGAAAGATTAATAGAACGTTCAATGTTTATTTAAAATAGAAATATTTTGTAACATCATAAATGACTTTACTATCACTTTTGACAAATTTAAAGCAATTTCTTTCAATTCATTTCGTTTTTTAAGAAAAAACAATTCTACTTTACGATAAAATTTATTGCGAAAAGCAATTTTGCATTTAAAAGACAATACATGCTCTTTCATGGTAAAATTTTGATATTTTTTTTATTATTTCTGAAGCAATAATATGATTCACCTTATAATTTATGGTGAAAAACAATAAAACAATGATTTTGTCTAGATTCTCAATGTTTTGCATGATTTTTTGTAATGTTTTATGGGTCATACCATTGTTTTACTAATTGTAGGAATACTGCAGGGACTGCAGATAAAATAAGTGCTCATGACAATTAATATGCATTATCACTTTTAAAATAAAATAAATTTGTTTTAGTTACAAATCATGTGTAATGATGTGAATACAATTACAAATAAAATAGTAGCACAAGGTGTTCAGTCGTCTGAGTAAGACTATCGGTGTAACATAATGCAAATTAACCTTTATCAGCAAGCCCTTAGATAAGGCACAATAGGCTAGCAGCTGTGTCAAAAGAGCTTAAATCACTGCTGTAACTAATATGGTATCTTTATATAACTATACTACACACATAATACATTAGCACATATGCTTTCAAAAATCCAAAATCTTTTGGGTCTTGTCAGTAAGTGGCAAACAAGCTGCTTATGGCAGCTTCAGCCTGTCCGTATCCAAAGCAAAAAAAAATTAATAATCCCATTGCCAGCATGGCAGATATAATCTATAATCTTCAAAGCTTGTCCTCTCGGTTGGATTTGTCCCAGCAATGGAATAGACTGAATAAGTGTTTACTCCAGCAGTCACCATCTCCATGGACAACCATCAGAGCTGCACATTTTATCTAACCGGAAAAAGACTCGGACTACGTCATACTCATAACACAGCGTGACCTGCATGTCTCATTAGCCTGGAGGGTACAGAGTACTTCACAAGACAGTGCTACTCCTCAAATCACAGACAAGTGTTTGTGCTCCACTCAAGTACTTGTTCATAAACTTAAATAAGCCTTAGGTCTCATCTCAGATTAAATAAATATATTTGGGTAATTCATGGAAAATGGAAATAGACATTAGCTTTCAGCTTATAATGTATATGATGCTATATCTGGTCACCATTTCTTTTAATCATCTTTTTTTTTCTAGTTTGTTTCAATGGTCTTTCAAAAATTCATTTTTGAAAGTTAAAGTACAAATATTCCATGAGTCTCTCAATTCATATGAGTTTATGAAAACCACATGCACAATAATTACAATACATCTGGGGTTTAAAGTGTGTCTGTGATTATCCTGGAAGGACTTTTAATCAATTTTATCTTAAGAAAATTATCTTTTCTTACAATTGTAATGGTTGATAATAAACCGTTCTTTATTGGCATTATTGGTTCCATGAAGAACCTTTAACATCGATCATCACACAAAAGTTTCTTTAGATTATTAAAATATTCTTCACACTAAGAAAAATGGTTCTTTTAAGGTTCTTTGGGGAACCAAAAATGGTTCTTCTATGGCATTGTTGCTGTATCTCCATATTTCTCTCAGAGAATTATTGATAAGAATGAACAGCCTTTCCATAAAGGGACAATTAAAATTTACATTTCAACAATACCACAACTTGTACCTTGTCCATGCAGTGTGCAATAAGATTGAAAAATAAAAAAACCTTGATGAATAAGCTGGTTTACCAGAAACTCTCTTGAATGTTAACAGCATTAATTAGAGTGACATCACATCCTGGTATTCAAATACTAAAGTCAAAAGTATGTTCACAGCAGCACAATCTGCATCTAGCTAATCTTTTACTTTTGCATTCTGCACCCACGAACACAGCATGAACTCGTCCTCATTGTCTAAGATTAGTTAATGTTTAAAGACTCATTTTACTCAAGCATGTTAACCATCAAATTCATAGTTAGTATAGTTAGTACATTCAAGGTGATAACTACACCTTTTGGAGATTAAATATAAAGATTATTATGTAATTTCAGGTATAACCTGCATTAACAAGAGAAATACCATTTTACTCCTCAACATTGGCAAAATAATGAGGAAATATAGCTAGTAATAAATTGCTGCTTTATCTTGATTAAACCGCTGAGTACAAAAAAAAATCCTGTCTTTCAACAATACGGATTTTGTCAGAACAGATTACAAAAAATATTGAATAAAACATGAACCTAATCTTAAGATATGAAACTTTTTTTGAAACGTAATGACAGTCTTTATAACAGAGGCCTATCGTAAGTCACCATAGATATACGAAACCACTAAATAATACAGGATTCAACATATTTAGCAATGATAATAAACATAAATTAGACTAGACATAAGCATGTAGATTTATGTACGAGTGCAAGATTTTGTACAATAGTTAGATACTTCATAAAATCCTTTTCCCCCACTGTTACCTATTTTGTTCTTTATGTAAAGATAAACTTTATGTTTAATAAAAAGAAAATAATACTTACAGGCTTAGGCATCGTCAGTCTTGTGTGGGGACCAACTGAAGAAAGAAACCAGAGACGCGCGCCGGATCTTTAACAGTATATGTGCTCGCGACCGATCTGAACAGTGAACGCTAGAGACTCATTTCTGAGTCATTTTCGATAGATGGTGTCAAAGCCTCGCCCCAGCGATAGCTAGTACGATAAGTTAGTTAGACCGCTGGTGTTAAAGAGTGACAACGGCTCTGCTTACAGCGCAGCTGCGCTGAAAATTCGACCTTTGATCAGGCTCGCGCCCAGTAGGCGACGCAATGCGACAGAAGTAGAGCACGTATGCAGCCTTGCTGATTTGAACGGGAGGGTCTTGTCGCGTCGCTAGAAGCTCTTTAACAGCTCATTGTCACATTACAACATTAGTCCATATACACTGGGCAGAGAGAACATGGATGAGGTTGAGCTTTATAATCTACTGCAAGGTGGATATTTTTACTTAGGCAGTTCTCTACTTTCTGTAGCCTATACTTTAGTACAGGTAGGTTAATAAGGCCTATGTACAAACATACAGTGGCCCCACAACGTATTCGAACACTTAGGAAGTTGAAAAGTGTTTGAATGTCACAAAAATAGCAAAAACGTTTATATTTATTTTAAATAAATCACACAAAACTTTGCTTTAAATGGTTTTAAATGCTAAAACAAGTTGGTTAATAATTTCCATGATGAACCTTTAACGTCAATGAAACCTTTCCATTTCACAAACGATTCTTTAGAGTGGAAAAGGGTTATTTTTAAAAAATATTCTTAGAACTAAGAAAATAATGGTTCTTAGAAGAACTGTTCACTGTAAGGTTAATTCTCAACTCTGCAGAGTTCAGCTCCAACCTTAACACACCTGAACAAGCTAATCAAGGGGTGCATCTCAATCAGCTCCCTAGTTCAGTAGGGCACTGATCAGGGAGTTGGCCATTTTTAAGTCTCAATTGCAAAATCCTTCCAGTGTACTGAAACGTTCGCTCTCTAAAAAGTCCACTATGCACTGTGAAAACCAAGGAGCATCAATGCTCACTATGTTCCCTTAACAGAAGTTCTGAAGCTCAAAACATTTCACGTGAGCCTACACATAATGATGCCCGAAGCATTATTTAATTATATTTCAGCTAGATAGGTAATGAACATAATCTAGCTAACATTTATCATTTATTTATGGCTGAAATGTTACAATGTAACAAGCAAAGTATTTATCATAATGTACTTTAAATGACATTAAAAAAATAATGTCTGAAAGATATCAGTTCTGTCCAGAGTCCTTGCTGTCCTTACCAGTGCTCAAATACACAGTATACTGATTCACGACCCAGGGAAGCTATAGGGAGCTGATTGAGATGCACTCAAGGTCTGTAGGAGTACTAGAAAGTTACAGCCCGGTGAGTTCGATCAAGTTTGGTGCTAAACTCTGCAGGAAAGTGGACCTCGAGGGCCAGAGTTGAGAACCCCTGTTCTAAGGCATCACTGCGAAAAACCCCCTTTGAAACCCTTATTTTTTAAGAATGTATTGACATTTTCTTATCTAATGTATTGGTTTAAAATGTGTCATGACCCATTGATGAGTTGCAGACCAGCATCTTGAACCACATTAACCCGTGCACTGCACGCCGAGGAGCAGAGCTGCTAGAAGGCTAAAAATGACTTCTTTATCTAAAAGATTTTTTCCTCATATTTCATAAAAAATCATTATTTTTGATGGCTATCAATATTATACCTCTAGATGGGTCATAGCCTGAGTTTGCAAACGTTTGCTGATCTAACGCAATGACATTTATACATTTTAAGTGTCCAAATACTTTTTGGGGGCCATTGTACTTTAGTCATTTTGTTAAGCGTTTTGTCATTTTTAATACTTTTTTTTAAATATGTCTATAGGTTTTTTTTTTTTTTTAGTTGTACTTTCATTTAGTTTGAGGTATTTTAGTACTTTAACTTAAACTAGATGAAAATGAAAAATGTTGCCTTGGCAACTAGCTGAAATAAAATAAGATTTTATTTTTTATATTTTTTTTTAGTAACTGTTTATTTTATTTCAAGAAATTATTATTATTTTTTTTAATGGTTTTAGTTTTAACTTTACTTAACGATCATTTACAGGACAAGCTGATTTGATTCATTGTTTAAAAAAAAACAAAAAAACAACAACAATGAAATTATTTAAATTCTCATAAATTCTCATAATTTTCATAAATGGCAACATGACTGTAGTTTTATTTCATGTCTTTATTTCATGATGACATACATAGTTTGCATAGCTTTCAAGTATGTACATTAGTTCTGCAAACATTGCACAAAAAAACGTATGAACCCATGTAGTGAAAAATCCTCAAAGTGCCAAGTTTTTTTTTTTGGTTTTTTTTCCCACAATTTTTGGGGAGCTGGAAAATCAAAATACTGTGGGTATAAAAACATTGTCACGAAAGACCAGACTAAAATGAAGAATAAAATTCAACATATTCAGCGCAAAACTATTTCTGAATTGTACTTCATTGTACTTCTGAATTGTGCCTCATTATGAGGTCATTTGCAAAAGACATTCTGCCACCACCAAAAAGTAGCAACAATAAAATAAAAAAATAAACAGTTCATTACACATATGTCTCTCTGAGATGTTCCTGACTGCACCACTCTGGTAGTGATGCTTCACACACAGATTCAGATGTGCTCCTCTGTCTCAACTCTGAGGAGGATCCACTCATACTATCACAACATGTCTCTTTACTGTCTCTGTTGTGGATATCAAAATGTTCATTCCCAGAAGGTGAATCCAATGTTTCTTCACTTGAGGATCTGGAGCAGCTGCATGTTTTCTTCGACAAACATCTGACATCGTGAACAGTCAGCGATTTACGGCTCGAGAGAGCTACATGGGAATTGTCCACAACTGCTTGCTGATAACTTGGAGGATTGCTGGGTATCCTGCTGTCCACCTGCTGGAAAATCTCCTCGCTAGACAAGAATCTCGGCTCCGGATTAGGATTCGGTAGCTCGGGTTCGGTCTGACTATGGCGTAGAGCTCTCTCGATGGCCCGTTTGGTGGAGCCGCTTCGCCCGAAGACAGTCCTGCTTCTGATATGTGCGCTCTTCATCGATTGCGAGCGTCTTTTTGAGGTCTCTGAGCGATTCGGTGCAGGTGCCGATGGGCGGGTGGGATACGAATGTTTGCGTGTAAGGGCTTTTCTCTGATTGCATGAAGGCATAATAGGAGAGCTATGGATTGAGCTCTCTGAAGCACTGGAGAAACAACTCTCAAGTGAACTTGAAGAACAATACGAGCCTTTAGAGGTTGTCCTGGCCCCAGTTTTAGGTGGCAAACAACAGCTTTTCCCCAAGCTGTTACCTGCTCTAAACACAATACAGTCATCGGAGATCTGTTTTGTTAATTGTTTGTCATAAAAGTCCATTTCTGTCTGGCTCCTAGAGAGGACCAGGTGCCGAACTCCCTCGGTGAAGACGATTGCTGGTTCTGAGCGTCTGCGAGTCAACAGTTTTGTAGTCCAAGGTTCAACGGTGCTGGAATGTTTCTGGGCTTCCTCTTCAACACCGGATTTGTCCATGTCAGAATAACTCCCCTTGTCTGCATCAGGGTCATTACTGTCATATGCAGAGTCATGATGGTGTGAAGAGAAAGAGTCTGAAGGGGAAATCAAAGATAGATATTATTAGAATGTTAAGTAGTATTAGTAGTATACTCTGCCGTCATATGTAAAGAATGCCAACGCATTGGAGAAAGATAGGAATTGGCAAGATGTTTTGAGGGTGTGGAAATAACCAAGTCCATTTGAAATCAAGTTGGAATTGGACAGCCAATTGGATTTCTGAAGGTACAGCTGGACTGCCTCTCTTAAATTTTAATTGGTCAAGGGATGTCTATCTCAGAATGCGTTGGCAAAATGGCAAAGAACGCTTTACGAACCCATAGATAAGAACAATTTATATTAGATTTGAATATTAGAGCTCTTTAGCTAAAGTCTCCTGCATCCTTTTCTTTTAAGAAAAAGGGTTCAGAAGAGATCTTAGCAATGTTTCACACTGTTCTCATATTTCCCAAGATATCAAGATCAAATTATCTGAGTTATGCCGTCCACGTTATTTTTATAGCTCAATACTCTTACTGTATGTCAACAGTAACAATAAAACACAATGTCAAAATGTAAAAGAATTTACCTTGGTTATCGCTGAGTTCATCTTCATCTGAGTCTTCAAAGAGCGTCATTGCATCCTCACCAAATATTTGATTGCAGTTGTCAATGAGAAACTTTGTCAGCTTTGTCACCTGCAAATACAAACCCAGAGTGACATTAGGATTAAACAGGCCACTTCAACAGCAAAAAAGTCATCACGTGAATTCCTATGAAAATAGGTCAAAATAAATTTGGATATGAAACTAGTTTGATCTCTTCTTCCTGTTGAGTTTCAGTTTGAATCAGTCTGCTATTTTCTGGCTCATGGCCACATCATGTGAGAACTTTGTGAGGTTAAGACTTTCAGAAATCACTGTACACTCACCTCTTCCGTCTTTTCCAAGTTGTCTGTTTGGAGCAAGTTGGGGGAAACACATGTAGCTAGATTCTGAGGACTCATCTTGTTCATTCCTTCGTTCTCACTTATAAGGTGGAGCAGAACAATCAGGTGTTTCAAGAGCTGAATATTTGGCTCAGGAAGCGTGCTGATCACCCTAAAGACAAAATAATGAAAACCTGGTCACAATTACAGTTCATTTACACTAAACACTTTTTATTCAACCCAGTTGCGTCATTAGATAACTTACGTTTTGATTTCAGCACACTTCTGATCTTCATCTTCCTTTTCCATTGCAGTCATCCAGGATTTGGCCTTTTCCACCATTAGCAAACTGCCAGGCAGTTCTTTAAGAAAATGCTGCAAATCGGAATACACATAGATTAGTGATCAAATATGCACATTTTTGACCTCATTACTGTTAATCATTAAACTCAAATCATATTGCCCAAAGTCGTCTCATACCTTGACAAGATCCGCGAGCAAAAAGACTGACTGATCTTTCAGATCCACTTCAATCCCATCGTTGAGCTGCGCCTTGATCTCTCTCAGCGCTCTGGCGTTGCCTGCCTTCCTAAACACCCCCTCTTTGTACAGACCATTTCTGAGCAGCAATGTAAGGATATCCTGCAAAGAAAATTTAGGCAAATTCAGATATTTCAAAGACTAAAACCACATACATATAATACCACATTTGTTTATGGTTTTGCAATGAAGTACTATTCATTCAATTCTCACCATAATTGGTTTGGGAGGACACCCATCTTTCTGACAAATATCAGACAGGGCTCGCCCAAACAGCTTGTTTTTAGGATGTACACGTCTTTTCTGTACTTTGTGAATCACATTCCTCCAACGCCTTTGATTGATGTTTGAGTTTCCTGTTGAATATCAATAAAGAAACAGTCAAAATCACTATATTCTACTAACATACAGTAGTCTGATATTCTAATGTACAGTAAACTGCATTAACTCTGGCTATGAAAGGTTGTTTTTGTTTTTTGTCAACATCAAAAAGTCCAAGAAAACATATTAGAGAGCAATGACATTTAAAAGAGCAGAAGTGAGACTGTAAACTTACCAGTGTGAGAGATTCTGGTCAGATTGGCATTAGTCTGCTGACTAAGGGAGAGTCCCGTATTCATTGGAACCTAATAGAAATTAAAAGCAAACAATCAAATAAAGAAATGAAGAAGAGACAGAACTAAAAATGGTAATTGGGGAATTTGGGATTGGTGCAACAAGAGTTTAAATGAGCAATCTTTGTAAACATCACGTGTTGGTAAAATATATTGACATGTAACAGGTCAGGACTTTGTAACATCCCATTTTAGGCTTTGTTCTCAAAGCTCAGCCTTTAAAGAATCCATAATTGCACTAATCTATCAATCAGAAGGTGATAAGAAGCGCTGTATGCGTAAGATCTTGGGATCAATATACTTACAGCTGTGGCTGGCATGATGAATAGGTTCTCGCTGTTTTGGGTCAACGATTTAGACTGAAACAGAAAGAACAAAAGATGTGTTTATCCCTTCAATGAGATTTAGGGAAGTAAGTCAATTCAAATACATACTAATCAGTTTCCATGATGACATTAAGAAACAATAGGTGTGTGAAACTCCGGGTGAAGGTGATAACTTACCACGCCGTGACCACTCAGCACCTTCATAGGTTTGCTGTGTTGTGATGACCAATAGATCAGTCCTCTTGGTCAGATTACCTGATCAGTGAAAAGAGTTTGTGATTATAGAACTTGCCGTTTCATTTATTTCAGCAACTTAATACAGAGTGAATCATAGAATCAAACTCAACATCCAAAGTTAATGATCCAAATAATGCATTTAATAAATAAATAAATATTAAATAGATTCCGTTTTAGTCTTCTACACATGAAAATGATTAGCAAAATATCAAGTATTAATATTACAGTAAAAAAAAGAATGTATGCATAATTATGTATAACTTAATTAGCTAACAGATCCAAAACATAGAAGAAAAAAAACATATATAGGTAATAACACACTACTATAATAAAAACAGTATATGTAAACAAATTTGTTACTCACCACTATAAAAATTTCAATTGAATCAGGGGTCAAAAGTTGTGGGTGGCTGGAGAAAGCAGAAAGCTACATTTACTCCGGAGCACAGAACAGACACTACCAAGTGTCTCAGACAGAATGAACTGAAACAGCCCACTGCACCGCACAAAATGAAAGTGGGCGGGCAAAGGGGAAATTCTGATGTGCAATGGAGACAGGAAGCAGCATCACGGGCTCCCACCATCAACACCTCTTTAGTTACAAAAGTCGAGTTGTTATGACCGAGGGTGGAAAGTGTGACATACGTCACTCGTGAGCACGAATGTAACAGGTACAAAATATGGCAACAGGTGGAAGTGCATATCAAATTACATGGCCAGAAGGTTCAAGAACATGCATATCATGTTAAACTATCATTTTGCATTAGAATAAAACAAATAATGGATTTAATTTATTATCTTTAGCCATCAGTCATTATTTTGTAACATATATCTACAATCATTACATACTATATCTGTCTATAACACTTTATCTTATAAAGATAAAATGCATGGTTACTTGGCATTTAGTAATTTTGAATTCTTTCTTGAAATCAATTTCAGTTTCTGAAGGCTTTCTGGTAAATAGGATAATAACAAAGCCTGGCCAATGTTTACAGTAAAGGCACTTTTACAATGATTCATTATTTTGCTGTAAATGCTAATGGTGCCCCAGTGGGAATTTTTAAAAGAATCAAAAACCATCATTTTGAGACTCTGAATCTGACAGTGAACTGACTCACTATTGTTCATGAAACCGTCCAGCCCCCATGTTTTTAAGTATGTATAATAGGTAAATTCATCATGAAAATAAATGAACTGCATTTGACCAAATGCCTTTTAGCATACCCACCTACTGCTTACAGTCTCCATGGAAATCAGGTCATTGCCTTCTCATCAGGAGCCTTTTGATGTTTTGGAAAGTTAAACATGCAGAGGAGTTTAAAACTGTACTAGAGAGTCTTCTTAATATCTTGAGTTTGAACAATTATTTCTTTCTTTACTGGGGAGAACTGGGCAGCAGTTTTCAGTAAAGAAGTAAAAAAAATTATAGAAAACTGAACATTTCCACTTTTATTTAGCAGGATAAAAAAAAGATATATAGGTTAACAAACTTTAGCATTTTTGTGAAAATATGCCCCAATAGCAGGGAATTTGTCATTAAATAAGAGATTTTTTAAATGGTTTTCCAGTGAAATTCAAACAGTAGAACAAATATCACAAATTTATTTTGGTTTAAATCTACTTTAAATATAATATAATATAATATAATTGACTTAATGAAAGTTATAAAGTACTTTTATTACTGTATTTTTGATCAAATAAACACAGCCTTGGTAAGCATAAGAGACTTTATTCACAAACATTACAAATTTTTACTGACTTCAAACATTTCAATGATATAGATATGTCAAACAAACTAGCCCCAGTCTCTTCTACATGTTGAACAGCCATGTTCCAATAGCCTGACTCACATCACACTCTTTTGAGACCAGATGACACCAGCCTGTGTGTTTATCAACAACTCCTTTATTACATTTCATCCAGCCTTAAAATATCCCAGATGACACTAATATGACAGGACAACAAGCTGAAGTAACAAACAACTCTCTCTCAGATTAAGGTGAAACATATCTGGTCATCAGGGGCATTTCGTACAGATTAGACACAAACACTATAATTATGACTGAGACAGAGTTTGAGTAAAAATGTTGTCGTGGAATGATAACATTAACACTTAACTTCTTAATTTGTAAAATGAAACCCCTCACCACAAACCAATTTCAATTTCTACATGAAGCGTGAATCACCAAACTTTCCCCTCATGTACAGTGAAAGAAACCAAGTGATTTAACGCATTTTTACAATTATCAATCCTTTTTACACAACGTAAACATCTAAAATCATTATATAACATTTTTTAATACATGTAAAAAGGCCAAACAACCATACCTCTTTTTTTTTTTAATCACACCTGTAGGTGGCCTCATTTGAATGACCTTCAAAGCAGCCCACCAGGGAAAAACCCACGTGGGATAGTATGCATCATAATGCTCTTAGGTTGTAGGTTAAAAGACCACCAGACAACCTCAAATTTACACATGCCCACTTAGTGTACTGTCAGACCTCACAAACAACTATTAATCAGACTTTTGATTGGATTGTTGGATAGCTTTATTATAAGACAATTATTTTTAAAGGCTGTACTCAGCATCAAAATTCATCTTTAATTTTGAAATGAGGTTGGTCTTCAGGTTTGAATTCTTTATTGGGGCTGCCATCCTCATTGAGAACACGCCTGCTGGTATATCCCACGATAGGGTACTTTGCTTTGTATGTGTCTTTGAATATCTGCTCGAGGGATTGAAGTTGATTCTCAGTGAGGCCCGTCTAACAAAAATGAACCGAAAGAGATAATTAAGTTTGTGCAAAAAAAGTCTGGTGGAATCCGATATTCAGTCTAACAACAGTATTATGAAGAAACTGAAACGTTTTTTTTTTGTTTTTTTTTGTTTTTTCTGTGGCAAATTTGTGAAAGCCAGTGTCAAAGTTATGAAATCCCCAACTTACAATGTCATGTGTGAGATCGGCTGGGTCAAGGGACATTTTGGCCACAGCTCTAGTTGAGTCCTTGCCCACAAGGGCATTATAAGGTGCTCCCTTTCTGTAAAATTCTGGAAATTAAAGAAACAAAACAGGGTTTCCACACTTTCTGACCAAGGAATTTTCATGACTTTCCTGACTGCATAAAAATCTATCTATACCACTTACGATTTCTAGCCGATGAAATGGTTTGGAACTAAACATAATCATAAAAAGTAGACATGAAACGGAGGTTGCGATATTCTTTTCTTTTCTATTGCGACGTATAAGTGAAACAGCCTCGAACAAGAAAAAAAATGTAAGGTGGGTCTTGATTTTGTCGGAAATTGATTGGATCTTTGGATTGTTGTGGTTTGCTATTGGTAAATCTCATGTGAGTAATAAGTTGTCCCGCCCTCGCACCAGTAAGCATATCATCAGAGAAGAAAAGCTATTTTGATTAATGATTACGAGGTCACGTGAATTAAAAGAAAAAAAAATGATGTGCACGGGTAAATCTGTAAAAAAAATGTTGTGTGTTGTTTGTTTTCTTTCTTTCTTTCTTTCTAGACCATTACTCTGTAAAGCACAGTGGTCAACTCTTGTTGTGTTTAGTTGTGCTATATAAAATAAAATAAAAAAATCTTTTTTATAATAAATATTGAAGTAGTGCATTAAAAAATAAAAATTGTCAGTTTTGATTTCATGGTGACTTTAAGTTCACCATAGAAATTCCCATGACCCCTGGAACCATGTTAAATTACATAGCTTTATTTGTATCCCTGGGAATTCCTGTTGGAAACTTGATCCATTGAATGCAAATAGGCATGTGGTTTCCAATACACTGCTTAGTGCTTATACACGCACACGTTTGTTTCACTATTCACTATACTGTATTGATGAGGACACTGCATAGACTTTCATTGATTTTATATCATGTTAATGGTATTTTCTTAAAGGGTTAGTTCACCCAAAACTGAAAATAATGTCATTTATTACTCACCCTCATGTCGTTCTACACCCCTAAGAGCTTTGTTCGTCTTTGGAACACAATATATTTATACACAAAAAAGATATTTAATGAAATCCAGTGGCTCAGTGAGGCTTCTATTGCCAGCAATGTAACCTCTCAATATCCAAAAAAGGTACTAAAGACATATTTAAAACAGTTCATGTGAGTTCAGTGGTTCTACCTTAATATTATAAAGCGACAAGAATACTTTTTGTGCGCCAAAAAAACAAAATAACGACTTTTCAACAATATCTAGTGATGGGCGATTTCAAAACACTGCTTCAAAGCTTTACGAATCTTTTGTTTCTAATCAGTAGTTCGATCACGTAAACGAAGCCTCGTTTACTGATCACGTGACTTTGGCGACTGATCAAAATAAAAGATTCGTAAAGCTTCGAAGCAGTGTTTTGAAATCGCCCATCACTAGATATTGTTGAAAAGTCGTCATTTAGAGCCACTGTATGTCTTTAGTACCTTTCTGGATCTTGAGAGGTTCAGTGACATTGCTGGCAATGGAGGCCTCACCGAGCCATCGGATTTCATCAGAAATATCTTAATTTGTATTCCGAAGATGAACGAAGGTCTTACGGGTAATAAATTACATTATTTTCATTTTTGGGTAAACTAACCCTTTAACCTAAGCCCTACCCCTAAACACAACCCTCACAGAAATGTGAAAATCACTAGATTTAAATTAAAAACATGTATTGGCCGATTTATAAGCCCTTTTAACTAGTAAGGACCAATAAAATGTCCTCACTAGTCAGTTGTCATAATATTTAACTAAATAAGTGAGGACATTTGGCCCTCAGGAGGATACCCAAACCTGTACATACACACAAAATCAAAATAGGGAACAAACATGACCTCTAAAATAATAGATCTACTTCCTCTAATAAGAGTCTGTGGGTTAGAAACTTCCAGCAACACACAAAAGATTGCAGAACGTAAAGTTGTATACAGAATCTAACCTTTTCCAGTTGTGACGTCAAACACTACTCCTTTAATGGCCATGTAAATTGGTTGCCCTTCCTGTAAAGGGGGCGGGGCACGTTTAAAACTCGTCAGTTAATGCAATTTGCATTTAATCATTAATCAACGAGAACATAGTTTCGAAATGTAGAGCTAAAACTAGCATAGTGTTTTTGTGACACAGCACATACCTCGCTCCCATCGTATCTTTGCAACTCTTCCTCGGTAAACAGACGCACCGGTTTCGATGCGTTTTTTATTTTGCTATCATTTGTGGAACAAATACATAGTAACGCGTATAATACAACACTACGGGCATAAAACATTGTGGACTGTCGTGATGAGGTTTGTAGGAACCGAATCTGCGGCTGTAGTTTCCTTGTTGTCATGGGAGTGTCTGTGTTTCCATTCAGGCTTTCAGGTGCTGATCTCAGATCAGCTTTCACAATCAGCGGTGGAAATGCTCTATTTGTTTCGGAACATGATCTTGTAATTGGTGCTTCAGGACATAATGGTTTAACATTTTAATGTATCGTTGTTTGGGGTCCGGGATATAGTAGACTTGTATGATTTGCACTTTAAATGAAACACCAACTTCTGCTTTGGGAATTTTCTAAAGTTCCACTTGCCGCGAGTTTCTGTTTCTCCATTCACGTGAGATAGACCGGAAGTGACGCCCACCAATGAAAGCACGTTCCTCAATATTTTAAACGAGTGAATTCTAAAAATTCCATTGGTATTTTTGCATGGTATTTTGGTATTTTCCAACATAGACACAAATGTAACGAATCTCTACACTTAGAACAATATTATATCATATTTTTAAAGACCATATGTATAAAAAACACAATTCTAAAGCACAAATCCTTTGTATGTTATGTGTTACATTTTAATAAATCTTAGTATTTATATGGAAATATGAAATAACTGAACTCCAAAATCATTAAAACTGCTAAAGCTTTACAAATGTGTGCAATTAAGATTTTATTTTGACCGTCAATACATTACTGTAGCATAAATGTGCAATCCCTGCCTTTTTATATTTTTGTGCAATTACAAATAAAATTTTGATAGAGAGAAAATTCATTTTTTGAGGAATTTTAGAGTTTAATTTGGAATAAATATAGACTAAGAAGACATGGCTCTTGCCTCAGAAGTATACTGTATTTCAAACAAGAGCATAGAAATGCATTTTACAATATTGCTTCAGATATCCTGCAAGCTTTCTAGTCTCAAAATGGATGTTGAGAGCACCTGCTCATGTGATGATGAAACTCCATTTTTTGTTCAGGAATTTTGTTCTGATTTATTATTATTACATTAAGCCTTCTGAAATTACCCAGTCATTTAATATTAAATATCAATCATTTAATATTAAATGATTAATAACAATCTAATTAATAATCATATTAATTAATTGAATTAATTCTATATAAGTATATTACTACAATAATTAATTGTAGTAATTTAACTGACAGATCATTGCTGCATAGCTACATATTTAAAAGTTCACAGATTCATGGCCTATTCATCCTCACATTTGAATTGGCTCATTTATTAAATTCCTTTATAATACATAAAATAAAAAGTGACAAATTTTGTTACAAATTATAAATGTTTTAGTGAAGCCTTTGAAGATGCACAGCCTAATTTTTCCTCATATAGGTTTCTATTTTATTTTACCTACTTTTCTTTTTCTTGTTAAAGCCTTGTATTAATGTTCACTGTTAACCTGAATATATAATTTGATTAATCTCAGTAACTAGTGACTTTTGAATTGTCCATCAAAAAAATTCATTCAGATTATAGATTCATTCAGGGACTCACTTCTGCATCATCTTAACGAGACAATCAAGGAGGCGCCTTTGTCGCACATTTTGTAGGCTGGTTGACCCCCAGTAAGTTTGTCCGAAGTCACAGTACTCATAAAAGAGTAGGCTCTGCAGGACAGTGGCCCTCCAGGGCTGGATTTGAGGAACCCTGGCTAGGGCGTTTCATTTAAACACATTGCAAGGGTTCCACCAGTATTGGGCACTCGTCTCGTGCAACAAAACCAATGATGTACATCACGTGAACGAGATGGAAGGAAGTTAGTGAGGGAAGAGCATAAAAAATGGACTTAAACGCAGTCCTATGCTGAATACAGAACCGCATACTAGCATACTACTCACTTACTATTTCTGCCAAAGAAAGATATGGTAAACATAGTACAAGTAGTATACTAGTATGCGGTTCTGAATTCAGTGCTAGCCTCATATAGGCCTACTTTATATGCTAAATTTTATTAACTGAAATATGTGTGACTACATATCTACAAGAGACTTCAGAAATAGCTTCCAAATATCATAAGCGTCCAAATAAACGTTTTATTAACGTTTATTTTATTAACGAAGCGTTTTATTAATGTCCTTCCGTAGCTGTAATTTTGTATGGTCATCATTTATTTTTACACATTCATAAATCTTCCTCCTTTCTCTTCTTGTGAACGAGCCTGACTCACACGAGATGACACGAGGCTAAGAATCGTTTCGTGACGGGGGCGTATTTGTTCAGTAGGTCCAACCAATTAAATGTTCCGTCACAGCCCACCTTGAATGCTATTGGCTCTTGCCATAGTCAGTCTTTCAAGAAGACATAACAGTCAGTCACGCGCTTCACTCGTTTTTAAATATAGTTCACGAAACACCACAACGTGTTACTCTGCCTTTTAAAAACTTTCCCCAGAACTGTTGAGAAAATAACGTGTTTTTTTTTCTATACACAAGAAAGCACGGGCTTCTCATTACAAAACACATGAATTGTTATTAAATGGAATGACACTGTGCTGTTATTCTTAAGAGAAAACATTTATGAAAACCATGTGTGATAGAAAAAATCATGTTAAATCGTGTTATGGAGGATTTTGCTTTAACTATTTCTTAGAAAGATCAAAGATAGTATCCATGCCCTCCCCAACTAACTAACTAACAGCTGTGATGTCACGCTTGGCATGTTTTTTGGCCATTGGCTGTGCCTCACGCGAGCTCCTCGAGGCTCTCCGTAAGATATGAGTCTGAAGGTCTGGGTTCTGCTCCTGCAAGTTGATGGCAAAGTTTAATTGCCACAAATATTCGGAGGTGATGCACAATGCTGAGGAGAGACACATCTCGATCTTATCAGGAGGTAATGAAACTCGTGTGTGAAATGTGGTTAGATCCTGAAGGACTCATTCATAGTAATCGCGATCTGTGTGAAAGCAGTTCCTTTTCAGTGCGGGAGTTCAGCAGAAACTGCAGTCATGTGATAACAGCTGACCGCTTGCTTTTTATTGCCGCTGGGCGTATAGAGAGATAAGAGGCGAAATATTGTCAAATATACATTAATTGTGTGTATACTTTTGCAAAAAAAAAAAAAAAAATCACTTGTTGCATTGCAGTTCAATGGTGAGGACTGTGCTGGGCCACTTGGGTCTTACCAGAACAATGATGTTTCTGAAGTGGAGCATGATCAAGCCAGCTGTGACCCTTTACCAGGTCAGAACTTGTTCCTAAAAATATGACACTAATAAGTCATTGTTTTCTGTTTATGTATGTAGATTTAGATGTAGATTTATGTATTAATCCTGTAGTTATATTGTGAGTTTAGGTTTAGGTGGTGCAGTTGTATGTATGTATGTTTGTATGTATGTATTTTGCATTTATTTATTATAAATTAATATATTTTATTTACATATTTAATATATACATATTTGTTATTTATGTATTATGCATTATATGATCATTAACTTAGGGAGTTGATTTAACAACGTATGATACATTTTGTATTAAGTTGCTGAAAAATAATACATGTGCTTTAATAAAAAGTAAACCATTTTCACTGACCAGGTAATCTGACTGCATCTATTTATTATTATTATTATTATTTTTTTAATTGATGCTATAGTTATATTGTGGTTTAGGTGGTGCAATTGTGTTTGTTTATGTATGTATGTATGTATTTAATTATTTTTACAAATTTCCCTTCTGGGACAATACATTGAATTTTTTATTTATTTATTTTGACAAATTTAACATTAAAGGGTTAGTTCACCCAAAAATTTGTCATTACTCACCCTCATGTCATTGCACACCTGTAAGACCTTCGTTCATCTTCAGAACACAAATTAAGATATTTTTGATAAAATCTGATGGCTCAGTGAGGCCTCCATTGCCAGCAAGACAATTAACACTTTCAATGACCAGAAAGCTACTAAAGACATATTTAAAACAGTTCATGTTAATGTTATGAAGCGATGAGAATACTTTCTGTGCGCCAAAAACCCCCCAAAATAACAACTTTATGCAACAATATCTAGTGATGGGCGATTTCAAAACACTGCTTCATGAAGCTTCGAAGCTTTACGAATCTTTTGTTTCGAATCAGTGGTTCGGAGCATGTATCAAACTGCCAAAGTCACATGAACCATTGAAATTTTGAAACACTAATGACGTAACAAAGCCTCGTTTACTGAAATCACGTGACTTTGGCAGTTTGATACACGCTCCGAACCACTGATTCAAAACAAAAGATTCGTAAAGCTTCAAAGCTTCATGAAGCAGTGTTTTGAAATCGCCCATCACTAGATATTGTTGAATGAAGTCGGGGGTTTTTTTGGCGCACAAAAAGTATTCTCGTCGCTTCGTAACATTAAGGTTGAACCACTGTCTTTAGTAGCTTTCTGGGCGTTTGAAAGTCTAAATTAACTTGCTGGGAATGGAGGCCTCACTGAGCTATCAGATTTTATAAAAAATATCTTAATTTTGTTCCGAAGACGAACAAAGGTCTTGCAGGTGTGAAACGACATGAGGGTAATTAAGAGTAATTAATGACAGAATTTTCATTTTTGGGTGAACTAACCCTTTAACATTCTGGGACAGTACTATGTATGTATGCATTTTATGTATTGTGTCTTTTAATAAAGACATTGCTTTAAAATAAACTTTCATTATATATCGCAGATGAGGATGCTGTGGATGGCAATCTAATGCCCATTGGTTTCAACAAAGCTTGCCTGAAGAATGTTTTCACAGTCATCCTTGTCCTCATTTACTTGCTGCTCACTACGGTGGCCGTGTTCTTGGCCTACCAAACCATTTCAGACTTCATGGAGAAACTCAACCATCCAGTGATGTCTGTTTCATACAAAGAAGTTGAGGAGTTTTCTGCACCAGGTGAGCTATAATACTCTGTCATTTTATGGTATCTCTCAGTATGTCTATTTACAGTATCTTTATTATTTCTTTGCGAACAGGAATTGCTTTGTATCCTGGGAAGGCACAGTTATTAAGTTGCATGCATCACTATCATGACAACATTCCACCTCTTGTTGCATCGGGCAGACTAGAGGAAGGAAACTGTATAACAGAGGAGGTGATTTACCATGGGCCATATTCAAACCAGACGCAAGTATGTTTTAGAGCTTCCTCATAAACTATTTTTTGAAGAAATGGCACTATTAATAATCTTTTTTGCAACGTCTGCCACAGAAGCGAGCCGTAGTGGTCAGAGGGCCGACTGATGTGAGGAACCGAGAACTTATATTCCTTCAGTTCAGTCGGAATGAAACGGAGGAGGATTTCAGCGCTATCAGTTACATGATTTTTGCCACATTCAGTGACATGCTTAAAAGGTAGATCTATATAGAAATGTTCAGCATAATTCAGATTTGTACTGTTTATATAAAAAGTATTTTTCTTACTAGCTCAGATAAAGCAGCTTTTATGATGGATTGTGAAAGGAACTACTCCATGTGGACTTTTTCTGGAGGCTTTCGGACATGGGTCAAAATGTCTTTGGTCAAGACGTCAGGCAGAGGAAATGAATCAGTTGAATTTCGACAGGAGGTAATAGATGTATTATGCTATTTACCAGTCTTTGTCAACTTCAGCATGGTAATATAATAATCAGGGTCATAACCACCATGGAAAATCAAGTGATCATGTTTTTCATAAAGATTAGTAGGCAACCAAATTAGGCTTTTTAGTAGCCAGTTCTTAAAGCGGACCTATTAGGGGAGAGTGGGGTAAGATGAGCCTTTTATTTTTGCTTATGTGGTCCTAAAGATAAGAGAAGTGTTGTAACAGGATGTTTTCTATCATTTTAAATGAAATCAGAATACATCTATGACAAAGGATTCTAAAAATATGGCTTCTTATAAAAAAGTGTTCATGTGGCTCAATTTACCCCAGGTTAGGGGTAAGTTGATCCGAGTCAGTGGGTAAGTTGCACCATCTGGGTGTATATCTAACTGACCATCTACCTGAATCTGAATCAAACCCCATGTGAAACTGTAAATTTACCTCTTTTTAAAAACGAATTTAATAATCAAATTTCCTTTTATAAATAATCATATTTATTTTCTTAAAAACAACATAAAGCAAACAAAATGAAGTTGAAATTTCAATATCTTTAATTGTTTGCATTTCTAAAAGTGTACGGTTGCCAAGATACAAGGGGTGGGTCAACTTACCCACTGGCTCATCTTACCCCTCTCTCGCCTATGCTTTTTTACATGGTCAACTTTCTTTAGTGTTTAATGTTGCTGTTTGAGCATGAAAAAGGCTGTCTGCAAAGTTACAAAACACAAAGTCACTCCAAAGGGAGTTATTTTCTACATCAGTAAGCACTGATTCTGAACTCCCTGAAATGTCTAGATTGTAGCCTTGAGTTTTCCTCCGAGAAACAAACAAGTTACAGTAACCCTCATTTAAATGATTCCCACCCAGGGCATATTTGCATTAGTAGTTTGTTGAAACTCGCGATTATGGTAAGGACTGTTTCTGAAACATGCTCAAAGCGGTTGAGTAATCACAAAATGACAATGCGTCTCAATCAGCTCCCTAGGGGTGCTTCTCAAACGGAAGGCTGCATCCTAGTGAGGATGCATCTTTTCTAGTTCAGTCCTTCTGAGGTTTCAAGGCTAGAGTCCTCCTCAGCATTAAACGCTAAAATGAGACAGTCTTGTAAGTGTGCATGGCTACGTCATAAATGTTTCCATTCCTGCAGTCACAACAAGAAAATACTATTAAAATTATAATTTGAATAATACTTTATTTTACAAATCTCTATATTAATTGACTTTCTATTAATGCAGTACATGTTATCACAACTATCTATGGTCTCCCAGTGGTTTATATTACAGACAGTTTAAAATCATGTGATTAATTTACAACAAAACAAAAGAAAACATTATGCCTATGATTATCTCCAAAATAATTATTTTTGTCTTGCATTACATATAGAAATTGGCTCAGTGCCGATTCATTTTCAGCTAATTATATAATACATTTGAAATGATGCACCTAAAATACTGAATATTTGGTTGCAGCAACTTATTTGATAATCATCCATATTTCTTTCAGTCCAGTGTGGTGAAGTACATCGACAAGAGGCCGCCACAGGAGCAAGCCAATGAGCTTTTCTTTGTCGTGTTCCAATGGCGAGATCCATTTATACAGCAAGTGAAAGATGTAAGTGAACACATTATTAAATATTAAACTAATATTTACCAAAATTGTCTGAATGTTTAGCTTAAATGCTATATAGAGAGATTAATTAAGTGTGCTTTGTTTTTGAACAGATAGTCACAGCAAACCCGTGGAACACTATAGCCATATTGTGTGGCGTCTTCATGGCTCTATTTAAAGCAGCAGACTTTGCCAAACTCAGCATTAAGTGGATGATCAAAATCCGTAAAAGACACTTAAGGGCAAAAATGAGAGAACTGAACCAAATAAGCTAATTCTATTACATCTGACAACACAACTGGAGTTTTTAAGTACTACCATCGACCGCTGTGAGACTTCTGGAGAACTAATTCAGTGCGACTTTCATGAAAAATGTGTTGATGTTTTGTTGTACGTTAAGTTTTAACTGGACAGTAGATTTTAACTTGAAAAGCTGAGGCATGTGTTCTACAGTACAAGGGCAAAGTGTATTCATGTAGTTATGACACTGAAATATTAACTATTCACACTGGTTCTCGGTGAGATTCAGCTAGTTGAAATAATGACTGAGAAGGAATTTAGCTGAAACGAACAAAAAAAAAAAAAAAAGGTTTTAATGAAAGGGACCTTTAGCTAAAATGCATTTCCAAACGATCAATAAATGTATAAATAACTCTATCACAGGGCATTCAATGACAGAGAAAGTTTCTAAAGGTTGGAGGGAATCTGGTCTTGCTGCTGTTTTCTTTAAACATTTTGCTGTCAATGTGATGAGTTATGTTTTATTAATATAAGCTATGTTGTATAAACCCTTACCAACCTATGAAATTATTTAATTGATTTAAAAATGTTCTGAAAACATTATTTACCATGCTTACAAAACAAGTAGGCCTTTTTTGTAGTTATGATGTAAAGACCTTTGGACTTTGGAGTTTTTTTTATTAGCATTATAATTTCCAATGTTATTAATCTACTTAAATATTCTTCTATAACTGATGCTGCTTCAAGGACTACAAATGTTATCTTTTGTTTTTAGTAGGCCTATATTTTGAGATAAGTGTGGATACTGATATGTGTTACTGATATATGTTTTATGTTTTTTTAATCAAGTTAGTTGAAAACTTATCTTAGTGATTGCAGCTGAATCAATTAGGCTTTGACCGTTTTACACAAGGCATGATAATTACGTTATGGCATGGAAGAATAATTTCATATAGAAAGAACATGCATTTTTATTTTATTTTTATTTTCTTATTTTGCACTTTACGTTTATAATAATCAGGACCAACTAATACCAAAGGGAAGATTTATTTTATACTCGAGATTTACTTTTAGTTGTTGTTTTTGTTCTTTGTCTCTTTATTAAAAATCCATACGGACATCATCACAAAATATAACACTTTGTCATCATGAAAAACTAAAGGTTCCTTACAACAAACTCAAGGATGTTATGTTTTCGAGGCCTGTGAGTTTAAAGGTTTTGACATATTCTTAAAGAAGTAAAAAGCGACTTTATATCAGTGGAGAACATTCTAAAAAAAATTTTTTTTTATTTCAGACCGCTTGATACCGTTATCTAGTGACTTTTACGTTAAAATATTGCCCGCCATTTTGAAACTGATCGGTTGTTTCCCTGTTCACAGTAACAAGGCACCTATAGCGTTGCTAAGAAGTGCGGAATATGAATAGAAATGGTGTGTTTTTATGGAAATCTGAAGAAATGCGTTCTCCACGTGAATTAAGAGGTATACGTGATCCCGGGTTTGTTTTTATCCATGTTGTTTTGCAGCTTACATGATCTAAATTTTCAGTCCATGCAGTGTGTTAGCCTGAATGCTAAACATCTGCACATGAGAAACACCCCTGCATGTTTCTGTTATTGTGCACATTTGGCCCTCTCTTTTTGTTTTTGTTTTTTTTTTTTTACATCCTTCAGCAGTTTAACCTTCTGTTAGTTCACAGTAGTATTTTGTCCACTGATTTTAATATCATTATCCTTAGAAATGCATTAACCAATGAACGAATTTGTAAGAAACAAACAATTCACTGCAGGAATGAGTTGTAAACAGTTTGCCTGGCTTCTTTAATGACAGATTTCAGTAACTCAAACCTGGTTATTAACCTTCAGTCAGTTTTATGTTCTACCCCGTTATTATATTAGCGAGGTAACAGGAGCGGAAGGCAGGGCTCCGTTTCTTTTGGGCAGCGTTTGAAGAGGACATGCACACTGACCTGTGCTAGAGAGCTATTTAAAGCTTTGTTGTTAGCACGAATGGAAAACAACTTATGCCCTTCACAGCACTGATGTTGTGCCAATTTCATGTTGTGGAAGTTTAATATTTGCTCTGTCTGCACCGCGGCCTTATATACCATTTTCTGAGGCAAAAAGTCCACTTCCTTTCAAACCATGCCAGTTCACAGTCATGCATATAAACCCCGTCACCCCTGACAAAAGAAATCAATAATAGCCAGAAAATAGATTTTTTTACTATTTTATTTATTTATTTATTTTTTTAAATGGAACAGTGTATTGAACCTTTAGGCAAAATCTTAAAGAAAAGTTTGCATGTGTTTTTGTTAAGTGTCATATTTGATACATCAGGGTTTTATTGCTCATATATGATGTAGTGAGAATATGGACTTCATTCCTGAGGAGGATAAAAACAATTTATCCTATCAATTTTATTCAGAGGCCCAAACTGAGCAAAAATATGCAATTTGGTGCTATTGCTGATATTTATATAGGCTAAAAGGAGTATAAAATTCCGATAGCTTGTAATGTAAATCAATGTGATTTTAGCAGGTACAGCTGACTACTTACATAAAGTGCATATAAATATCAGTTTTTACTCTATATTTCTCAGTAATATGTCTTAGTGAAATATTTAAGTGCTCAGTTTTATGATTAAAGCTCTATAGTTTTTATTGTGGGAGGCAAAACATATAATGCAATGCAATACAAGAATGTTTGAGAGATGTACATATAAATGTTCCTCAAAAGTCTGATCTATCATATTTGATACTCACATTTTAACAGTTTTTGTAAAAAAAAAAAAAAAAAAAAAAAAAAAAAGTATGGATAAACAAGTAGACCTAAGTTAATTCAGTCCAAATATTACTAACAATATAAACATATCAAACATAAAGACATTTTTAGAATGGTACTAAAAGGCCTTTTATTTGCCAAAAATGATAAGCTATCAGACAACAGAAGGATTGTGTACAACAGGTTTTTCAGCAAAGTTTCGATTTAGAAGCCTTAGAAATTTGCGTATAAAATATGATTCAGTAGGCTTTTTTTTTTCTTTTTTTTTTTGTAGGGTTAAAATGGTTGGATGTGCTTTCACTAGAACAGTAATACAAACAAGGTAATCACCTTGGGCTCGTTGAAGCATATTTCTAGATTCTAGATTAAAAAAATGAAATATTCTCTAATCTTTTACACACCTCATGCCATCCCAGATGTATATTTATTTTTTCTTCAGATGAACGCAAAGATTTTTAGAAAAATAATCCATCTCTGTGAGTCCATATAAAGCAAGTGGATCGTAACCTAAAAGTTGACACTTCAAAAACTAGAAAAACACAATTCAAAATAATGCATTGTTGTTCCATTGTTTTGTTTTGTTTTTATGTACAGATGCGCTAAACACGTGTTTGACTGTTGCGCGTCGCATCTTTTGCGGCATTTCACGTATGACAGCATTTTAAAGTTAAACTTTTAAAAAAACATCTCTCTAGACCTTGCTTGTTTCATTACACTGCACCAAGCATCACATTTTTAAACATAAAAACGCGTTGTGTGAGAATGGCCCCTTAAGCTGTGCAGAAACAGTGTTGGTGCAATGTTTTTCCAAACACTGTTTGAGAATTGAACATGTCAAGACATGACCCTGCAGTGGGTTTGTGGTTAGCTTGTGCACTGCACTCTCAGCATACTGCATTTAGCCTCCTGACCTGAGTGCTGTCCCTGCTTGTTTGTGTCTTTTGGCACCTGCGTGGAGCCAGAGACACTGACCCGCTTTCCTTCCTTATGGAGTGTGTCCAACCTCGTGCTTTGCTGATACCACACAACCTAATGTAAGAATTGGCAAAGCCTTTTCATACGAGCCTCTGCGGTGTGAAATAAATAAGAAAGGTCAGTCATCTTTGAGCTATGTGCATGGCTCTGAATGCCGTCACTGGCTACATTCTGAAAGAAAAAGTCAGAAAGCTCTCGGATTTCATCAAAAATATCTTAACTTGTGTTCTGAAGATGAACAAAGGTCTTGCAGGTTTGGAATGACATGAGTAATTAATGATAGAAATTTTATTTTTGGGTGAACTAACCCTTTAAGATCATCCACCCATCCATCCATCCATTCTAGCACACAATAAATGGGGTAGTATTTCTAGAATCATTAGCTCATTTAATAATCTGTCATTAATTTTTTGTTTTTGATTTATATTATGTTTTATCCAATATTTTATTTTGTTATATCCAATATTTTATGGACCGTAAATGTTTTAGCTTTATTTTAAGGTGACATTGTTATTGTGTAATTACACAAATAAGTACTTAGTAGTGTTTAACTACATTAGGGTTAAGAGTAGGATTAAGATTTGGTTTAGGGTTAGTTACTTGTAATTATGCATAATTTACTTGTGTTACTATAGTAAGTACTTGTAACGTGTATCTATGCCACCTTAAAATAAAGTGTTACCACTTCAATACATGATTTATACTATATTTTTTATATTATATTTTATAAAAGATTCATATGTGTGTGTGTTAGGGATGGAATAAGAAATTAAAATTCATTCTTAGCAAGTGATTTTCATGATTTTGCACTTATTACATGCTGCATGATCTGATTGTTTTATCTGTCTCTATATACAGAACCCTGTTTATTTGTGGTGGCCTAAGATACAATAATATCTTTCAACATGGTTAAAGAACAGAAATGCATTCTTTGTGAAACTGTCTACAGCTCCAAACAGGTAAACCTTATATTTAAGCATACACCTTCTCCCAGTTTTGCTAGAAAGTGACGATTTGAAAAAGCCCTAATGGTTCATGCACCTTTGCACATGCACTGTTCTATTGTGAGATCTATAACCTTTGCAAGACAAAGTGTTAAGTGTTATCTGTTTTATTGTTTATTAGTTGTCATAGTTTTACTGTTTTGTACTATACTATGTACAGCACATTGGTCAGCAGTTGTTGTTTTAAATTGTGCTTTTTAAAAAAAAAAAAAAGTAATATTGACATCTGTACCATTATGCTATATTTCACTGGTGTTTTTGGTTTTTAGGAGATGGAAGAGCACATGAGAAGTATGCTGCACCACAGGGAGCTGGAGAATCTGAAAGGCCGGTAAGAGGCTATGTTACACACCAATGTTGCATAGAATCATGTAATCCACCTTTTTGGACCCCTTTGACTTGCATCAGGCTGTACTTCAGATAAATATTTTAAGTTAATATTTCAATAATTTAACAACACATTTGCACGTTCACGGTTTTGTGATGTCAGTTAATGGTCACTTGGCTGGCAGGTAAATAAGGTAATATCTTCTTTTTTGTGTTAAAATTTGTGTTAAAAGTTTTTTTTTTTTTTTTACTTTACATTTTTATGATTCCATTAGTTTTTACCTGTTTGGGAAACCCTTCTCTACACTATCAACATGAGCGTTATACTCTGAAGTTTATAGAACTGAGCCATCAGGGTGTTTTAGTGTCATTTGAGACATTTGTGCTCTAATTATAATGCATAATTGTTTCAAAATTTGTAAATCCACCCCTGAATTTTGTACACTACCAGTCAAAAGTTTGGACACACCCTCTCATTTAATGTTTTTTCTTTATTTTCATGACTATTTACATTCTAGATTCTCACCGAAGACATCAAAACTATGAATGAACACACATGCAATTATGTAGTAAACAAAAAAGTGTGAAATAACTGAAATTAGTTTTGTATTTTGGATTCTTCAAAATAGCCACCCTTTGCTTTGATTACTGCTTTGCACACTCTTGGCCTTCTTTCGATGAGCTTTATGAGGTAGTCACCTGAAATGGTTTTCCAACAGTCTTGAAGGAGTTCCCAGAGATGCTGAGCACTTGTTGGCCCTTTTGCCTTCACTCTGCAGTCCATCTCATCCCAAACCATCTCGATTGGGTTTAGGTCAGGTGACTGTGGAGGCCAGGTCATCTGGTGCTGCACTCCATCACTCTCTTTCTTGGTCAAATAGCCCTTACACAGCCTGGAGGTGTGTTTGGGGTCATTGTCCTGTTGAAAAATAAATGATGGTCCGACTAAATGCAAACCGGATGAGATGGCATGTCGCTGCAGGATGCTGTGGTAGCCATGCTGGTTCAGTGTGCCTTCAATTTTGAATAAATCCCCAACAGTGTCACCAGCAAAGCACCCACACACCATCACACCTCCTCCTTCATGCTTCACGGTGGGAACCATGCATGTAGAGACCATCCGTTCACCTTTTCTGCGTCGCAGAAAGACATGGCGGGTGGAACCAAAGATCTCAAATTTGGACTCATCAGACCAAAGCACAGATTTCCACTGGTCTAATGTCCATTCCTTGTGTTTCTTGGCCCAAACAAATCTCTTCTGCTTGTTGCTTTTCCTTAATAGTGGTTTTTTAGAAGCTATTTGACCACAAAGGCCTGATTCGCGCAGTTTCCTCTAAACAGTTGATGTAGAGATGTGTCTGCTACTAGAACTCTGTGTGGCATTAATCTGGGCTTTAATCTGAGGTGCTGTTAACTTGCGATTTCTGAGGCTGGTGACTCAGATGAACTTATCCTCAGCAGCCGAGGTGAGGTCTCTTGGTCTTCCTTTCCTGGGGCGGTCCTCATGTGAGCCAGTTTCGTCATAGCGCTTGATGGTTTTTGCAGCTGCACTTGGGGACACATTCAAAGTTTTTGCAATTTTCCAGACTGACTGACCTTCAGTTCTTAAAGTAATGATGGACTGTCATTTCTCTTTACTTAGCTGATTGGTTCTTGCCATAATATGAATTCTAACAGTTGTCAAATAGGGCTGTCATCTTTGACTTCTGCACAACACAACTGATGGTCCCAACCCCATTAAGAAGGCAAGAAATTCCACAAATGAACCCTGACAAGGCACACCTGTGAATTGAAAATCTTTTCAGGTGACTACATCAAGAAGCTCATTGAGAGAAGGCCAAGGGTTTGCAGAGTGCAAGTATCAACAAAGCAAAGGGTGGCTACTTTGAGGAATCTAAAATATAAAACGCATCTAGAGATATTTCACACTTTTTTGTTTACTACATAATTCCATATGTGTTCATTCATAGTTTTGATGTCTTCAGTGAGAATCTACAATGTAAATAGTCATGAAAACAAAGAAAAAACATTAAATGAGAGGGTGTGTCTAAACTTTTGACTGGTAGTGTATATATTTTTAAATGCTTATGCAGCAATCACAAACAGCTGTGAAGGTCATGGGAAATATTTTGTAAAATTCTTTGATGAAAAGGTGTGGAAACCCTGAATATGCTTATGGTTAAAGCATGTGTATTGTAAAGCACGTGTCTCTTTTGGTCAGTGGATAGATAAGCCAAGGCAGCTGCCATAACCCAGGAGTGTATATATATAGGGACGTTAGGAACAACTGTTAAGGCCGACAAATGACAACTGCCTCATGTGACCATCATGTAGATCTCTGGAATGTGAAAAGTGAGAATTGCATTCTTAAATGGGGAGAGTATTGAAATCTGAGGTGCAAACCACACAGACACCATGACTTTTGGAGGTTTGACGTATTTTAGCTAATTGCATTTTGGTGGTAGTTATGTTTATAAGATTAGTGTAACTTGTTTAGAGCATTAATCAGAGCAATAATTAAGAGCAGTAATCAATAATTTGTTTGGACAAATGGTAATGAACTGCAGAACAATAATCACATATAATTCTAATCATAATCAAAATCATAGTACTCATTCGCAAGCCATAAAAAAAAAAACTTTTACATTTTCAAATTAGAAAAAAACTTTACAGACTGCTGACTGGAAAATGGCAAGCTGCCATGACACCATTTTTCAGGGATAGACCAACTGCCAACAGCAAGCATCTATCCGCTCACGAGTTTGGCAGTTAAAGAGAGAAACTAGGCAGGGAGGGGTTCTCAAGTCGGCAACTGCATTACAGCTTGTTGAAGAGTCCCGCCCTTGCTGCAGCCCTAAAGAGCAGGGGAAGGTGGAGCCAGTGGGGAATTCATACACCAAAATCGAACAGCTCTCCCAACCCTCGTCTCAGAGCACAGCAGACTCCATCATGACATCGTGCTAGGCTCAGCAGCTGCTGAGCGGGTGGTCACCCCTCTGAGCTCAATGTCTCCTATTGCCTTCTGTTCTTGCCTATTCACTCTCAACCAGTTTTGAAGTCCATAAAGATGTACCTCAAGATCAGGAAGATTGCATTTTTTTTTGTTCTTTTTTAGTAACTAGTTGGATTTTTATTTTGTTTGGAAAGTCAGTTTGCCTCCTGATCTTTTAAAAGGACCCTAACTGATTAGACAGCTACTCTCAAAAGCAGCAGCCATGCCTGAGGGAAACATTGAGCAGCCCTTGTTCTCCTCTGTCCCCAGGGACTGTGGACACGAGTGCCGGGTCTGCGGCGTAACGGAGGTGAGCCTGACCGACTATGCCAGTCACATCTCCAGCCCTACACATAAACAGCGCGTTGAGGATCAGAAGCACCAGCCCTCAAACGAAGACCAAGATGAAAAGTACTTTGACAAGGATATTGTGCAGCTCATCGAGAAACGCAAGGAAATGATCAGGTGAGTCTTGCTATTGCCCTGCTTAAAGCCCTGAATTACATGGCAATGATGGTTGTTGCAGACCTGCCAGTCATCTGTATTTATTAGATGGTAGTGTACATTTAAAATCTTTAAATCTTTGTTATTAGAGTGTCTTTCCTCTGTGTTTTAATCGTCTGTTTGTAACCACAACACCTACAGTTCTATAATAAACTATTCTGCAAACAGTTCTGACACTGGAGTCTGGTGTCATGTGAGGCCTAAAACAGCCGTGACTGCAACACTTGCACTCTCACACTCTTGGATGCATACCACACCATGCCCTTCCAGCTCAACCCTTAAACAGTATGGGCAGTATGTCTATAAATAGTCTGACCTCATCAACTATTTTTATGCACCATGCTGTTTAAGTGAGTGTTCTTTTGCCAATCCTTTGCTTTAAAAGAAAATTAATTCAAGATTACTGCAAATCAAGAAAATAATGACTAAACAAATAAATAGCTATAGTAATAATAAAAGTTTGATCCAATAATATAAGTTTGATATTGAGACAGTGAAAATCACAGTTTTTTTCCATGACATTTGTGTTTTTTGTTTCCTCCCATATTTTAATTTATATGCATTGCTGTTTAAACTATCACCATACTGTTTACCTCTCCTTGTTGTGGTGTGTCAATATGATTTTATCAGTTCTGTGTGACCATTCTGTATTGAACTCTATTAGGAAAGAAGAGGCTTCTGCAAAGCAGGCTAAAGAGGAGCGGGACACCTCAAGGAGGTGGCAGGAGCTTCGGTCACAGTGGCAGGGACAAAGGCCTTTGATGTATCCTCAGTGTGGCCCTTGGGACCGGTCCTATCCTAACTTTCCTCAGATGCCCAAAAGGGGCAGAGGTACTAATTGGCAGAATTTAAGATATTCATCCCCTGATCGCAACAAATGGTTTAACCCTAACCGACAGGTTAGGTGTGCCACATGGCATGCTGAAGGACCACCTGACTTGCAGAAGTGGGGCTCTGCTGGTCGTCAGGGAGGGAGTTTGCACAACCAAGGAAACTTCTGGAGTGGCTATGGTGTCTGCCCTCCACAGATGAGAAAGCAGTATCCCTGGAACAACAGTCAGTTTAATGTTCCTTGGCAGGGACAATATATGCCTCCATCTAGACACTTTAAATCTCCTCCAAGAGACCAGCAAAAAACACCCAACTGCTCTGAGAATCAGACAAAGGGTGAACAGAGTGTAGAAGAATCTGGAGGTGAGCATGATCCCAACAAAAGTAAGGGTCAGAAGTCAGAGAAGGCACATCGATGGGCACCTTATCCACCAGCTAAACTTGGGGATCCTTCATCTCAGGCTAACCCTCAGCCAACTTTAGATAAGTCGAATGTGGAATCTCCTGAAAACGTTAAGGCACAAAGTTTCAAGGAAGGCACTCAGGACATGGCTAAGAAATCCAAGGCAGACCGAAAAAATTGGCAGCATAATCCAGCAGAACCTTACTGTGAAGAGAGTGATTGCAGGGAGCAGAAGAGTTCCTTCAAGAACATTGGCAGTACTAGCATGGGTAGTTTCGCCTACCCCTCCACCTCCACCACTAGAAGAACGGAGATGCCCAGCAAGCTTGCTGAAGATGGTTCAAAGATGAATCTCAAACAAGCAGGAAGTCAAGACTCTGTCAGCACTAAAGGTTCTAAGCATTCCCATTCAAGTTCTGAATTCCCACAACATGCCTCTTCCAACGCAGAGCAAGACAGTCTGCTGTCAGAGATGTTACGAAAAGCTAAAGAAACATTGCTTAATAGAAATAACTCTGTTGATGCATCTGGCCCAGAGAACTGTCTCAAAGGATCAAAGACTGCACCTCAGATAAATAAGCAAGTTGCGAGTTTAGAACTAAACAAGAATCAAAAATTACATGAGAGTACGAAAAAACTGAACAAGAACAAGGGTCTAGAAAAGCTGGGTTTTGCAAGACGAAATAGCTATGACCGAGAGCATTTAACCAGTACTGAGACCTCAGTACAGATTGGCAATGTGCGCAATGACACTAGGCCATCTCTGCAGTCTTTGCAAGTAAGTACCTCCACTATGGACCACGAAGATGAGGAGGAGTGTGGTGAAATGGAAGAAAATCCTCACCTAACAGTACAAGATCAAGTCATGGACACACTAGATGAAGATTTATGCTTAGTTGGTGAGGGGTCCCACAGCAGCCCATCCCAACAAACAGCAGGTGGCTCTGTGCCCTCTTTAAGTAAGCTTGCCTTGCCTGCTTGTCTCCAAAGGGATCTGAACCGCCATATGGGCACCAAAGGCAAAGCAGCATCCCATGAACCCAACTTGAATATTGCCAGACGTATTAGAAATGTGAGTGGCTCACGAAAGAATGAGCCTGAGAAGGACTCAGGACTTAAACCCACCTTGCGGCAGCTCATTAGCTCCTCTGGCTCCAGGCGGAATGTCAACTGGGACCAGGTCTACCAGGAAGTCAACCGAAAGAAGCAAGGCAAGGGCTTACCAAGGTACTGCATTAGTATTTCTTTATTTTTGGCTTACTCTCATGAAATGGTTGTAGACTGAAACAGTCAGTACTTTATGTATTGTTACTTCCTTCATACCCTAATTCCATATTCGTACTGAATATTTTCAGATTTGGTATAGAAATGGTGCCCTGTGAACCTGAGGGTCCAAACCAAATGGATGAAAATGATGTACCTCTTTCTGAGGGCTTTCATTGGGACTCTCTGTTTGACCTCGGTCAAGTGCCTTCCCGCAAGCGTAGCTTGTCTGAAAGCAATGTGGTCAAAGATGGCCCTGCTGGTACCAGCTCCCTTCTCAAAGGTGTAGACCCACTGAGAGACTCTCCTGCTTGTGGCCCATCACAGCAGTCCAAGAGAGAAGAGCTGCAGACCAAAGGTCATCTAGAGATTCAAGGTTCGAAAGGACCTTCTAAAGGCCCAGAGGATGTTGAAGGAGACGGCGGTTGTACATCAGAGATTGAAATGATTGACACACAAGGAGCTGGGAAGAAACGCAGAGCTCAAGGAGTAAGTTTTATACTGTGGTGTATGCTTGGCATACTCAGAACAGTAGCTCTGATCCAAATCCAGTGAGCACCCCTGATGTCTACCATATTATGTAGCTGCCTTCCAAGGCAACATCCTAAATGAAACAGAGCCTGATTTGAAATGTTCCACATAGAAAGTAATGCAAGAATAACCTAAATGAAATCTAGGTCTTACCATTATCTAATTTCTGTTGATTCATTCCACTAGGATGTTGTGTCTCCAGAGATTACTAATGAAGATAGGAAAAACAAGAGGCAAAAAATTAAGTCTAAGAAAGGTAAGGAAACTATGTAATTAGGGTTTGAAATTAACTTTTTCACTCGGCAGCCAATTTAGTTGGCTATTATAATATGGGTATGTATTGTGTTTTGCAGAGCGCTCTCAAGTGGATCAGTTGCTGGCTGTATCTCTACGTGAGGAGGAGCTTAACAGCTCGCTTCAGGCAGTGGATAACAGTCTTATTCAGGCACGTGCTGCCCTGCAAGCTGCCTATTTGGAAGTACAGCGTCTGCTTATGGTGAAACAACAGGTAAGATCTTTTTACTATATAGCACTGACAAAAATGTACTTTTCAGCTTTCATTGGGCTATCACTTGATTTTACAGTATTTTAATAACTATTGTATATTTTACAGGTAACCATTGAGATGAACTCTTTGAGAGCCAAGCGGATTGAAATTCTTCAAGGAATGCAAGGTACAAAAATCAAAGCAGCAGTCATGTAATCATATTTACTAACTTTACAAATCTAAGGTAAAAGTTATCAGGAAAATGATGATATCACATAAACTTTGAAGGGCATACTGTACAAACTGCCTGTAAAAGTGGTTGATTGCCAGTTTGCAATATTTATCAGCTATATAAGAGGTATGGCAGTAAGCCCCTTGAGTTTTTTTGAACAGCTTTTTGGTTATTTATAATAATACAAAACAGAGATTAAGAATTCTAAACTCTTTTTCAGGTGAATTTGAGCCAAAGGAAAAAGAGAAGAACAGTGAGGAGATCTTAACCTCTTCATCAACCCAGGTTACTCAGACCACCGCCAGCACTGTTCTTCCAACTACAGCTGCCCACTCATCCTCTTCAACCTCCTCACTGCCTGTTACCATCAAACAGGAGCCCATCGCTCCATGTAACCCTATTCCTGAGCCTAACCCTATCAAATACCCCTTCCCAGGACCTCAAAATACCACACCTGTCCAAACAGTGTTTGCAGCTTGTCAAACAGGTAGGTTCCAATCATTAAATTGCAGCCCAGAGGTAGTTATTGCTAGCAGAACTGAATTATAGAATGTTTATTCTTCATTTGAAACAGATACCTTCAAGTTCAACAGTAAGATGGAGTCTTCACAAGACACCACAAGCATGGCTTTGACGGCAGCTCCCTCAGATCACAGAATAGAGCCATCACCTAACAAAGAAATTTGTCAAAATTCTCAAGAGGGGGTAGCCAACCCTTCTTCCCAACTCTCTCCCAAGCCACTGTCTCCCTCAAGCCACCTAGAAACTGATCCAGTTAAGCGTGTTCGAAAGCTAAAGAAGAAAAAGTGTCTTAAAAAGCAAAGGGGAATGAGCAGCCTGAAATCAGTGAATCAGAGCTTGATGCAGAGCAGCCCGCTCCTCGGCCTGCCCGCAAGTACCGACCTCATCGGCGATCCAGCAGCATCTCTGCCTCGCCCCCCACACCAGAAGAGAAGATTGAAAATGAGGCGATGGTGGTGACAGAAGTTTCAAAGGCACAACCACAGAGAACCAAGCTAGCGACATCACCAAAGAATGAGGCTCACTCCGATTCATCTGAACTTGAAATGGTGGAGCTTCCCCCACCTGTGCCCACTGATTTTGTCAATCTAGATTCTTCAGAGCCAGATGAGATGCCTGAAAAGAATGCCAAGGAGTCGACCAAGAAATCGACCAAGGTGTCGGCAAAGGAGTCAGCCAAGGAGTCAACCACTGCGTACAAAACAGGCCGTGCCATCACAGACCCCCAAAATCTTGCCTGCAATGAGGTCACCTCCACTAGTGAAATTGATACTAGCAGTACAGTCAAGGCTCATGAAAGGTAAGTCTCAGGTGTGTTTAATCATGTTATGCGCAACAGATTTCCGTATTCTGTAAAACAAGTCGCATCACTTGCGGTTCAGGACTTTTGTATGTGCTTCATTAAATAGAGCCGTTTTACTCAAGATACCTTCAAACTTTCTCTGACAAGCGAATGCATTTAGACCTGTTTTCCTGTTTGTTCATGTGACGTTCAGTATAAAGCTTGGATTGGAGCTGAACTCTGCCAGATAGTGGCCCTACAGGAGAGAACACCCCTGTTTTATAGCAATGTCTGTAAGCTTGTGAAGTAAAAAGTAGTGATGTTCAATTCTTGAATGAATAATTCTTTTAAGCCAGTAACCGGCCGAGCTGGTCCCCAGAACTGAATCGAACTTTAGTTCTGGGTTGATGATGGAAGAACCAGTTTGAAATGAACGAATTAAAAAGTACTGGCTCATTCGGTTGAGTTGGACGTGACCGAAAAGCTGACTTTCAACTTTGTGGGTTTGATTCGTTCATTTCAAACCCGTTCTTTGGTTTGAATGGTTATTCTGGACAAGCTTATGGACATACGGTGCTGCGCAAGGAGCGTGCTACTTCAGATGTGGAATTCAGTTCAATTCCGTGAACTGGCTTAAAAGAATGATTCCTTCAAGAATCAAACATCATTCAGTGGTAAAGAGTGGTCTTTTGAAATTTGACTTCTAAATGAATGCTTCAGAAATTAACCAAATTCAGATTCTCTGTACAACTAAAATTTTAGTTTAAGTCCGCAGTGCAGGTAGCATATGCATTGTGAATACACATTAAATACATTGTGATTGTATAATATTTAATGTATTAATAGTAATAATAAAAATATTTAATACTCTATTATTCTGTGTGATCTGTAAGATCCCTGAGGTTAGTAACCATTCTGAAAGATTACTCGACAAGCATATGTATGGGCTTTGAACATGGTAGAAGACAATGGTTTGTGATAGGCAAGAGTACACAGACATACAAATAAAGCTGGTTTAAAGTCATTTTCACTGCATGGCCTTCTGTTACCTTCTGGTACCGCTTCCATTGATGTTTGTAGTATTGCAGTATTGAAAAATATTGTTTTTATTTTTACAGTGAAATAAAATCTGCCTCGACAGCGTTGGGGTCCAAGTTGCTTTCAGGTATGTGTTATGTTCAAAAGCATACATTGAAGCTGTAAAATATCATTCACATCATTTAACTGCTGCCTCAGCAAAAAGTATTTTACCTTAATTAAACAACATATGTGCCATTCACTTACTAAATATTTTATTTTATTTATTTGTTTTACTTGTGGGAGCAGTCTGTACATTTAAGTTCATCTAGTTCCTTGCTCAGTGCAGTCATAGCAGAATGACCAAATTAGAATACTCACACGATCGGCATACAAAAATAGTTCAAGTCCCCAAATTACTATTTAAGGGCAAGGTATTCTTAGTGCCTGTTAGTTTTATACCTAACCTGCGACTGTCGGTAAGACAACCCTGAGAATTGTGCCAACTCATATACAGAATGAGAGCACTAGTGCTGGTTTCTTGGGAACTTCATTAAATGACTGAAATTAAGCATACTGGCAGTATGTACTTCACAATGTTTTTTGACTTGAGCCCAAAGTATACTTCACTTTAACGCGCAGCCTTTTAAACTGTATTTCATTTAATAGCAGGTAGTCAACACATGCACTGGAAAGATTCATTTTTGTACAGTGCCTGAGCTATTTCTTTCCAAAAGTTATGATTGTCTTTGTACTCTTAAACTAAAGTTGCAGGTATTCTGTCTCATCAGTTTCTTTTTCGATTGTGCAACAATAGCCCACATATGCAAGCTCAGTGGAGTAAGCTCAAGCTCAAAGTATGCATGGTTAAAAAAATTTGCTGTGATGACAGAATTTGTGCACTGTACTCCCTAACACAGTTTCTCAACTATTCAACACACAAAAAAAAGTTGATGAATTGAATGCTGTGTAATTAGTGAGACATCTGAAACATTATGGTAGGTGCATCCCCTGGACTGGAGAAACACTGCCCTAATATTTGTGTAAAACTTGAAGTATACTTTGGGCTTTATGCACAGACAATAATTTATCATTGTGGCCAGATTCACCAAAATATATACTAATAGGCACTGCTTGATTTGTTTTGATTGTAGTTCAGGGAGTCTTTTAAAGTGACTTTTAAGCAGTTTGTGATTACTTACTCCACTGTTTGAAAGATCATGACATACTTTATCAAAGTAAACTTTACCCACATTTGTACTGTGTTCTGTTTGTTACATAATTTTATAACAGTTCATAAATTATCTAGATACACATCTCTTTCATAGTGTTAATGTTGCACTTAATAACTGATATGTATGTGTGTGTGTTTTATTAGATGTATCAGATCCAGGGGAGGAGGAGGTCCCTACAGAAGGAGAGTTTGAAGGCCATCAGGAGGCCGTGAATGGAATGCAGATCCATAACGGACTGCTGTATACTTGCTCAGGGGACCGCACTATACGTGCTTTCAACTTGATAGTAAGATCATTGTACAGTTTTTTTTTTTTCCAGCTGAGTGGGTGAACTTAGTACAAAATCGTCTGAAATTTGTAGTTTAGTAAAAGCATTTAAACATGAAAATTATGATCTTTTGAATGTAGGTTGCGAGCAGGTTTCTGGAAGTCTTTTTAATTGTTACAGAGCCGGAAGTGTGTGGCTGTGTTTGAAGGTCACAGCAGTAAAGTGAATTGCTTGTTGGTGTCATGTGGAGGAGGCCTGCAACAACGCCTGTACTCGGGATCAAGTGATCAGACCATCCGCTGTTACAACCTCAAGGTGCTTGACTCTGATCCACACTGCTTTTGAAACAGTCCACCCAAAAATGAAAACTTTGTCATTGTTTATACACATTCATGTCATTTGCAACTTTATTTTTCTTCTATGGAACAATAAAGTTGATATTTTTCAGATACACAGGCTGCACTTCTCCATTCAGCAAAGTAGAGAGTTATTAAAAACCAACTGATATTTAAAATTTTTATTTAACTAATTGTTGGTTGCAAACTCAAATTACTTTATTTCAAACTTATGTATGGCGAACTCAAAAAGTGCATAACAAGCACCATAAAGGCTGATAAAAGTAGAAAATGTATTATTTAATTTCATATTAAATGGTTATAATTTAAATTTAAATAGCTATTGAAAATCTTGCAGACAAATGTAATAAACTGCCTGGATATACCTTTATAGTATTTATTAATACTTTAAATTTGCTTTTATTTTTATATTTTTAATTTTCATTAGAACTTGAAAATAACATTAAGATTAATAAATGCTTTAGAAGTACTTTTCATTGTTAATTCATTATCTTGACTAATTGTAATGTGTTACCAGTTTATTATTTTGATATTTTTTTTAATATTTTGTTAAAAAAAAAATGAATTTAGCTTTAATTTATTTTATTTCATTTTCAGCTTTAGTACTTCAGCTTGTACTTATTTAATTCAGTTAGTTGCCAAGGCAATATTTATAATTTTTGCCAAAATTTAAGTTTGTTTTATCATCTTATATTAATATTTTATATTTTATTTCAGCTTTATTTTAATAATAGTAGTTTTGGTTAACATTAACAACACTGTTAGACATCATCCTGCCTAACATCATCTTTTTTGTTTCCTAGAAGAAAGTAACTAACACAGGTTTCAGTGATTTCATTTCAATTTAAAATTTTGAAAGAATTTCTTACAACTCCTTCTATTCCTAAGTTGTATTTCAGTTTTTATACTGTTTATACTGTTTACTTTATACTGTACACTTTTTTTCGTATCTTTCTATAATATTGAAAATATAAGCAATTCTACTTTTTTTCCCTCAGACAACAGAATGTGTGGAACAGATGTCTCTCCCAGATCGAGTTCTCTGTCTTCATAATCGTTGGAAAATTCTCTATGCCGGTCTGGCCAATGGCTCTGTGACCACCTTCAGTCTTAGGGTATGAAGTGTTTCATGAATCACAATTCAAAAGAGTTTGGGTTAAAGTAAGTTAATTTTAGACAAGATCAGCTGCGAGCCTTTTTGTGTTTCTTTGATCATGGGGTAATTAACATTTCTATTATCTCCTGTAGAACAACAAGCAGCTGGATGTGTTTGAGTGCCATGGCCCACGGGCTGTAAGTTGCCTGGCGACGGCTCAGGAAGGGGCTCGGCGTATCCTGCTAGTTGGTTCCTATGATGCCACCATCAGTGTTAGAGATGCTAAGAATGGCCTTTTGCTGCGTACACTGGAGGGCCACAGCAAGACTGTGCTCTGCATGAAGGTTTGTAAACCACACTTTTCCTAATGAATATGCTTCAAGGTACAGTACACGATTTCTGAGAAACGCTGTTGTTTCATGACAATTAAGCACAAGTGGATCGGAGCACCACTCAGGGTTCGTACAGAGTTTTAAAAGTTTGGAGAATGCTTGATTTTAACGATTATGTTTTTGAAGGTTTGAAATGTGCTTAAATTTTAAAACCAAAGCTAAAACACTGCATAATGCCAAAGTGAGACTGATGTTTGCGCTAATCAGTTCTCACCAGCCACCCTTATGGTAACATTTTGATTAATACTTGAAATGATTACTACAGTATGTAGAGCAATGGTAAGAGGGATGTGTTTGTTTGGGTTCATTTTAAATATTAAGAGGGTTTCTCAGAAATTGATTACTGCACCTTTAAAGTCGGCATTAAATAGAAATTGCAATAGTCTTTTCTTTCCTTTTGTGACGTATATCCAAGTAAAAAAGCTTCTCGAACAAGAAAAAATGTAGGGCGTGACTTGATTTTGTCCATCGGGAGTTGATTGGATGGTTGTGGTTTGCTATTGGTCAATCACATGTGAGTGACAGGTTGTCCCGCCCTCATGCCAGTAAGAATCAGAGAAGAGATGTCGTTGCAAGAGTGAGGGGGAAGTTATTTTGATTAAAGATTACAAGAGCACATTCATTTTTTAAAAAAAATGATGTGGACAGATAAATTATTTATAATAAATACTTCAGTATTCCATAAAAATAAGAATTGTCAAATTAAGTTTCATGGAAACTTTAAAGGAATAGCTCTAAAAATGAAAAATCTGTAATTTGCTGTCCCTCATGTCATTCAAAACATCCTGTTTGAAGCTTGACAGCCCCAGTCCTCATTCAATTTCATTATATTAAGAAGAGTAACTAGGATATACTTAAAAATACCCTTTGTGCTCCCCAGAAGGAATAAAGTCAAAAAAGAAGGAGAATAAAGGATTTTATCAAATGGTGTGTATCAAGAATCACACCCTAAGTATTTATTTGTTGCTTCTCTGCAGGTGGTGAACGATTTAGTGTTCAGTGGCTCGAGTGACCAGTCTGTACATGCACATAATATACATGTGAGTACCTCATGCACAGTTTTTCTTCTTTCCTATTGGGATGCGGGAATTAAATGTCTTGTTTATATCTAAATTGCTTCTATGTCTCTGGATCTCCAGACAGGAGAACTGGTGAGGATATATAAGGGTCATAGTCATGCCGTCACCGTGGTGGCCATATTGGGAAAGGTGATGGTCACCGCATGCCTGGACAAACTGGTCCGTGTGTACGAGCTCCAGGTATATGTCACCCCCAAAATTATAAAAAAACAAAAGAAATATCAATTTAAAGATTTATTCATAAAAAAAAAAATCTGTTTAACGCCATTAAAATATTTTTTACATTATTTTCAAGCACATTTGACCCTTTTTCATTACTGTAATGTACCCTCATTATTCCTGTTATTTTCAGTGATTACCATAACACATAACAGTATTCTTACCGTATTACATTAAGTCAGTACTGCACAGTGTTTTTAACTAAAACTATTAAAATGGTTTTCCAGTCTCATGACAGACTTCAAGTATATGGTGGACATTCAGACATGGTGATGTGTATGGTCATCCACAAGAGCATGGTGAGCACATTTCTTCTTCTTAACACCCTGCTGGGATCCAATAGCAGGTCCCACAAATTTTTTTCCTACAGATTTGCAAGCATTGATTATTTAAGTAAACTTTTTATAAAAAAGAGGCGGCGATGATTTGTCTGTTGCAGATCTACACAGGCTGCTATGATGGGAGCGTGAAAGCTGTCAGATTGAACCTGATTCAGAACTACCGCTGCTGGGTAAGAAACTGAGCTCATGACATATAATGTGTTGCAGTTAGACTAAACGCTATTCCAGATGCCAGTTAATATCTGTTGCATGACTCTTTACAGTGGTACGGTTGTACCCTAATTTTTGGCGTGATGGAGCACCTGCAGCAGCACCTGCTGAACGACCACACCAGCCCAGCACAGCAAACATTCAAATGCCGCTGGAGGAACTGCGACACATACTTCACCACCCGCAACGGCTCCAAACAGGTACGGTAGCTTTCCGACACTCTTAATGCAGGCATTAATATTCACTTTCACACGTGAAAATACCTTAACTTAAAGCTACCATTCGTGTACCAGCAACAAAATGCCATTAAACCCTCTGGTGTTATTTGCCATAAATTCTTCAACCTGCTGCATTAGAAATATAATTGGCTACAACTAGAATATAATGCAAAAAAGAATGGCGGGGTACTATTTATTTTCATGACAGTTATGCACATCCTCCCAATTCTCATTACCGTAAATGCAACAAAATGTATATATTATTGTATTTATCATGGTTTTATGTTATCATAATTTAAATTGGCGCACTGTATGTCACTTTACTATTTATAAAGAGCAAATGAAATTCCAAGCATGCAACATTGTTGCAACGCTGTCAAGACAAAGTCATGAAATTACCAAAAAATACCAATAAATTACATAACTGGGACGTTGTGTGTTAGCTGGGATGGATTTGCATGCAGGTATGATGTTCATCCTATTCATCAGGATCAGTGTCTATATGTTTTTTTTTAACAGGTCATGTTAGTATTTACTGTGGTAACTGTAATTTTAACCTAAAATACCACAAATTCTATATTTTTGATGACTTTGGTGCCTCATACCAACTTACTAACTTTATTGTATTAACAAAAACTGCTATTTAATAGCCTTAACTTATATTGTTTATTCATCAGTATTCATGATTATTCATTTGCTTGGTTCAAATTCTTAAAAATAAGAAATATGGGTGTTGAACACAACTCATATGCTACCATTTAAAAATTTGGGTCAGTACAATTTTTTTTTTTTAAATATTAAATTAATACTTTTATTCAAGGAGGCATTAAATTGACCAAAAGTGACAGTAAAGACAGTTATAATGTAAAATAATGTAAACATTCATTATGTAAAAAAAGTTTTATTTTATAGAATCCTGAAAAAAATAAGGTTTCCACAAAAATATTGAGAAGCACTCACTGACAGGTTTTCAGCATTGATAAGAAATGTTTTTTGAGCAGCAAATCAGCATATTAGAATGATTTCTAATGGATGCTGAAATAATTTTTAAAATAGAAAACAGTTATTTTAATTTATAATATTTCATTGTTTTTGATCAAATAAATGCAGCCTTGGTAAGCAAAAGAGACTTCTTTCAAAAACATGTACTAATCTTACCAATCCCAAGCTTTTGAATGTGAATATGTATGTAGTTATATATAGATAAAACAAGTCATTTTATGTAAAAATGATCAAACATTCATGTGACTCTTGTCTTTGTAGGCAGTGCATTGTCACATGCAGAAACATGCTGAGGACGACAGTAAAATGGAGCCATGAGGGGCCAACAGAATATCACAGACCGTATAGTCTCCTCTTTTCCCATATTGGGAATGTCTCATTCAACCCTCACCAGAGGAGCCCTGTTCATGGGCACGTTTTTTATATGACCCATCAGATACCAACAGCTGCCACTTAGATGATGCTGATGCCACAATTTAAAATAATGATGGATGATTTTAATCTCTCAGAAATTAGTTTTTATGTAGTAAACAAACAAAAAAAACTTACAAGTGTTACTGTTATTTCAAACAACAAAAAAAGAATATCCTTCTCTAAGTGGATTTGTTTGGTATTCTGAAGAGAGGAAGTCTTTTTCATTCTTCTCTTCTCTTTCACTTCTATCTGAAGTGTAAAATACGCTCAAATTTTTATACTGATGTGGCATTGCTCTGATGCTCTCCTGGAAGGGATTGATTTCTGTGTCAGACGCTTTTCCAAGTCTGTCATCTGATCATACACTGTATCATCAGCTCTGAGATTTACTGACCAAATAAAGACAAAGAAACTGTGGGAAATGTTTGGGTACGGGTACAGCAAAAGAGGTGCGGCAGCTCTCTCAGCAAACACGTGTAGCTCACTGTTGTGTGTGTGCAGTCCGAGTTTTGAGATGTTATGTGGAGTGATTTAAGAAAGCGTGAAACTTGTGTCGAGCAACCAGATTTTTAGTGTTGTAACGTTTTTATGAAGGACACATCTTCAAGTTGCATCAGTCTATTTTTTTGTGGTGTCATGGCGTTACATATACCTGACAATAGAATCTGTTATTCTGGGACACCTAAACATTTCAATCTGGTTTCCAAATATAAAAAGCTATTTAAGTTGTGTCTAGTGATTTTATTTGATTTTCTTTTTTTTAATTGTTCATTTAAATGTAGTTGTTTGAGTGGTTGAATCTATCTCCTCTCTCTCTTTTTTTTTTTTTTTTTTTTTTGGTTTTTCTGTGGTTGCTTCTCATTGAAGCAAAGTTGAAGGATTCAGGTGTGCTGTGACTCAAGACTGCAGTTGAAATGTGTTTGCTGTGCTGTTGACAGAGACTGAAATGTGACAGTTGGTGTGCGTAAGCCTTTGAGAACATACGTGGATTTGTTTTATGACAGTGTGAACAAGAAGACACAAGACACATATTTTTCTATAGCGAAGAAGTTTGTTCTTATAAATTTTCTTTACTGTATTTTGTGGCAGTTGTGCAGATGAGATAAATTTATGAAAGTACATGAGGGTCCTTGCGCTGGGAAAGTACCTTTATATTTCTGTGTGAGAATTAAAGTTGTAGGGGTAATAAACATGTGAGGTGTTTTTTGTACAGTTGGGAGCATATTACATCACTTCCTGTAATCCTCAACCCTATTACGCGCACACAAACCATAACTAAAACTTAGTACAAGAAACTGCTAACATTTATTGACATCTTAATATCCTAACTTGGTTTCTGATGTTAGATTTTATATAGAGTAACAGCACTATCTCCTGCCAGTTGAAACAGAACATTTGAACTCTCTTCTGACTGCTGCTGAAGTGATGGGTTTTTAACTTTATATGGTTACTCTAGGGTTTTTTTTTTTTTTCTTTTCGTTAGATTATATCATAATGAATGAAGATACAGCTTGTTTTTCCACCCAGTCATAACCTTTGAAATGCATCTCAGCTCTTTGCTATAGTCGTGTGTTGCCGAGGAGAGATTGCAGCCAACCTCTTACCTGGTATTCCCAAGTTTCTCACACTTGATCATTTCAAATACTATAAAAAAAACTTTATAGACATTTTGTACACACATACTATTGAAACAAAAGGAATAAAAAAAAAAATACATAACTGTGCTATTGTGTCAGTTTCTTTTATCCTAAGGAGAAAATTTGGTTTCATAGAGGTTATATTTCAGTATAGTACTTCACTTGACACAAATCATATCCTATTTGAAAGTAATAAAGTCTACTTATTAGAGAACTATAAGAAATGTTAGATAAACTATTATCTAACAAAACAAAATTGGCATAAAAATAGTTTTAAACATTAATTTTGACTTATTTACTGGTGATTTCATTCATCAAGCTCAACCATCAACCCTGTTATTAGTGTTATTGTATGGAAAATTATCAAACTAATATTTATGGAATACATGTATGTTTAATGTTTACTTCTAGAATGTAATATTACATAACAGGGTATTAAATGCTGAGACCCAAATTTTGTAACAGGGCTGAAAAAAAAAAAAAAATGCTAACCAGATTATAAAATAAATGGTGAAATGAAAAGCTTAGCTTTTGTTGAAAAGAACAAAAATTACCATTTTATTTTGTAATTGGCACTTTTGCTTGTGTTTAAATAATTAGGCTTTAAAAATCAGCATTTTTCTTTCTTGGGAAAGCAACCAAGAACTACACAATTATTTATTTTGTTAAACGGATGAAGTCAGTACACTCATTTGAACAAAAGTTTAAATGGGGGTCAAGCACAAAAACAAAAAAAGCCTAGGTTCGACCCATGTCTTTGCCCACAGTAATGAAATAAAGACCCTGAATGCTGCAATCCATCATGAGTTCTGAGATGTTCCCTGATGATTCTCCTCCAGTGTTTTTTGATGATGACTTTTCCTCACCTGGTTCTTCATGTTTTTCAATTCCTATTATGTTAACTTGCAAAACAAAAATGTCTCCATAAACAACCAGGTTTTGAAACAACAGGGACCATCTACATGGCCCTGCTTTGTGTTTTTAATGGATTTTGATATTACCAAATGGGAACAAAATGTGAAGATGGGATGCATGTAAGAGTACATCTGGGTAAATATGGAAAGACATTATTTAAGAATGAATCAGAGAGAGTGGTAGTATGATGAAAAGAGTTTTCATGTGTCTGAGAAGCAGATGTCACATAGCAAAAAGGATATGGGAAGAGAAAAAAGTAATGCTAAGGCAACCATCAAGATGAGACTTTGTTGATTTGTCTGATTTGTTGGCGTATGCAAAAAGTTTGTTTTTTGTAGTCTGAACTCACATGAAACCCAGTGTTTACAAACCTAATCTGAACCACATCCATATGTGGTGTGAAATCGGAATCAAATCTGGATTGCATTTCAGTGTGAATGGTCAGATTGGATTTGAAGTAGTTCTTCCTCATCATTTGTAAGGCACTGTGTATTCAATACACAAAATTCTCAAGAATTATACATGGCCCAGCCAAAAAAAAAAAAAAAAAGTCACTGTTTGGATATAAATAGGCAAATGCTTAATAATCTATGACGGGATCATTATTGCTGTAATTGTATCTAGCATGTTATATGTTTGCCAACAGTTCTTCTAACCCTAATTGATGGAGTGTGTAGTTTTTCATTTCTTAACCATGTAAGAAGATACATCATGGCGATAATCCAGGATGACAAAGCCAAGATTCATCAGGCTCAAATTGTAAAAGAATGGTTGGGAGGGAGCATGAAGATCTTGACCAAAAATTGATGCACCTCTCACATCAATTTTTGGTCAAGAACTGTTGACAAAAGTATAACATGCTAGAAACATAATAATCACAGCAATAATGATCCAATCATAGACTCTTAATCATTTGCATTGCATTTAAATCCAAGACAGAAACATAGTGTGGCCCAGATCCGGGCCGCATCTGGTACATGTGGATTACACACAGACCAGATGTGGGCCGGATCTGGGCCGACACTATGTTGCTGTCAGGGAATCTAGTGTTATAGTTTTATATAATGTTAGATAATCAGTTATATATTAGGTCTATTAGCATATGGCAAAGAGAAATCGCAGCATCGTGATAAATAAGCGTCTTTTGAGGCTAGTTGAGGTAAAGGAAAAATACTGTCTGTAGCACCAGTGTAGACAAACTGAATGTTCATGTGAAAAGCATGACTGAGGAAAAAATTACGACAGAAAACCAGAAACTTTGCTAAAATGTACATAATGACGTGCCTCAAAATTTGCTTGTGCACAACGCCCCTGAAAACGTTTCCTCCGCAGTCTGACTAAAAAGGAGACACCTGTCTATAACACTATTACTCATTTTACCCATCATACCATCCCTTATAAAACTGAAATGAAGAGGAGTAATCTTGTAAAGTTTCTAGAGCTGGTGTTCAATGTGGGCTGAGGTACAGAGAAAGAGGTAACAGTAGTCTGGCACATTGAGTGTTGAGGTAAGAGCTGGTAGTTCTGGTCCTTGCCGAGTCTGGGCTCGCCTGGATCTGTAGCTGGTCTAGGCATACATGGTTAGCTGGAGCCACTGGAGAAATTGAAATAGTGGTTTTGTAATCAGCTAACCTACAACTTTAAAAGGAAGGCTTATGATGTTTGAAACTAAGAACATGAACATGATGCTACACATTAAATCATATCTTATGATCACTGATTGGTGTCCACTCACCTCCAGTACATTAAGTCTGATGGTGCCATCTCCACATTGATCAAAGGCATGGAATGCTCCTACAAAAAGAACAAGTTCACACCAGACAGTACACATGTATGTTGTATGATTTTTAGCACACACAAGTCCCAAATCAGTTGTTACTAAAATTTTAAAATGAAATATCGTAAACGTATTGTGTTGTTAGATCATTTTCAGGAAGTGGTTCTGTGCGTGTTCCTCGTGACTTACTGATATAATTGACAGGATATTGAACTTAGTCATCCCATTTTGATAAATTTTAGGCCTGGTTTCACAGACAGGGCTTAGATTAAGCCAGGATTAGGCCTTAGTTCAATTAGGGCATTAAAGTAGCTTTTATAAACGTGCCTTAGAAACAAAGATTTCTGGTGTGCGTTTTGAGACAAAACAAACGTTTTTTTTTAAGATATGTCAGTACAAGTTGCTTTTAGTTACAACAGCTCAAACATGCATTTTAGTTTGTGAAACCGGGGGTTAGTGTTTAAAGAAGTTTAATTTGAAACATTTTCTGAAAAACGCGGAAATATTCTTTGTCCTTGCGCATTCTGTTCAACCCTGTTATGCTGAGATTTGTTCCATTGTTTTAGTTCAATCATGACTGCATTGCTCTAATCCATTCCCTCATTTTAAGTAAATCATGGCCACGATTTAACAAAGTTAAAACAAGGGAATGAATTAGTACAGCGTGGCCACTACTGAACTAAAACGAGAGAACAAATTTATAAAATGTGGCCACAAATTAAGCTGTAGGAACAAATTCTTGATTTGTGGCCACAATATTGATGTGCAAGGCTCTGTCAAAAAAAAAAAAAGTTTTTTTAAATAGTCTTTCTGACATATTTAATGGAGTCTTTTATTATTATTATTTCATTGTTTAAACTTAAATTGACCTTATCAAGCTCAATGGTTCAACTCTGTTATGAGGAAAAAATAAGCAATTTTTATAGAAAAAAAATGCTGTTCTTGGCACAACCCACAAGAATATTGACTGCAAGAAATGTTATAATATTTCTTTGCTAAGGCTGTAATTTGTCATTTTGTACTAACCTAGTTGAAAGACATGTTGAATATAACAGGGTTGACGCAAAACACTTTTTGTTGTTGTTGTTGTTGTTTTTAAGCACGATCTATAACAAGGCACAATGAAACCATATATAATTCCAAACTTACTAAGACAAAATTAATATACTGTAGATGCAAAATAATGTAAGATATTGTTTAACAAATAAAAATTAACCATCTTAAATACCACCACTTCCTGATAAAGACACTGTATACTAATATTTGTACTATTTGTCAGTGAAAAAGATGTGCATTTGCAGTTCAACAACTTACTGAACATCCCCTCCAGTCGCACAAGACAGCTAACAAAACTGTCAAAGTCGACGTTCATGTTTTCATTGGCATAGCGTATGATGACAATGTCATACAGCTGGTTATTCAGACGGAACCCTGAGTGGGACACAAGCAACGTGACTGTACAGTGACAAGTCCATTAGTGTTAGTCTAGTCAAATGTTCTTCAACATGAGAACAGATCCACTTACTGTAAAAATGCATGAAAACTTTCTAACCTGCATCATTGATGGCGTTTCTCATCTCATAGCTGCTGATAGTGCCAATATGATCAAAGTCATAGCGCTTAAAGATTTCCTGCAGACAAAATTCAAATAGTCAATGTGTGTAGCAATCTTTTTTTATACACTCACCAGCCATTTTATTAGGTACACTTTGCTAGTACCGGGTTAATTCTTAATTCTTCGTGGCATAGATTCAACAAGGTGCTGGAAACATTCCTCAGAGATTTGATGATAACATCACACAGTTGCTGCAGATTTGTCGGCTGCACATCCATGATGCGAATCTCCCGTTCAAGCAAATCCCAAAGATGCTCTATTGGATTGAGATCTGGTGACTGTGGAGGCCATTTGAGTGTGGTGAACTCATTGTCAAGTTCAGGAAACAAGTTTGAGATGATTTGAGCTTTGTGACGTGGCATGTTACTCAACAAAACTCAGGTAGGCTGTGGTATTTAAATTATGCTTAGTTGGTATTAATGGTCCCAAAGTGTGCCAAGAAAATATCCTCCACACCATTACACCACCAGCAGCCTGAACTACTGATACAAGGCAGGATGGATCCATGCTTTCATATTGTTTACGCCAAACTTTGACCCTAACATCTGAATGTCACAGCAGAAATCGAGTCTTATCAGACCAGGCAACGTTTTTTTCCAATCTTCTATTTTCCAATCTTGGTGAGACCGTGTGAATTGTAGCCTCATTTTCCTGTTCTTAGCTGACAGGAGTGGCACCCGGTGTGTCTTCTAGCCCATCTGCTTCAAGGTTCGACATGTTGTGCGTTCAGAGATGCTCCTCGAGTGGTTATTTGAGTTACTGTTGCCTTTCTTTCAGCTCCAACCAGTCAGGCCATTCTCCTCTGACCTTTGGCATCAACAAGGCATTTTCGCCCACAAAACTGCCACTCACTGGATATTTTCTCTTTTTCTGACCATTCTCTGTAAACCCTAGAGATGGTTGTGCATGAAAATCCCAGTAGATCAGCAGTTTCTGAAACACTCAAGACCAGCCCATCTGGCACTAACAACCATGCAAAGTCACTTAAATCACCTTTCTTCCCCGTTCTAATGCTCTGTTTGATCTTCAGCAGATTTTCTTGTCCATGTCTACTACATGCCTAAATGCACTGAGTTGCTGCCATGTGATTGGCTGATTAGATTTTTGCATTGAACAAGCAGCTGAACAGGTGTACCTAATAAAGTGGCTGGTGAGTGTGTATATATGGGGAAAGAATGAGGACAAACCTGCCAATGTTTGATTTTATTCCACAAGTGTCTAAACTCTTGCAGGTTAAGTCTTCCAGTTCCATCCATCTGTGTGATAAGGATTAAGAAAACTTTGCTTGCAATATTCTACACTATCACCTCTGCTTTAACATGAAATCTAATGTAATTCTAACAACGAAACTATGAGTTATGATGCCTAAATTGACGTGAATTCAATTGATAAGAATAAGAATTCCTAACTTACTGTTACAAGGTTGAAATGTAGCGTTATATGCTTTCGTTTATCATTAGTAATGAAAAATTACTATAATTGGCACATAGGACTCTAACCATATTAACTGGTGGAAACTATTGACATGGAAAAAAAGGCACCAATGCTTTGGATAAATGCCTCAGAAGGGATTTACCATTACCAACATTATGCTAACATAATATCTTTGCTTGATAGCACCTTCAAAACAGATAGCAAATGTATATAATCTTGATACAAAGGATACATCCATGAGGGCGATCATACTTCTACAGCTCTCTCGACTGAAGCCTTCAATGTGTATGTCCTTGTCTGTAAATAGCAGATAGTTTCTTGAAGACAGTATATAGAAAAAACAAAACCCAGAAACAATCATACAAAGATACGTACATTTAGACACCACCTTGTTCAAGACATCTTTGAGTTCATTGGCTGAGATCTCCATTTGCTGCAAAATACAAGAATAAACAGAAAGCCAAGTGTGGTGTTTATTACGGCAAAGTGAAACTGTCATGATATTGCTGTTACCATTGTTACCACTGGCATGGCCAATTACCGGTCCCACCCCACCACCATACTCACACTCCCCCCAGCGCTCAGTGGCTCCCCAGTACTCACGTCCCCCGCGATCTGCTGGAAAATGGACAGGAACTGCTGGTCTTCCTCACTCTCTTCCCCAGTTGAAGCTGGAGCTGGCTGATCAGGTAGTTGCAAATTACACATATCAGAATTGATTTGTATCTCTCATTTTCATTGTGTGAGAAGCTAAAGAATCTGATCACTTCTAGATAAAAAAATTATTCTACGCCTCTAAAGTCCAGTTCACACCAAGAACGATAACTATAAAGATAACTATACTAATAACTACATTAGCATCCACACCAACAGAGGCTATCGTTCTGTTTATTAAGCACGCGCTGCAGTTTTGTGGATTCTGATTGGCTATCAATGTTTTTATCATGGAAAAATATAGTTCGGAAAATGATTCCAACGATTTCTCTGTGTCATTATTGTTATAGTTAGTGTTCTTGGTGTGAATTAATTAATGCCGATATTGCCTTGCCAGCTTTGCCCTTCAAAATAAGAGTCAAATAAAATATTAAGAAATAATAGAATGAACTGAAACCTTTAAAAGATTTATTATAAACTACATTTTCTGTAAAAAAAAAAGTGCTCGCCTGTGTAAAATCCCCTTGCCAATGGGTTGCAAAATAGTTCTGACTGGTTTTTAGTGCGTTCATGGTTGCTAAAGTGTTCTGGGTTGTTGTTAGAGAACTGCTAGGTGGTTGCTTTCTGGACCAAGAGTCCTTACCGAGTTTCTATGAGGCCAGATACACAAAACTTCTTTACAAAAAATGAAGTTATTAAATTAATTCTAAGAAGATAAATTCTAAAACATTCATGAATGTTCTTATGTGCAATTCTAAACAAATTCTCAAATATTTGAAGAATTTAAAGGGTTAGTTCACCCAAAAATGAAAATAATGTCATTTATTACTCACCCTCATGTCGTTCTACACCCGTAAGACCTTCGTTCATCTTCCGAACACAAATTAAGATATTGTTGATGAAATTCGATGGCTCAGTGAGGCCTCTGTTGAGAGCAAAGCTATTCAAACTCTCAAGGTCCATTAAGGTACTAAAAACATATTTAAAACAGTTCATGTGAGTTCAGTGGTCCTATCTTAATATTATAAAGCAACAAGAATACTTTTTGTGTGCCAAAAAAACAAAATAAAGACTTTTCAACAATATCTATATGGGCCGATTTCAAAACACTGCTTCGGAGCTTTAAAATCGAATCAGTGAATCGGAGCGCCAAAGTCACGCGATTTCAGCAGTTTAGCCGTTTGATAGGAGATCCGAATCACTAATTCGAAACAAAAGATTCATAAAGCTCAGAAGCTTCATGAAGCAGTGTTTTGAAATCGCCCATATACAGGTGCTGGTCATATAATTAGAATATCATCAAAAAGTTGATTTATTTCACTAATTCCATTCAAAATGTGAAACTTGTATATTATATTCATTCATTATACACAGACTGATATATTTCAAATGTTTATTTCTTTTAATTTTGATGATTATAACTGACAACTAAGGAAAATCCCAAATTCAGTATCTCAGAAAATTAGAATATTGTGAAAAGGTTCAATATTGAAGACACCTGATGCCACACTCTAATCAGCTAATTAACTCAAAACACCTGCAAAGGCCTTTATATGGTCTCTCAGTCTAGTTCTGTAGGCTATACAATCATGGGGAAGACTGCTGACTTGACAGTTGTCCAAAAGACGACCATTGACACCTTGCACAAGGAGGGCAAGACACAAAAGGTCATTGCAAAGAGGCTGGCTGTTCACAGAGCTCTGTGTCCAAGCACATTAATAGAGAGGCGAAGGGAAGGAAAAGATGTGGTAGAAAAAGTGTACAAGCAATAGGGATAACCGCACCCTGGAGAGGATTGTGAAACAAAACCCATTCAAAAATGTGGGGAGATTCACAAAGAGTGGACTGCAGCTGGAGTCAGTGCTTCAAGAACCACTACGCACAGACGTCTGCAAGACATGGGTTTCAGCTGTCGCATTCCTTGTGTCAAGCCACTCTTGAACAACAGACAGCGTCAGAAGCATCTTGCATGGGCTAAAGACAAAAGGACTGGACTGCTGCTCAGTGGTCCAAAGTTATGTTCTCTGATGAAAGTAAATTTTGCATTTCCTTTGGAAATCAGGGTCCCAGAGTCTGGAGGAAGAGAGGAGAGGCACACAATCCACGTTGCTTGAGGTCCAGTGTAAAGTTTCTACAGTCAGTGATGGTTTGGGGTGCCATGTCATCTGCTGGTGTTGGTCCACTGTGTTTTCTGAGGTCCAAGGTCAACACAGCCATATACCAGGAAGTTTTAGAGCATTTCATGCTTCCTGCTGCTGACCAACTTTATGGAGATGCAGATTTCATTTTCCAACAGGACTTGGCACCTGCACACAGTGCCAAAGCTACCAGTACCTGATTTAAGGACCATGGTATCCCTGTTTTTAATTGGCCAGCAAACTCGCTGACCTTAACCCCACAGAAAATCTATGGGGTATTGTGAAGAGGAAGATGCGATATGGCAGACCCAACAATGCAGAAGAGCTGAAGGCCACTATCAGAGCAACCTGGGCTCTTATAACACCTGAGCAGTGCCACAGACTGATCGACTCCATGCCACGCCGCATTGCTGCAGTAATTCAGGCAAAAGGAGCCCCAACTAAGTATTGAGTGCTGTACATGCTCATACTTTTCATGTTCATACTTTTCAGTTGGCCAAGATTTCTAAAAATCCTTTCTTTGTATTGGTCTTAAGTAATATTCTAATTTTCTGAGATACTGAATTTGGGATTTTCCTTAGTTGTCAGTTATAATCATCAAAATTAAAAGAAATAAACATTTGAAATATATCAGTCTGTGTGTAATGAATGAATATAATATACAAGTTTCACTTTTTGAATGGAATTAGTGAAATAAATCAACTTTTTGATGATATTCTAATTATATGACCAGCACCTGTAGATATTGTTGAAAAGTCGTTATTTTGTTTTTTGGAGCAAAAAAAAGTATTCTTGTCGCTTTATAATATTAAGGTAGAACCACTGAACTCACATGAACTGTTTCAAATATGTTTTTAGTACCTTTATGGACCTTGAGAGTTTTAATGGCTTTGCTCTCTATAGAGGCCTCACTGAGCCATCGGATTTCATCAACAATATCTAAATTTGTGTTCCTGAAGATGAACGAAGGTCTTACAGGTGTAAAACGACATGAGGGTGAGTAATAAATTACATTATTTTCATTTTTGGGTGAACTAACTATTTAAGAAGAAAATGACAAGCTTTGGTGTTATGTCATATGGCAGTTCTTGCCAAGACTTGTTTTTGTAGAACTGAATTTCAATTTAAGCAAAATTGTCAAATAACGTATAATCATGATCAATGTTGTCACTTAAGAGTAGTCTTAAGAGTATATGTGTTATATGTAGCTAATATTATGTTGCGATGCTTAAAGGTGCAGTAAGCGATTTCTGAGAAACACTGTTAATATTTGAAATCAACCCAAACAAACACACACACACCTATCTTCATTGTTCCACCCCCAAAATTTGGGAACATGCAATTTAAGAGTGGATATCTCTTTATCACAGCTAAAGCAAAGCAAAATAATTCTTCGTGAAAAATAAAGTGAAGATGACGAACAAACGACAAGGAAGAACAAATGAACATACGGTACACAAGAGTATATACAAGCAAGAGTTGGTTGTTAGTCACCAGCTGCACTCTCAAAACAGTCCTGTTACTATAGCTAACATTACAACAACAGCATACAGTATCTTGGTTCTGTGAAACACAGCAAAACCAATGTGACTCACATATGAAGCAGAAACAATGCAACCTTGCTGTCCATTTTCAGGCACGTTCTCTTAGGTCTCTCCAGTGCTGGAAAGCTTTTCTAATATTAACGGAGGTCCTGAAGCTCTTGTCTGATCATAACCCTTCTTTTTTCAGTGATATTCCTCTGACCTTTTCTCTTTTGTAATGTCAGCCATCTCTCTTTCTACAGTCTTTTTTCAAATTTCACTCTCTCTCCTGCCCCAACATGAGTGGACACGCCCCCTACTGCTGATTGGCTACAACTTCAACAGCGTTTCGTAGAAATCGCTTACTGCACCTTTAATATTTGAAACAACCTAATAAATTCATTAAACATTTTACTTTTAGAGATCTTTGACAATTTGGAGGTTATCCTAACTTTAACATGTTTCTTACAATGATTTTTAAGAATTTCATTCTTAAGAATGTTTTGTCTCTAGACGTCAAGTCTGTCCTATTTCAGTCTATGGGATTTTATAATTTTTTCAATGTATAGTTCAGTACTTAGGGTTATGCAATTTGATACTATTTCGAATAAGGGAACGTGTTAGCTGAACTACAAATATTAAACATTTTTAGATGATCAAGTACTTACCACTGGATGATCAGCTTCAATCCTGTTCTCTATCTCCCTGAGAAGAAACCAACAAACACTTGTCACCATAGTAAACAGCACAGTTCATCGAAGAGCTATCGGGGAGCCTTTGTTTTTTTCCATGTAGGTTTTCTTTATATTTGAGCTTATTCTTTAGTATGCCTTTTCTTGTCTTTTAAGCCACTTTAATAAATAGCCAAATAAGCACTATTTCTGGTTACATCAGCCATACCATATGTGTCTGTTTTTTGTGATAAGTGATTAGGAGTTACTCATACTTACCATGTGTAAATAATGTATGGTTTAAAAAAGGTGAAAAGTTTGATTAATGGTTACAGTGATTATCAAAGGGCCAGTGATTCACTTACATTCAGGCCACAGCAAGAAACTGGAAATAATTTTTGACATTATCCTGATTAAAATACTGTGAATCCTTGTCATCAGGGCTTGAACCTGCAGCATCATCAGTATTCCTTGGAGACCTTCAGCAGTCCTTTGTGTGTCCATGTCTTCCTTGTAGCTGAAGTTTAATTGTGCGTCAAGTTTGGGTCAGAACTGAAAGGAAATGTTTACCAGAGGGTCCCAAATTGTGCTGTTGCTTGTCCTAAAAAAGATTCCATTACAGCCTCGAACTGGGGCCGATTTCTTCCAGCTCTACAAATCAAATTGTCATTAAAATTTTTGTCCTTGTGGTTTTCTCCACCCCTTTTCCCAATTGTTTCCCATCACTACTGTTAAGAGAAAACTACTATGAAATTAACTTAGTATTCTTGTGATAATATAACCATGACCCTGTTACTAGAACACCATAGTCTTTGTACATAAAATATATTTTGGTGAGGATATAAAGCGCCCTTTTGCACCCACTGACATGAGTATTAACTTCTGTAACAGTTGCTTTCAAGCCAGATGTTTCAGAAGTTCTTCACCTATGACACAATTTATCATAACAGAGTACTTACAAACAACTACAAAAGGCAAACACCAGAAAAATTAGGATGTCCGATCAGTGTTACAGAGTTCATTTTTACGGAGCCCCACACGACATGCAGAAAATAGTAGTTTTCGCTGGAAATTGCGTACATACGTCACTCATCTGAGTGTCGTCATATCCGTAAATAGAGAAAAGTTGGTCTGGCTACTTTGACGCATGTATAGTGTGGGAGTGGAATAGGTCAGTTGTCACAACGAGCAAGAAAATTTGACATGGAGCAGCTAAATCTTGAACTCCTGGGAAATCACACTTAAAAAACACTGAACAGAGGAGAGTCTGCTGGCAAAAAAAAAGAACGCAACAGAGCTCGTAATAAAACAAGAATCAACATTGGCTTGGCTTTTTAGAGATGACGAGAACTGAGGGATTTGAAATGTTGTAAAAGCAATGTGGAGATGGTGTTTTTATTACTCAGCATATGAGTAAGGTATTTAATTGAACAGATAAATTGCCATATGTAGCTCTCTAACTGAGCTCACTGTAAAGTGTTATCTATCGCGAATATCATTTCATTATGGTTGTTGTAGTGCTGTGCTGGAATTTATTTTTAAGGAATTACCATGTCTATTAATGGCTATAGCTACAGTAATGTCTTCAGCTAGTCAGCTTGAGATCCTTTCCATCTAAACTGGTAATATCTCTTTAGCCTCGTAGTGAATGTTTTATGAGCAGTAAGATAATTTCTCTTTTTTTTTGGTTATGAGAAAGAACCATATTCATCCGCAAAGTCACGCAGAGCCGAAACACAACTTAAAACAATGTTCTTCCACAAAATGCATGCAGTTTTGTTTTTTTACCATTAGAGGGCCAAAAGTTACATAGTTTACCTTTAACTAAATTAAAACAAGGGAATGAATTAGTACAACATAGGAACAAATTAAGTCGTCGGTGGGAATTCTTCATTTGCGCCAACAATACCTTATCTATTTTTAACCCTCTCACGTCATGTGTGGAGCTCCGTAAATTTTTCCTCCTAATACAGAAGTAATTTTCTTGGGGGCCATTCACAACTAATGGGTTTTTGTGTTTAAAAATGCGAGACACAGGGCAGTAAAATTGAAAAAACAAATTTTTTTAAAGTTAGATTTTATCTGAGAGCCGCATTTTTAAAACGTGTCATGCATGTGATGCTGCAAAAGACAAGACAGTCAACATGGCCCGTCTAGCATGTTTACATTAAAAAAAACAATGATAAAGTTACACAGTGGAATGAAAAAATGCATTCTGTGTGAACAGCCCCTTAACCAGAATTTTTTGTTTTCCAGTAAAAATTTGATAAATTTACTTGAGAACAAAAAAAATAAAGAATATTTAATTTCCTTTTAATTAAATGTATTATTATTAAAAATATTATTTATTTAATTTAATTTATTTTACAGTGGGTAAATTTATCCTGGATAAGATTGTTTAGATATATTTTCTGGAAATCAAGACAAAAATACTGATTAAGAAAAGAAGGTTTTTGCTTTGTGAGGAAAAATGTATTCAGAAATCATTGTACAATAAAAACAAAAAACATCAGCCCTCCCTTCCCTTCTGCTCTCACTCACTCAGAGGTATTTCTCTTTTCAGAGAAGACACGGAGGATGAAGTCGCCTTCCTGGTGGGGCTCGTAGGTGGAGGGAATGATGACATACTCCCCTGGACTCAGACGGAAACGCTGGGTCACCTCTCGCAGGTTAATGTAAGCTCTGGAACGGGCCTTAGAGGAGTTAGACATAAAGAACTCCTTCTGCATGTGCTGCTTATTTCCATGCATCTGACAGAGAAACACAACAGCAGCAAAAAAGGGAATTTGATAAGACACAGCCACAAAGGAGTTTATATTCTATCTATAAAACAACACTAGTTCTAAAAGAGCAAAAAGGAACTGCATTAACAGCATGATGTCTTGGGTCCAAACATTGGATCTTCATATTTTCATACCTCCTTTGGCACCTGTGAGCAAATAGAAAGAGTTAAAAGAGTCTTTGATCCACCATCAACCTGATCTTTATCACTAATTTCAGTGAGGTTGTACATGATTATCTCTCTGACGGTTGAATAAAGTAGCATTGATACCTCATAGATGGAAAATCCAATAGTGAAGAGATTTGCACCCAACTTGCGTTCTCTACGTCTGTTTTTCTGCATTAGAGCAACAACAAAAGTGCAAGCTACTTCATTATCCTCCGGGTCATCATCTTCCTCCAGGAGACGCAGGCGGTATTGTGGATTTGTCCAGAATGTGTCTATAGGTGACCACACAAATAATATTAATACCATAAAGTAAACACCATAAAGTGAACATTATCATAATTCATCACCAGTAGATGAAAGCAATCAATGTGGGCAATTCAGTGATTGCAAACTGCTCTGAAAGTGTGAGTCTGTAGAACCTGCAACAGTGCCATGTTTTGACTTTGAAACATGCAGCGCTTACACAAATGTAATTAAATCATAGCCTTTTGGAATTTAATTATCACATTAAGTCATATCACGATCCAACCCCAAATTTAAAATTAAGATATTTAATTTGACTTTTTATGACCTGAAACTTGATAAACTTAAGACTTTTTATGGGGACTTAGATTTTTAAGTTCTTCACTTTATTAAAAAAAACACCCACCTGGATAATTCCTGCATCCTCCAGCAGAGCATCCTCTTACCCAGCGTCCCTCATTAACAGACACCGTCCATTTGTGTAACTTGTCATCCTCCAGAGCATCAGGGGTCAGGTTGCAAATCTCTATTTTAGTGTAATTTTTCTTAAAATCCTCAAATGACATCCTATGGGTTGATGATAATAATGTGAATAATTATCTTTATTCATAAAAATAATATATTCATGATCTTGTTTTTTTTTCATGGGCTTGGAGGCATGTGGACTCGTTTCTGGACTCATCCACAAGACTATATCCGTCTCAAAATTCATTATGAGGATATGTTCGTTTTGTTGTTTTTAACTCACCAGAATTCTCCATCTTCAGCATTCTGATGCTGGAGTTTCTCTTTTTCTGCTCTTGAGATGGTTTCCCACTCTTTTGAACTGCAGAAAAAAAATAAACAATTGTAATAATTGTATAGTAACCCTGTAAAGCCATGAAAATGAAATAATAGTCAGAACAATAAAATATTTCAAATGGAACAGTTTATTGAACCTTTAGAAAAAGATATTTTTTAAGAAATCTTAAGAAAAATACTTTTTGTTAAGTATCATATTTGATACATTTGGCTTTTATTCAGGCTTTTATTTTAAATTTTGTTAAACTGAACAAAATATGCAATTTGGTGCAGTTGCTGATAATTATATGTGCTAAAAATAAGATGAAATTCTGATAGCTTGTAATATAAATCAATGAGATCTTTATAACAATATAGCAGACTACTTACATAAAACGCATACATATATATCACTCTATATCTCCCAATAATATGTCTTCATAAGATGATATTTAAATGCTTTGTTTTATGATCAACACTCTGTAGTTTTTATTGTGGGGGCAAATCACAATGTAATGTAATACAATAATGATTTAGAGATGTACATATAAAGCCTGATGTATCATATTTGATACTTACATTTTAACATGATTTTTCTAAAAAATGATGTATGGATAATCAAGTAGACATAAGTTACGTCAGTCCGGTAAGTGTTTATCTTGAAATATTAACAATATTGAAGTTATTCTTACGTTTACTTCATAAAAATAAGTAGATTTCACAGCAAAAAAAAAAAAAAAACGTGCATCACAACCTGAAGGTGGACGTTTTCATAATGATACTAAAAGGCCTTTTAATTGCTATAAAAGTATAAACTATCAATCAGACAACAGAACGCATGTAGGAGATTGTGTACAATGAGTTATTCAGCAATGTTTTGATCATGTTAGAGGCCTTAGAAATTTGTATATCAAATATGATATAAAAGGCTTTAAACCGGTCTAAATTCAGGATTAAGCAGATACTCACTTATCACTCCAAGGTCCGTTCCATTCTACCTGACCCCAGGGGTTACGCAGACGCACCAGACGCACTTTAGACTCCTTCTGCTGGGACTGTTTACACTGCAGACAAAAAATATTGCAAATATCATCAGAAGTTATCAGAGATAAGTTAGAAACAGGACTATTATACAAGAAAAAATCATAAAAGTACAAAATAATAGAATGTTTACCTCCTCTACAGCGGTAACAGAGTAGGCATGACCCTTCACAAGACCTGTTGTGGTACGAGTTTCGAAGCGGGCTGGAACCAGGGACTGTGGGTAAAAATTAAATTGCTTTATGGTAGGACACTAGGATTTGGACCAAAAGTTATCATTGTTTTTATAAAAACATATTTACTATCAAGAGTGTTTTAAAAAGGCTATATTATTTACAAAGTCTTGATTTTGTTTTACCAGAATAGATTTTAATGCTTGAATGTTCTAAAAACACATTCTTTTTCTCATTATATTTGACATTGTTGCAGCTCCTCTCTTCCCATTCTGTCAGTAACGCTCTGTTTAGTTCCTGTCTCTATGAAGCCCCTCCTTCCGAAAAGCACAATGTGCTCTGATTGGTCGACTGGACTAGTGTGTTGTGATTTGTCAACCGCTTCCAGCGTGTTTCGGAAATGTCACGCCCCTTACCATAACCGCGAGTTTCAACACACTTCTACTCAATTAAGCCTCGCCCCTTTTTTTGCACAAGCCTTGGGCAGAAATTATTTAAATGAGGGATATTGTAATGTGTTTGTTCCTGGAAGAAAACTCATGACTACAATCAAGGTGTTTCAGGGAGTTCAGTGTCAGTGCTTACCGAATAACTCCCTTTAGAGCGACTTTGTGCTTTCTAACTTTGCGGACTTTTGTCATGCCCAAACTGCAACATTACACACTAAAATAAAGCGAAAATGTAGGTCATTAAGATTCCGTCTTCTGCTTGACTCACATCAATGGAGCAGCCCATGAGGGAGCCTCTCTCCAGAGCTTTCTTCATGATCTTATACAGCTCTTTAGGTGCCTCCTTCATCTCAAAGAATTCAGTCACTCCACCGGTGAAGTCCTCCATTCCCTCTGCAGTGTTTCCACCCTTAAGAGCCTCATAGGAACCATGAAGCCTGAACAGGAATGCACAAATTACATTGAGAGAGCAGGTGCTGTACGCACAAATTATATAATGGATTCCTGCTGTACTTAACTTACTGTATAGTATTGGATACAATTCTTTAGCTCGTTTTCAGGCCCCTAAAACACCACTGTCGTGTAAATGCACGGCCAAAATGCATAAAAGTTTTCCATTTTTATTTGAAAATGATGTTGTGTAAAAGGCCCCTATGAAAACAGTCTAAATTCCGAGATATGAACTCGAGAAATAAAATCAGTATTGTGAGATAAAAAGTCGCTGTTACCTTCCTTTTTATTCTGTGGTAGAAATGGAATTCCAAAGTCTAGCGCATGTTTACATAAGGGGGCGTTCACACAGTGCGTGTTTTTCCATTCCACTGCACTACTTTCCCATTGTTTTTCAATGTAAACAAACACTAGATGGACGTCTTTAACCGTTGCGCCTTTTGCAGTCTCGTGCATGACACAGCAATCTAAAAATGTGGCGCTCAAGTTAAAAGAAGTTCCACTTTTTTTTAAAAAAACGTCTCTATACCTTGTGTTTTTTTGTCGTTCCACTGACGTGTGTCTCAAGTTTTTAACAGCAAAAACGTGTTCTGTGTGAACCTGCCCTAAAACAATGGAAAAGCAGCACAGTGCAATGTAAAAATGCGTTCTGTGTGAACAGCCCCAGTCATTTTTGCCCAGACCTTCAACCCTGTAACATTCAACCCCCCAAAAATTTTGAACTACTACAACGATTTTGAACTACTACAACTGTATATTTAGGATTGGGGGTATGATACAATATGATACCTTAAATTGGCCATGTATTTATATATTTTACATCAATAACAAGATGCTCTAGCTTTTAAATATCAAGGACTGACCAATTCCTAAACAAAAGATGTAAATGTCAAGCACTTGACACTCACTTAGCATAAGCTTTTTCCAGAAGAGCACTCCAGAATTCATTCCTTTCAGCTGACTTGGTGAACACCAGCTGGTTGTTGAAGGTGGGAATGCGGTCATCAACAACAACATCCACCCAGTCACCATAACGCCAGAACTGAGTTGGAAAACAAACAGAGAAAGACATGGAAATCAGGCATGATGAAGATATTAATTGAAAAGCTGTTTTGCTCAAAGACACCGACCTGGAAATGGAAAATTCCGGCATAGCCTTCAGAGAAACTCTGCTCTTGAGGTATAACACGATATAGCAGCTTGTCGTTTAGAGTCAGACTCGCAATGGCAGCAAGCAACCAGCAGTCTCCTAAAATAAACAAAAAACAATATTTCACGTATTTTATATAACGTACACATAGACCTATTTGCAGTAAAACTGGGCCTACATTGCTGAACTCAGCATTTTTTAGATGGTCCAGGGGAACATGCCAGGTTGGTAATCTACTCTATGTATTAGCAACCTTTGTGTCTTTGGGCTCTTTTATTGCCCACATGGGGTCACAACAATAGGAAGCTCTGCTAGTTGGATTCCCTTCCAACAGAGTAAACACAATATGGAGGGGTCCCTGCTGGACTGTAGGCCTGTATATGGGGGCCAAAGAGAAGTACTCATTGCCATAAAGCTGCAATTTGACTGTAAACATACTCTCCAAAGATCAGGGTAAATAGTCTGTAACATTATAGTGTTAATGTGTTAAAGTGTTAATCTTACCCAGGTCTCCCTGGCAGATATCTGTCCTGCTAGCGCCTCCGACAATGAACTGTGGGTTTTCACATATCTCCTGCAGAACAAATACCATAAAAAAGTGTTTGTTTGTAACTGATACAAGAGCTTTTGAGATTTTACACATACAGTAGTTTGAGAGATACAAAGACTGATATGATCAATCTCTGATGTTTTGGATGAATAGATGGATGGAGAGACTAGTTATTCACATGGGAAAACAAGGTTTTAAGCTGGAAGTATGGAAGCCTGTTTCCACCTCAGAGTAATAGTAATAATAATTATAAGGTAATTGTGTATTTCTTTGTGAAACTAATGTAATTGTAATTGTAACTTTATATTTTGTAATTGCGAGTTCATATATCACAATGTGACTTTATTTCTTGCTTTTGCAACATTATACTGTATTTTACAATGTGACTATTTCTCGTAATTGCAGATTTATATCTTGCAATGGCGATTTTAAAACTTACAATGTATTTCTCACAATTGCAATTTTATATCTCACAATGTGACTTTATTTCTCCCATTTGTGGCTTTTTATCTCAATGTGACTAATTCTCATAATTTTGACTTTATATCTCACAATGTGACTAGTTTTTGCAACTGTGAATTTATATCTGTGACTATTTCTCACAATTGTGACTTTATATCTCACAATGTGACTTTATTTCTCACAATTGCGACTTTATTTCTCACAATGTGACTAGTTCTGATAATTTAGACTTTATATATCACAATGTGACTCTTTCTAAATTTAAACTTTATCTCACAATTATGTTTCATTTTTTTTTATTAAAACAGGCTTTTTTTGTAGTATAATCATGACAAGGGTATTTTTTTTTAAATTAATTTCTGCTTAAGTCAAGTCACAGTTACATCAGAGTAGGCTGTTATGTGAAATGTATTTGTTGTAAATTTATTTACTACAATATCTGTTGGCCTAAACCAGAGTTTCCCAAACTGGGGGGTTCAGGAGTTACTGAATTAAATCATAAAAACGTAAAATTAAAAAACAAAAGTAAAATAAAAACAATCAAAATGAAAACTTTTTTTAAACCAGCATCGAAGAATCCTGAACGTACAAATGTGTTGTTAAATAACTGAAATATTAACTTATAATTAAGTAAATATTTTTAGATCAAAAAGGTTCAGCTGACAAAAATGTTTTGGAAGACTTGGTATAACAATGAGTTGAAATGTTCAAGTTAAATTGTACATTTCATGAATTGCTTTGTGCTTCATAATTAAATACCCTTTAATATGCTATATGCATTGTGAAAACTGACCCCATATAATGTGAAAACACCCTTGCAATTGGGCCAGCTTGTCATAAAAAGTCAAAGCATGTTCTATCAACTGCATTTTTGTCATCTGACCATTATCATTGCCCATGAATATGTATATCTACAAGTAAATATATTTTTAAGGAAGTCCAATTAGTTGCGTTATTCCATCCATCCCATGTGCCGTTTCCACATCCCACCCGCAATGTTAGTCCCAGTCCACTTGAACCCACACAGGCCCTCTGCCTCCTACCTTGGGACGCTTCCAGATGATGTTCTTGACTTTGTTAGACTTGTGGCCCAACTCTTTGTAGCCAAGGGAGTCCACAGTGGCAGGGAAGGTTTCATCCTCAAAAAGGGTCTTTTTCTGGAGACACTCCTGCTTGAGGGTGTTGTAGTCCTGGCCGCTGAAACGGAGGGGTTTGCTCAGGGACCCTTCACCATCCCTTCTCTCTCTCTCCCGGATTAACCGGTCACAAAAGAAACCAGATGGCGTATAGGGCATCTTGACTCTCTGGGACAGTGTTTTTTTTAGGGATTGAAAACACTGGCTTTTGCCACCACAACTTAAGTCTTGCAAGCCAAAAATCCCTGGCATAAATTCAAAGAGCTGGTGTCTGATTGGCTCTCTTGCTAAATGACGCAACTTTCATGCGGTTAGGGAGTAGAAACCAGGGTTAGAAGAAAAAGACAACGTTTGAACACACTCTTTTTACGTGCACAAACACCTACACACAAACACACCTGCATACATACACATACATACACAAAATGCTACAGTCTTCTATTTGGACTGCTCCCATTGGCTGATGAACAATGAGTATTGGGCGACAGTTGCGCTCTCGTGCCACCATTGTAGGGTGACAAAGGAGAGCAGCCCTGCAAAGAGAGGCCAGTGAGATGGCCTGCCTCAGCAGAAGGCATTCACAGCCTTTAAACCTGTTCTCAATAGAGTTCAGCATTAAGCACTCTCAGCATAACGACAGTAGGCTTGACCTAACTATGCTTGACCAAAACTCTCTATATTATGTCACTTTATCAGTGGCTCATTTTTGTGGGTAATTAACGACCATGTTCAGTGACCAAAATTGTTGAATGTTCAGTTGTATCATACAACAGCAGTCGAAAGTTTGGGGTTGGTAAGACTGAAAATAAGTTCACCAATCATATTGTGACATATTATTACATTTTTCTATTTTAATATATTTTATAATTTTTATATTTTCTTGTGATGGGGCTGAATGTTCAGCATCATTACTCCAGTCTTCAGTGTCACATGATCCTTCAGAAATCATTCTAATGTGTGGATTTTGTACTCATTTCTTTTATTAATATCACTTTTTGTGTGTGTGTGTGTGTAAATCATGATACATTTTGTCAGGATTCTTTGGTGAATAGAAAGTTCAAAAGAACAAGATTTATGTGAAGTAAAAATCTTTTGTAACATTATAAATGTCTTTACTGTCACAATTGATCAATTAAATGGATACTTACTGAATGAAGAAACTAAATTTCTTTGCTCTTTGAGAATTCTTTATTTAGAAATTAAGATGTTTTTGCAATTTTTTTTTCACCTCCATCAAGTCAAATCTACAGTATTATGTAACTGTAGCAAAGAAAAATAGCTAGTAATTCATGTTAAAACAACCCAACCTCTAAAATCATATCACGTTATTAAATTTCTTGAGGTAGACAATCATTATGGAGGGAATCTTTAATATTAAATTGCATTATTAATTTGCTGATTTCTTTAACCAAATTATGTTTTATTGCAATTATAAGCTGCTGTGGCTCATTTTAAGGCATGCAACAGTATCTGAAAAATAACAAAATTAAAATTGTAAAAATAAAATAAAATAATGTAATCCTGGTCATTTAAAAAATACCATGAACTATATTATTATTTCCCAGTCTTTGTGTATTTCTAGGCCCAAGCCAGTTAAAGTTAATACACCTCGTGTAACGTCAAATTCATGTATGACTGATGTCCTTGCCGCACCTTAAAGAGAGAAACAGAAGTTTAGTAACTAATATCTCTCAGGTTTATATTTAAAACCACATAATTTATGTATGAAGTATTCTACTAATAAAGAAAACTTTCAGCCTCTTCAAACCTGATATGAGCTTGGGTTTTCTTTTCAAACTATTCAGACCAAGAATGACCACTGATTCCACTTTGTCATCTGAGACAAACGAGCCTTTATTTTCAGCACAGCTGAAAACACAAGGAGAACGGTGTATTGAGCTTTCTGAACACACACGCAATGGTATATAATCTGTTCTTCTAACTTCTATTTTTAATAAAAATGAAATTTCTAAAATATGAAGGAAAATGAAGTGATGTTTGGCCATTACCTGCTAACAAGCCTGCCAGCTCGCATGCTAAAATGGCGCAAGCAGAACTGCATCTGATCTCTGTAGCTAAAAGAGTGGCCATCATCCAGATAAAGAAATCCATCAGCATTGCCCTGTAATGCAAAACATATAATCCAAATCAATGCAGTCTACATGTGTGTGTTTGTGTGCTCAAATCTGGTTAAATGTTGGACTCAAAGATTTGACTATGAGGCACTAACAAAACATTCTAACCATGTTTCTTTGGACATGTTCACTTGCAACACAATGTTTTCTGAACATGTATAATTTTCAGTACTGTAGAGCAGGGGTTCCCATTTTTGTCAGAACCCCTAAAAAATCATGTAAAATATTTACTTGAAGTAAGCCCTGAGATTTTAAGTTAATATTTCAATAAATTATCAACACATTTGCATATTGACTGATGATGGTTAATGGTCACATTTTTATTTTTAAAAATATTTTAAAGAAATAATAAAAATTGTACTTCAAAGTAAACAATTTTGATAATAAAATAATAATAATAAATTATAATAAATGATATAATAATAATAAATTTGATATTATAACAATTTTATTTTACACTACAAGTGTAGCAACTCCAATGTCTTAAAGTGCCCCTATTATGCTATTTTAAAGGTTCCTCCTAGTTTTGTTTTGGAGGTCTACAATAGTTTTTACATGCATCCAAGGTAGGGCTGGGCGATATGGCCAAAAATATTATCACAATATTTTTTTCCATATCATAAGTTATCGATATTTATCTTGATATTCATTTACCTACCATTAATGGGGAAGGAAATGCTTTCCACATATTTGTTAGACCTTGAGAATTAATGTAAACATGTAAACTTATTTATTCACAATTAAACTCCACGTAGTAGCTACCTTTTAATTCAGGGCGCCATGAAATCCATTTTATTTTCCCCTAAATTTCCATTTTATTTTTTTGGGGGTTGTGTGTTTTATAATTTAATATAAATTTATATTAATTAACAATTTAATCAATTAAAAAAAATTTCCAAACCTCTCTCTAGATTTTCAGACCATATTTAACATAAATGTTTCATACAGCATTATTTTCAGCTTTATATTTGGAATATAGAACAGTCATCTGTAAACATTTTTATTTTCTCAGTTTTTTTTATTTTTTAGTAGTTTTCTTGAAGCGACAACATACAGATCCCCTAAAATAAAATAAAAAATACACAGACTTTTGCATGCACACAAGAACCTTTTTTGTGCCCTCGAGAAATTATTCAAGCATTACAATTTTTAGTTTTATATATACACTCTAGGCCTAACCTATTTCTTTTGTGTGTCACTGCCATCTTACTATGATCAAAACGAGAGCATGGATGCATATGAAATAATAGATCTATTTTCTCAAAATTTGGCTTTTCTTAGGGTAGTAACTTTAATATCAAGGCCTAATGTCCAATTTAACGCATTCCCTGTGGTGGCGGAGAAACCATGACACGAAATGGGCTGATGGTACAATATGGCTGTGTGCATTGTCCTATTTGCCAAGTTTAAGGGTCTATAAAAAAAAAATAAAAAGACTGGTACTGTAAAAAAAAAAAGTGTTTAAAATTTGGCTTTCATTAGGGCAGTACGTCATATTTCAAGGCCTTAGGTCTGCTTTAATGCATACTCTGTGGCGGCCAAGAAACCACACCACAAAATGGGCCGATGGCACAATAGGTGGCTCAGTGTGCATTGTCCTATATGCTAAGTTCAATGGTTTCTCGCGTGCACACGAAGCCCTGTATATTTTTTATTTTTGCAAAGTCCTTTTAGAGTGCTAAGAATGTAATGTCAGGAGAAGAAACCCAAAAAGCTTATAACCTGCATTTTTGCATAATGAAAAAGTGCACCTTGAATTCATTCAGTCGTGTTTGACAACTAAACAACTAAACTAAATCACTAAACAGCTGCCATGAAAACACACTTCTTGTACGATAAATTTTTTTTCATTAAATTCTTAATTTTCTATTATATAAAAGTAAATAGATGCAATAGTCTGGAAATGCAAATATGTTTCCATACTTTTTTCAATACTTTTCCAGACCTGGAAATTACTCAAATCAAATTCCATACTTTTCCAAACTGCGTAGAAACCCTGTACTCCAGTCTTCAGTGTCACCTTAAGAAATCATTCTAATATCCTGATTTGCTGCTCGAGAAACATTTCTCATTATTATAAATGTGGAAAACAGTTGTGCTACTTAATATTGTTTGTGGAAACTGTAATACATGTATATTATGGTATTAGCATCTGATTCCATCCCTGACCTGTACTATGGTACCACCCAGTACTTTCTGTTCTATTGTCATGTGGTCACCTTAGTGTCCAGGGCCACAGTAAGAGTGATTGGATGCTGCTGTAAGTCTGCTGTACTGGACCCGCAGCCTGCTCTCCTGGGCACCACTGTCCCGCCACGCTGGAACACGGGCACCTAACACAGAGGGTATACTGTAAATAACCCTGTAAGACTAATAGTACTTAGTAGACTGCAGTATCAGAGATGTAATGCGAGTCACTCACAGTGTTCAAAGTCACTGGCAGATTCAGAGTTCTGGCACCCTTGTGTACCTCTGCCGTGTTTGTGTCGTACCACAGCTTTTAAACACACAAAACATCTCTTATGAACACGCTTAAACCTTCAGTACAATCAATGTATATAGTACAATTCATACGTGAAATAGGCTTACCTCATCAGACCCTGGGAGCAAAACACTGACCTCTGTGACCCCAGGATCTGTCACAGGGCACACAAGGAGAGCACTGCCTGAAAAAAAGTCCATTAGTTAGAATGGTATCTGACACTGGACTGCTATGTTTTAAAAATCATATATAGTGACCAGTGGTGGATGAAGTACACAAATCAAGTGGAAAAGAAAAAAGTATAAGCACTCCTTTTCAGTTTCAGCTCTCAAAGAAATCGCTCACAAATCGGACATTGCAACCGCGTCTAGAATTGTGTTGAATTCTTTGTTTTGAAACAACAAGGAATTTAAGATAGAGATAGAGTATTACACATTGGAATATATGCTTTGGAAAGGGGTTTCCTTGCAGATCATGTTTTCTTGCTTAAGAAGATATTTTGAAGAATGTTGGTAACCAGACAGTATTTTTTTCTTCTACTATGGAAGTCAATGGCTATAGTCAACTGTTTGGTTACCAATATTCTTCAAAATATCTTCTTTTGTGTTCAGCAGGAGAAAGAAACTCATACAGGTTTGGAACAACATGAGGCTGAGTAAATGATGACAGACTTTTCATTTTTGGGTAACTTTCCCTTTAATTTGTGGTCACAATATCTATTTTTTTTCTTCCATATTCCACACTTATAGTGACTTCATTAGCAGTATTACACCGCAGATCTGGTCATGTTTACCAATCATGTACTGGTTCTCCACAGCAAACGTGCTTGTATTACTGGGAAACTCTACCCAAAGAGGTCTGTAGGAAAACACACAGAAACAAAGATGGAGGTTGGAAAAGGCCTGTAAAATCTTTACTGCACCACTTACCAGCTCACTTTTCTAACATAATAAATCTACTTTACTGTGTCAGCATACATATAAGCCATACTAAATAAGGATGTGCTGCAGTTTAAAATGCAATACCTGATGGGAGGGAGGGCTGACGTGTGTGCTTGGTGAAACAGAGTGTACCAGTACGGCAGGAGACAGTATCTGTCCTGAACAGCAGAGCAGATTGCAGAGGTGACTTCGTCCCCAAACAGCCAGGGTTCACGCCGCTTGGTCATTTTAGCAGAGTGTCCCCTGAAAAATGGCTGAAGAGCCCCTGCTTGATACCAGCGGACCAGAAGCTCAGGGTCTGGATCCTGCACAAAACCCCCTACATCGGCTACACACACACATACATGACCATATTCAATCAGTGTTGGTCATTTTACACCCAGTTCAGCATGTTCACTATCGTTCAAAATTTTCGTAAGATTCATAAGTCGTAAGATTTTTAATGTTCTTGAAAGGAGTCTCTTACGTTCACCAAGGCTGCTTTTATTTGACCAAATATACAGTAAAACAGTAATATTGCGAAATATTATTACAATTTACAGTAAAATAACTGATTTCAGTTATAATATATTTTCAAATGTAGCTTACTTTATTCCTGTGATGTCAAAGCTGAATTTTCAATATCATTACTCCAGTATTCAGTGTCACATGATCCTTCAGAAATCATTTTAATTTGCTGATTTGCTGCTCAAGAAACATTTCTTCTTATTATTAATGTTAAAACAGTTGTGCTGCTTAATATTTCTGTGGAAACTGTAATATTTTTTTTTCAGGATTCTTTGATGAATAGAAATTTTAAAGCAAGAGCATTTATTTGAAATAGAAATAATTTTTTTTGACATAATGTCTTTACTGTCACGTTTGATCAATTTCATGTATCTTCGCTGCATAAATATATATTTCTTAAAAAAAAAAAGAATCTTACTACACCCAAACTTTTGAACAGTAGTGTATTCAGGCCCTAAAATTAACACTCACCAAGCACCAAATGTGAGTAAAAATCTGTGTTGGTGAATATATGAAACATCTCAATCGGCAGTAACATTTTTATGAATTGTAACAATACAATGTTGTGAGAACATAAATGTGAACAAATGAGAACAAACGTGAACAAATGAGAACAAACGTGAACAACGCTCAGGACAGTTGACTGGCCAGTCCTGGATTGTTATGAAAGTTTAAGCCTGGCCAATTTAAATATTCAAGAGCAAGAAGATGCGAAAGGGAACTCAATTCATTACTTGCACGCTGTGTGGGAATTTTAAACATCCAAAGTGCGAGCTCCGAAAACTGCATCTCAGACAGCGCGCAAATACTAAATTGAGGTCTCTTTCACGTCTTCTTACACTTGAAGGGACAAATTCACACAAAATTATGTCAAAAAAATGTCTGTTTCTGCTATTATCTTAGTAAACAAGTCGGTTATGTCTAAAATGAATGTAAATAGTTGAGAAAGAAAACACGTGTGTACAGAAAGTATCAGTATATTGGATCCGTGCATTCGATCTTAAAGTGACAGCAGTCTAATACACCTGCTGCTGTTGGTGATTTTAATGTTAAAAAACACTCACTGCTCTTGAATGAATAACTTTTGTAACTTTAATAAGGATTAATCTATAATCTATCATTTAATAAGGATTAATCTATAATCTTTAATTTATACAGTTAAGACTATGCAGCATTATTTTACATTTGATTAGCCTACTTTATTCAATTTGTCTACCTGAAAACTACTGTTAGACCTACCTGAAAAGCACTGTTTTCTCTGGTATCTAAAATTTTGGTGTCATAACTGCCTGTTTTTGTAAAAACAGTTTCATGGCCAGTACATTTTCTTAAGACACCGGCCATTAGCAAGTTAGTTGTAGGCCTTAAGTGTATACTATATGTGTGACATCTTTACCAAAATTAATATTATAATCAACTTTACTTAATGTATGATATATTGAAATGAATATGACATGAAAACTATTGCTTTATAGTCTAACCTCCACAAAACTGTATTCCTGTCAAACTCAGTGACAACAGCATGGGTATTGAAATCTTCAAGTACTCCCAAGTAGCAACATTGTCCCCAGTCCATATGGCACCTGTGACATAAACAGTTCAGTGTTACTATGGGCTGTGTTGTTTGTTTCCAGCATCAACACAATGGGCATAGCGTATGTACCTAATCTTTGAGACCCAGCAAAGAAGGAACGTGAAAGGATAAACGGCCTTTCTGTGCCACCTGAGCGGGTTAATAAGCCCTCAAATGTAGCCATATGCTGTGAAGGGGGAAAAAACAATATAATCATAGTCTATCTCTGTATTGCAAGCATTGTTTAGACTGAGCTTACCTGATAGAAGCCATATAAGTTGTGTAGTTCCCTATGTTCCCATCCTCCGTGGTGCACTGCATCTTTTGGCATTGTCTGCTCTGGCCCGTTAAAGACAGAAGGTTCATTCATGTCGTTCCACACAAACAAAGATTCTGTTGAACCCTAATGCAAGAATGCATAAAGAGCAAACAGTTACCTATAGAAATGTAGAAACAATGAATTGTTTTTTTTTAGATCAAATTATGCTAAGGAACCAGTGAATCACTTAAAATAGTGACCAAAAATTGAGACTCACTTCATATTTGCTTAGAGAGAACTGTCTGGCATACCATGACCTTGTCTTTGAGCTACTGAAGTCCAAATAACTGGATTCACCTGATGGAACAGTTATTACTTGATTTTTACATTTTCTTGAAATGTGAGAGCCAAATTTGATGTAAAATAAATGTACACGACAACAGCGTTTTGGGGACCTGAAAACGAAAACTTTTTTTGAACACGATACCATTATCGTTTCCATGTAAACAACAAAAAGGCAAATTTGTGAAAATGGTGACGTCATGCGCATACATATTACATGTTCAGTCTATAGGTGCATGGTGTTTCTTTACAAAGTGACATTGCCAACTACTGGCCTAGCATGAATAATAAAGTGTTTGTAATCATTTTAATGGATCCGTGTGAATGGGGATTGTTTTGACAATGCTGTTGTCTGTACACGAAAAACGCAAAGGCATTTTTAGTACATCATTGTCGTGTAAACGTACCCTAAAACTGAAGTAGATATACATGTCAGTGTTATGTTTTTAGTTTTGGTTTTTACCTGTTTGTTTCATTTCCTCGTTTGTTTCCTTGGTTTCTCATTGATTGATTATATTTTACACCTGTCGCTTGTTTTGTTGATTGTTTTTTTCCGGGTATATATTGTGCTTGTTTTCAGTCTGTCTTTTTTAAGTATTTAGTTTAGTTGGTTGTTCCATTTTTAATTTTTTTAATCCTGAGAATCCAGAGTGTTTTGTGAAGTTTTGAGTTTTGTAAATAAAAGAACTGCTGCGAATAGATCCAGCTTACATTTTTTCGTTTCTGATTTTCAACCAGCCGTGACAATAAAGCTAAAATGAAATATTAAAAAACCCAAAATATAATAAATTTGACAAAAGCACATTACAAAATTACTAAAGATAAAACTAAAATTAAAATGAAAATACAAAAATAAAAGCTAATATAAAAATATAAAAAATAATACTAACCATATCCCTTTAATCATTAGCCTAGTAATAGTGATCACAAATTAAGAGTTATGGAGAGTTTTCTGTTTTGACTTTTAACAGTTATTGCACTGTAGCAACTTTCGAGTTTTTTTGAGAAAATTGTATACTGAATCTTACCTGGCCAACATGTTCCTTCATAAACAGTGCCTTCTCTATTCTTCACAAAATGGCTGCCTTCTTTAGCTTCACAGTAAATAGACCAATCAGGATCAATCTTGATGTGCGGGTCACTAATAACAACCAACTAAAAGGCAAATCATAAACATAAAAATATATACCTTATAACTTTTAACTTTATAAGCCCATTACAATACCTTCCTGTTCTTCTTCTGGAGGTGGTGCTGTAGTTCTGCTGGGTTTGGAAAAAGCTTGGAGTCCCAGGTGAAGTAGCGCTTCCCATCTGTGTGCTCTATGTCCAACCATATGACATCATACGGAATACTGTGGGAGTCAAATCCAGCATCCACAGCTTTCACATCTGCCTCGTCCTTGTAGTTCCAGCGGCATTGGTGATAGCCCAAAGAGAAGAGTGGCGGAAGAGCCTGATAGCCTGTTTGCAGAGAAATACTAAAGGACCTTCTAAATACATTTACATCCACCTTCTTTTTAACATAAGAGCAGGTGCAGCCATTTGTAACTTGAATGTGCAAGGTTTCCGGTGTCATTTTAAAAAAAATCTATGTAAATGAAAAAAGTCCTAAATGTACGTTTTGATTATACCACCATTGACAATATTTGGGGAATGATCAGCACCTGTGAGTTGAGCGTACTGAGAGAACACTTGGGCAGGTGTGGGACCCAGCAAAATGAAACAGTCGATTGTGCCGCTCTCTGATATCCATCGCACATCAGTCTGAGGTAAAATCTTACTTTTCTTCCCTGGTGGTTCATCCTCATCCTGTACAGACAACAAAAATAATCAACTGAAACAATACACATCTGAAAATGCACATTTCTCTTATTTTATTGATTTAGACTACTCTCCAGCTAACAGTGAAAATTCTTAGAACTTTGGCTAATGTTCTGGCAAGGTTCTCTCAAAGCAAAAATGTACATTCTTCCAGTAATGTGAATAGAATGTTTGTTCAAAGTTCTGGTCTTTAATGATGTTCTAAAAATGTTAGTACAAAGACATTATTTATACATTGTTCATGGAATGTTTTTTTCTGAAATGATTGAAGTTCATCTGATGTTACTACAGAGAACATTCAAAAGTAACGTTACCATAATGTTTGCAAAACTATAAATGGAATGTTCTCTTAACATTTGTATAACCAAGAATTTTTTTAAGCATTTAAAAAAACTGGACATTTTGAACATTCAGGGAACCTTTAGAAATAATGTCCTCATAACTTAATAGGAACGTTAGCAAATGTTCTTAAAATATATTTTTGTTAGCTACGTCAACTGTTATCGGAAATTTAAACTGTGTAAGTGTGTAATTTCTGTCCCACTTGTGACACCAAACACTATTGCAATTGTTTCCAAACAGTCGATTGAATAATACAACTGCACCTCATTTGGCTCTGAATTGTACTTGACATCAACCAGAGTCTCAGACGCGTTCAGCCAGAACACTCCAGCTGTCCTCTCTGGCTTGTGAGCTATCAGGACAGGGACAGAACCGTAAAGACCCAACCTGCTATTGATGTCATAGCCAAACACATCCAAGTTGTACAGCCGATACGCCTCTGAGACACTGTGAAGTAAAACAAGAGTTGGGGTTTGACTGCTACATCTTATTAGGCAAGAGTCTATTCTGTTTAATTTGTCTTCTGTAGGTACGGATCGTGTCTCAACTACATTCGTTTTTAAAAGCAACTGAGATAGTTTATGAAGTGCACTACCTTGTGTCCTTCAACACCAGGGTATCAGCATGTTCAGGAAGACCATACGTATGGTTGAACCCATGAAGACTTAAGTCCATACCCACCGAACTAGGACCTGAATTTAAGACATCATATTGAGGATTTTTTACCCTCTCACGAAATTCCCAATCACATGGATTCTATTTGAAGTTAGTGGGTTTTATGTTATATAATAATATGTTATGGTGGTTCACCATTTGCCTTGATGTCCTCAAACTGTCTGAAAGTTTCCTTCCACAGGCCGCATCGATTTTCATCTCCCTTCTAGATGGAAGAACATGATTTGTCACACAAAGTTCTCTCAATAATACATTTTCACATTAAAGCCTATAATCTCACCTGACATGAATTTGAAGATGTCCTGGAAGAAATTTAAATAGTGTTAAATGGGAAAAACCAACATTAGCTATTACCAAGGTTTTTGAAGGAATAGTTCACCCAAAAATGAAAATTTACTTACCCTCAAGTCATCACAATCAGAGTTATATTTAATAATATCCTGGCTCTTCCCTCTTTGTAATGGCATTGAATAGTGCCCGATTTTATGAAGCTCCAAAAACGCATCCATCCATCATAAAAGTAATCCATATGACTCCAATGGGTTAATAAAGGGCTTCTGAAGCGAAGCGATGGGTTTTTGTAAGACAATTATATCCATATTTAAAACTTAATAAACTATAATCACTGGCTTCCGGAAACGGCTGTACACACGTTCACGAGGGAGTTGACTTCCAGCGGAAGGGTGACCTATGACCCTAAGTATGACGTAGGACGTGTAACAGACTTAACGTAAGCTTAGGTGAGAATTGACGAATGTGGAAGCGCAGAGGATAGAGATATTTTCTTTACAAAAACACATTGTTTCACTTCAGAAGGCATTTATTAACCCATTGGAGTCATATGGATTACTTTTATGATGGATGGATGCGCTTTTTGGAGCTTCAAAAACTCTATTCAATGCCATTACAAAGCTGGGAAGAGCTAGGATATTATTTAATATAACTCTGATTGTGTTCGGCTGAAAGAAGAAAGTCATGTACACCTAGGATGGCTAGAGTGTGAGTAAAACATAGGATATTTTTCATTTTTGGGTGAACTATTCCTTTAAGGGTTTATTAAACAACAGTACTCATTTATTGGTCCTCATACCTAGTTGGATCTTGCAGAGTCTCAAAGTAGAGTTTGTTTTCTGGGTTGAGTGTGACAATCTCCTCCCCATCACAGGAAATCTCTAGTTTGAAAGGTGAAAAGGAAACCAGCAGCTGGTACTGCCCCAGACCCCAAGTTAGACATACACTGTCCTCTCTCTTCCAATGAACTCTCAGCCTGTCAAAGAAATACCAATGAAGGACTGGCAGTAGTAGATCTAGGAGAGATAAGTGAGATGTGAGGAGAATCGTGAAGTTGATGGCTTACGGCTCATATCTCATCTCTCCAACCAGAACGTCAGAAACATGGTAACGTGGTTTCACAGGCTGAAGCTCATCAATAGAAACTCTGACCGTTCCATTTTGGGTTGCCTGTATTTGAAGACTCAGCCGATCCTGGAAAATATAGAAATAGTTTCAGTCAGAGTTTTGATATCTCTGAAATCATCCTACTTCTACAAATGTCGACATAATTTGGATTTAAAGTTTTTTTATTATTCATCAAGTACACATTAAATTGATCAAAAGTAACAGTGAAGACATGTTTAATGTTACAAAAGATTTTATTTCAATTTTATTCAGGGAATCTGGAAAAAAAGGAATTACAGTTTCCACAAAAATATTAAGTAGCACAACCACTTTCAACTGTGCTCATGTTCATCTGTGACAAGACATGATTCTTGAGCAGCAAATCAGCATATTAGAATGATTTCTGAAGGATCATGTGACACTAAAGGTGCAATATGTAAGATGTTCTGTCCGCTAGAGGTCGCTAGAGGCCTATTCAAAACAAAGGCGTAGCTTGATGACGCCAAGTTTGAGCGCAGAATCTTGGGACATGTGGTCTTCACCTCACAGCTGGTGGAAAACAATTGGGATAGGACTCGGGAAGAAATCATGTTCATGGATGCGGTTATTAACGTTACTGTAGTATGAAGCAAAGCAGGAGCGAGTGTTGTGGGAGCTGAACGAGGCCGTTGGAGCGATTGCACAACACACGCCTCACGAGCAGCGGAACTTTTATTATGCCACAGTCGCCGGCACCGCTTCCGCTTTTCCGGTCATGAGTATGAGGTAACACAGCTCTGTTTATCACATTAGATACATTTGAGTGTGTTGAAAATGATGTTATAACGTTACTCTGTGCGTTCGCTCGGCGGCTGCTGTGAGACACTTGTTTGAGACACACTGCAGTAAACTACATTGATTTAAGAATATCATATTAAATGCTGGATGGCTTGTGTTGATAAATGGCATGCAATTAATTTTAAAACGTATTGTATGATGGAGAAAATGCTGTATTACTGTAACTAAAAATAAAGCTGCATCTGATTATGCTATGTAAGCTATTTCACAAAATAGTGTTTTTCTCTGAGGCATGGTAAAGCATGGTACTTGCAAAAAATCAAGAAAATTAGATTTAAACAATAAGTCTAAACGTGTTGAGCTATATAACAATAATTAGTTTTCTGTCTATAAATATATCAAAACAGTTGTTCCCTTGTCTATTAAAACATGTACATATTAAAGCGTCTTTGGTGTTTCCGTGGTTTCTACAAAATAAAACCGGAAACCGAGGGTAACGCGGGTATGACGCAATTGACAGGCGACTCCTCACACGTCCCGGAGCCTTGGATAAAATTGCAATTTTCTCACGATTTACAAATAGTTGGAAACATTTGGGATATTGTAAGTACTCAAGTGAACTTTTACTGCAAAATTCTTATTGCACCTTTAAGACTGGTGTAATGATGCTGAAAATTCAGCTTTGCCATCACAGGAATAAATTACACTATATTTGCGCAAATAAATGCTACTCTGCCACCACCTGCTGGTTATAGTGATAATTATTGTCTTTTTTATTATTTTTAAAGAAGTTTTTCTATGAAATGTTGAATTTCCAACGTTCGGTTTTACAATGGGGACAATCTCAGAATTATGAACAAATAATGTTTGTGGTCATCACATTAAAAATAACATTTGAAGTGCTGGGGAAAAACATGCGTGTGCGTGTCTAATTTCAGACACGGCATTTTTTTAAATGATCCCAATAGCTTCGTCTTTATTGCAATCAATAAAACTGGTTTATTGGCAAATTAGGTAAATGTGATAACTGCATTAAAATATGAATACAACTTTAAAAAGTCAACCACTGATGGTTTTGTGTCGATGTACAGCGACTACAGAATGAACAGCTACAGTTCACCGGAAATGCCCGAGCAGCCTTAACGACAACCAGGAAGTAACCGTGCATAAAGCCCATTGGAAAAAAGTTATTTTAAATTGTAATATTTTACAATATTGTTTGTTTTCTGTATTTTGTTTTTATCTAATAAATGCAGCCTTAAAAAAATAAATAAAAAATAAATAAAAATGTATTACTTAAAAAATAAATGGTCATTGTACTTATTTTGGTCTTTAGAAAGCAGAATAAAAAGAATATCAAATTAAGTAAATGCATTAAAATTATTGTGACGAACCCCTGCCCTAGACAACAGTTAAGTAAAAGAATGAGTTATGTGAAAAAAGCAATGGCAGTCCACCTGAGAGTCCCGCTGACAGAGCTCCAGACTGGCTCCTCTATCTGTAAGTACTAAAGTCTCGAAGGAGCCAAAGTACTGAGACACTGCTTTATCTCTCTGTCGCCTATTGTAGAGATCAAATGTCAAATCAAAACTTATCAAATATTTTTCACTAAAGAGACTTATTTCCTAAATAATGACATCTAGTTAATATTAATAATACTTACCTGTAGAATGTAATGTCATGGTTCTTCTTAAACTTCTCTTTAAACTCATCACCCGGCACGATACTGTAATGTAATGTTATATGTACATCAGTGCATTCTGTTCTGGTCTAATATTTCTAATACAGTGATCTGCAAGCATATGCTACATGTAACAATGCTGATAAACACAGATATGGCTCACAAACAACGTCCTTTTGATTACATTATGTGCACGCATGAACATTGCATTGTTGCAGAAATGCTATTTACCTCTCGATAGATTCAGCTGAAAAACTCACGTCCATTTTTGCCTTGTTCAAATACCCACACTTGCGGTCTTGGCCACTTGAGTGCTCATGATTGCGACAGGAAATACGCGCGCAAGACTGTCCCATGTTTTAAAAATGCCCAACTGCAGTGCCCCACACTAAACCCATACTATCGTGAACCCACACTATTCGAAGCTAGCGTATCCCATCATGCATTATGTTCGGAATACCCCGAAATCGTGAGATGTCAAGGAAAACATACGACTGTTAGTTAAATTAATTATATATTACATATAATTTGGTAGTAAAAAATAAAGTGTTGCACATTTTATTGATGCAAAGATGAGTAGGCTATGTGTATTTTGTACATCATTTGCAACTGCTTTTTATCACTCAAAGAAGCACCACAATTTTAAAATTGTGTCTTCTGTTAGTTGCATATATAGCGACCACTGAACAGACATTTAGATTTGTATTTTAAAATAAAAGTATTGAATATAATAATTTAAAAAAATCTGTAAACGCTTGCATTTTTTACAACACATAAATCGGGTAATCAAAAGTTCTACACACTTGCAGTCTTCACGCCTACTTGGGCCAAATACAGGAAATACGTCATGTAAGTAGACAAGTGGTCAAGTGCAAAGACTGCAAGTGTGGGTATTTGGACAAGGCTAATGATTCCGCCCAATGAAGAGGAAGTTATTTGATAGGACTAGAGGTGTGTTCTTTCTATCGGGCGATAAACGCTAATACTTTTAAATGTTATGGGCCACAAAGTAATATTCCTATAAGGGGCGCATGATGGCTCAGACAGCCGAATCATCCATTCAGCCGCATTCAAATCTAAATGCGATTTTGTCTTTCTTGAAATATTTCAAAACGTTTGTAATCTCTTAAAATATTAATTTCAGCGACTGTTATCTGCATACAAACTGGAACCGGCCTAATCAATCTGTAAAAATATTTTGAAAACTCTTTGTATACATTAATCACAAACGGCTATGATTGGTCTATTCTCAGTAGCGTTGAGAAAAGTAACAGATACAGACGACAGCACCGTTGATGTGTGGTATTTCAGTAGCTGTCTGGTCAATAATTTACAATGTAGGTATGGCAATATGTTAATAGTGATTCGATTTTAAAACACAAATAAAATATAAATATGAAATATATACATAAAATCGACGAATACGTTTTTAGGCTTCTAAGCCCCACCTATTTGATAACTTAAAATGTCATTCTCGTTTTTCAATGTCTGTTGTTCTTTTGAGCCCTGTGACATTTTATGGACGAAATGTCACGCTGTCAACGATTGGGTGGTCTGTGATTGGACAGTAGCTAAAATAGCATTTTTAATAGTGTTGATATTATTGACTGCCTTCTTCCTTTTGAGAATTGCCTGTTTGAATTATGTTATATGGTGTTACCCAAAGGGATAGTCCACCCAAAAATTAAAATTGTCATTATTTACTTCCTCATGTCGTTGCGAACCTGTATGACTTATGGACAAAATTACAATGGAAGTCAATGGAAACTAAATTGTTTGGTTACCAGCATTCTTCAAAACATCTTTTTGTGTGTGTGTGTGTGTGTGTGTGTTCACAAAGAAATAAATGCAGGCCTATAGGTTTGGAACCACAATTGTCATTTTGGGGTGAACTATCCCTAAGATAAAAGGGAAAATAGGAAATATATACAGGACACAGAAAAAGCCAACATTTTCCGTCAATTTATGTATGGATGGCAAAAATAGATATCAGGGATTGCATGTATCCAACTTTTTTTTTTTTTTCTCAAATCGGTGTACATTTTTGTACACTTTTTTATACATAAAATGGGTGGGTATTATTTAATAATTGTTGTAGTAAAGGTCCCAAACCAGACAAGAGGCCAACAGTACTATATTCAGAAACTGTGATTTGCGTGCTGTCCCGTGTTTAAACAGAAGAGGGCATCTTTCTCATAGTATCGGTATTAAGCTATTCTCGAGAACGCGCCAGGAGAATCCCAATAATAGAAAATCTACGTGCACTCTCAGAGTGGAATGCTAGTTCACGCGCTTGCTGTTGCGAAGGGCGATAGCGTCGCGAACGAGCGCGCATGCAGGCAGACGGATCAGTGGAGACGCACGTCACGAATCTGCAGAGATGCTGAAGGACCCGCGATAGGGACGTTTACAAAAACACGGCGCAGTTTGTGCATATGTCAGAGCAAATTATATCTCCTGTCGTCCTCATGGATGAACATTCCGCCTATTTACACCATTTGACGTCTTCGACATGATTTAAAGCGCATTTTGTGAGAATTTTAAACCACACCCGGCGCTGTAAGGATCGGGATTGAGGTGAGTAACATGGATACGGACACTCGGCTCTATGACATGCCGTCAGTGACAGCTGCAGTCATATTAATGCAGTTATATGACTGTTTTCAAGGTCATATCCACTGGAACGAACAAGATGTAATATGTAAAGTGTGTTGTTGTCTGTGTTGACTGTAGCAACGCGACACATCGAGCGGTGCGGATCACATTTCAACAGCGGGCCGCTGCCATTAAACCAGATCCAGCCTCAAACAGACGGAATATTAATATTAAATATGGAAGAAAATACTCTGATGGTTTTATTAGGAAGTAAAAGTCGTCTGCATTAAAACCAGTATTTGCAGACCGATCATACAAACGCTGCAATGATCTGATAATTACTTAAGCTCTGCAAAACGCAAAAAAAAAGCTCAGAGTGTTACAATACAGCACAGTCTACACACCACTAGTACATTAGTTTCACAGATCAGCCCTTTAGCGTTAGTATGTTAATGTGTGTACGTGTTAAAATAACACCTGTCAATCACTAAGCTCTTTAAGTGCAGGTTAATCTCACTTCTAAAAGATAATATAATTTCTCTGATGGTCTGTACTAGTAGCTTACATTTACTTTAAGCTGACGCTTTTATTAGCAAAGCAACTACTAAAACATAGAGCTGTACTGTCTATACAACAGTTTTGGTCTTCCAATTTGGTAAAGTGGCACCTCAAGAGTGCACTCACTGATATTTTAGGATATCACTTGGATTTTCCGCTTTATCCCTGTATTAACGAGTCCCAGACCAGAGTAAATTAGCGTGAATTAAGTGGAAAACATGGAGTGGAATTGGAACAGAGTGATTACAGATGCTTAAGCAAATTAATTTTGTAATTACAGTGCGGGAAGGAAATCTTTGTCCTCTGCTCAACTCATACGTTGTTCCAGACAGGTTTTCTGTGTTGCTGATTTGACACGGAATGTTTGATGCTTTGGCTTCTTTTTGAACTATTTTCGTTTGCGGAGAGGAAATATATAAAATAACTGGCCAACTTTTGTCTTGAAGCTAGGGAACCCCTCTCAAAATAGATATCAATTAATAATTCATTCCCACAATGTATTCATTTGTGGCCACACTTTATTAAATTGTATTCTTGTTCTAATTAAAACAGCCACATAGTACTAATTAGTTCTGTCATTTTAATTTAGTTAATTTGTGGCAACAATTTAACTAAAACAAATCTTAATTTTTCACTATTTCTTACCCCAGCCCCCTGAATGTCATGTGCGGGACTCCATATGAAACAAAAGTAGGATACTTAAAAGTAGGGGTGTAACTATGGATTGATACATCGATCAAATGACTAACAATATGATGTATCAATGCAACATGCTAAAAATCTAAATTTTTGACACTCTCATCATCACACAATGTCCTAAAGAAAGACCTCGCGAAAAGAGACCATTTGAAGACCTTTTTGACTGTTATAAAAATATATAAAATATTTGACGACAGCTGTTTTACCTTTTTTTTTTTGTCATTTTTTAATAATTATGTTTTTGCAGTTATTTCTCGACAGATGTCATTGCTCATCTCATTGCACAAGCCAGCGATGAGCTGTCATCAGACAATCGATGAGCTCATGTGCGACTTGATTTTTTTTCATGATTAATTGTACTATATTATTATTAAAATTAAAGTGTATTTTTGTTGTATTCAATGTAGTGACAATGTAACGATTTAGAAGAAGAACAACATAGTAACGCGCTCTGTAGAGCAGTTTGTCCATTTAGGGCTGCTGTAGAAACATGCCAGCACAAAATAGCAACTTGACATGTAAGGGGGACCCGCGGTGTATGTAGATTTAAATGGCTCATTCTAAGGTAATAAAAACATAACGGTTCATTATGTAAGGTCTTAATACACCACTCAAAACATAGTTATGTATATTATATTGCATTTCTGTCAATTTTACACATTGCACATTAATGAAATATTACATTTTTACAGTTTTTATTATGGAATAAGAAGCAACGGATTGTGCATTTTAAGTGCTGTAACAGTACAACAAGCGACAGTAACACAATGCTCTTTTCTTTTCTGGGCCCAGTAGGCACCACCGGGCTCCAATGCCAGACCCAGGCCCCTGTCACTGGTATTAGGGGACGAGCTCAGAGCAGACCACAGACAGGATGAGCGCGGGGCAGGAGCAGACGGACATCCTGTCCACGGGCATTCTGGTGAAGGAACGATGGAAAGTAGTAAGTCTGCAGGTTTTATATCTAATACACATCAGAGTAGTGTAGTGATGTGCGGATCGCGGTTATATCCGCGGACACTGTGGATAATCCGTGGGTTGGGCGGGCCAAGTAATAAAAAATTAATTGTGGGTGGATGAGATAAATCATTATAATGTGTTGATTTTAGTAAAGACACAGAACTCTCATGGTAAAATACAACGAACAAGCTTCACTCTTTTACTCTCGTTTTCAACAACAACAACAACGTATCTCTTAAGGCAAGAACACACCAAGCCGACGCCGACGAACTAGTGGTGAGGAAAGCAGACTGCGGGGTTGGCTCACGTCGGCAGCGTCTGTGTCCAAAGTTGGCCTGACACACCAAACCGACGCTCGACAGCCGACGGCCAAGTAGCACGTCCGTTCTGCGCCTGCGCAAGATTAAATGCCTTTCCGTACCAGCAGGTGGCAGTAGCTGAACAGCCAATCAGAATGATCAGATGGCCCGACGGACCGATGAGCTCAGGCGCCGATTCAACATGTCGAATCGGCCGGAAAAAAGCCAACGAGGACCAACTTCAGCCTACAGTGTGGAACACACTGAGAAAAATTAGTTGGCCGACGAACAAAAACTGCCCGACGGCCGACCGTCGGCTTTGTGTGTTCCTGCCTTTAGAGAGCCTAGTGGTCATTATATAAAACACAAAGGAAAAAAAACCTACATGAGATATTGCTTAACAACTTTAAAAAAAAAATGTAGTCCTGGTCTGCTTAGCTTTCACATTGGCATTTTTTAAGACTGAACCTAAAGATACAACAACAACAACAAAAATGTTTTTTGCGATGGAACTTACCAAACATCTAAAATACTACTAAGTGTGAACACACCCTTAAAGTATTATTTTCTTCTTTTGGTCCGGACCAAAAGAACCAAGAGAACTGAAATATAAGTGTGAATACACCCTTAGTGAAGTAGTTAACCAGGACAAATTAAGTGCTGGGTATGTGATATGTAACGGCTGTGAAGTGCTGTATGTATATGACAATAAACTAAGAAAGCCTATATCCAGACTTTGCTTGGGCTGAACGTATTTCATTTCTTGTGTGTGTGTTCAGGAAGTTGCATTGACGGAAACAGTGACATTCCAATTTAAGTTGGAGGCACTGTTTAGGCTATTAAGGAAATGCAATTTTGCCAAAAAAGAACTTTTACTTTAAATAAATGTTTATTTAAAAGTAGCCTACTTCAGTGTAATGTGACACCATATCATGCTTAACACTGAGAATTAGAATAATTGTAATGTGATGATCGGGTGTGGATATTTAAATCGGAGGAAAAAAAAAAAGATTCACTCATCTCTAGTGTAGTGCTTTGCTTGATAAATGTCCAGACCACCTAGTTATTGATTGAGGCAGTTCTTAAAGAGATAGATTTAAACAGCATTTAAATTTGCTTTCTGGAAAGCATGTGAAACCACGTTTGCCTACGTTTATGTATGTGTGTTCAGTGACTGTGCAGAGAGTGGCAAGTAGTGACTCACTCCTCACGCTGATCTAATAGTGCAGTGCGTCTTCATCTCTGTAACGCACTGACCAGCTCCTTTAGTGCACTGATAAGTAATACGTTGCTTCCTCTGATGAAATGTTGTATAAGCCACCTGCTGAATCAACCAAGTATAATCCCCAGAGAAAACTAGATCTGTCTCTGTACTGGGAGATCTGACAGGGAAAAGGAAGTGACATGAAAGGGCAGAAGACATCGTGGGGATATGTGATGCCAGGAGTAATAAATTGCAAAATATAGAAAATGTAATCCAACTGCTGTGCGGAATATGATGCTACTGCAGAGGACATGTGTAATTTTCTTTAGTTTTGCATTAAATCTAGTACAATTGCTGCACAAGGACATTTAAAGGGGGTCATTTAAATGATTTTAATTATATTATTTTATAATTATATAATTTTTGTGGTTTGGATCAGGTTTGAAAACAGTGGATTTAGAATTAAACTGGCATAATAAAATGTGGAATTAATTCAATTATTAGTAAGCATTATGATTATTAATCTATAATAAATTGTTCATTTGAAGTAAAATAACACAGTGATATCACTCTGGTCTTTTTACCTCTAAAATTTGCTTTTCCCTTCAGGTGAAAAAAATCGGCGGTGGTGGCTTTGGCGAGATCTACGAGGCTCTGGACCTGATGAACCGCACCAACGTGGCTCTGAAAGCAGAATCAGCTCAACAACCCAAACAGGTTCTGAAGATGGAGGTGGCGGTGTTAAAGAAACTTCAAGGCAAGTGACGTAGAGCAGATAAATGTATATGCATAAGTGTTTTTTGTTTTTTTTTTTTACATCAAATTGACCTTTTTTGCAAGTTTTTTTATATATACACTACCGTTCAAAAGTTTGTGGTCAGTAAGATTTTTTTTTTTTTTTTAAGAAATTTATATTTTTATTCAGCAAGGATGCATTAAATTGATCAAAAGTGGCAGTAAGGACATTTATAATGTTACAAAAGATTTCTATTTAATAAACGTTCTATTCATCAAAGAATTCTGAAGGGATTATATATATATATATATATATATATATATATATATATATATATATATATATATATATATATATATATATATATATGTTTCTTGAGCAGCAGATCAGCATATTAGAATGATTTCTGAAGGATCATGTGACACTGAAGACTGGAGTAATGATGCTGAAAATTCAGCTTTGATTACAGGAATAAATTACTTTATAAAATATATTCAAACAGAAAACAGTTATTTTAAATTGTAATAATATTTCACAATATTACTGTTTTTACTGTATTTTTCATTAAATAAATGCAGCCTTGGTGAGCAGACGAAACTTCTTTTAAAAACATTAAAAATCTTACAGATTCCAAACTTTTGACCGGTAGTGTGTGTGTGTGTGTGTATATATATATATATATATATATATATATATATATATATATATATCAAGGTTCCACAAAAATACTCCACTAAAAAAGCATCTTTGTTTTTAACATTGATAATAATAAGAAATACGTTTCTTGAGCAGCAAATCAACATATTATAATGATTTCTATGATCATGTGACACTGAAGACTGAAGAGTAATGATGCTGAAAATTAAGCTTTGCTATCAGAGGAATAAGTTACATTTTAAAATTGATTAAAAATAGAAAACCGTTATTTTAAATTGTAATAATATTTCACAATATTACTGTTTTTACTTTATTTTTGACCAAAGAAATGCCTTACATAAATAAATGAAAACATTAAAAAATCTTACTGACCCCAAACTTTTGAACTTTAGTATATCTTTTGCCACTTTTTTCTTGATTAAAACTTATAGAAATACTGCTTTATCACTATGGTTTTGATTTAGTTATATACATTACTATTTCAAAGAGGAAATCTGAACAGTTTCAAAAAGAGCAAAGAACATCTATGATTGTAAAACAACTCTTCGCACTGTAAGGATCTGTAGCCAACCTTGAAATCACACCGTTCTCTCTTTTACTGGGCAAAGAATCAACAAATCAATTAGCAGAGCCCAGCAATGACACCGTCATTATCCTCTTTCCCTCCTTTTACAGTCTTCCTCCATTATATCCTCAACCTCTCCACACTGCTAATGAAAAAAAATCGATGTACTTGTATCATGTTGGCTGTAATATGGCTGTATGACAGGACCGAGTGGTTTTATCTCTTCCTGAGGGAAAGACTTGTAACTGGAGATCTCTCTATCTACTCACCCCGTGGGAAGAGAAGTAAACAAAACAGACCCTCACTAGCAGTGATGCACACATAACATGATACTGTCGTTTTTATTTTAATATATGTAAATTTACTAGACACTAGCAAAAAAAGTAGAATGTAATTTTTCACAAAATTCTTTATACTGATACTCTATAAATAATGAAATGGAACATCACTCTTATAACAGAATAATCATTATAATAGAGCACTTGAGACCTGGGTGGAAGAGGCAAAGGCTGTAGGGTGTTTCATGTCAGAGTGGAATATAGATGAAGATGATCTGCTACTGCAGCCCAGAGAGTGTCCCAAGAGAGCCGAGTCGCACTGAACTAAATCTATAAACCTCCCCACCTCTGGACAGACATCCATAATAGGAGGAGTAGAGGATCACATGGACAGATAAAGAAACAAAATTACTATTTACTATTTGTCATATACAATTTTGGATTCTCTTTGAAGACTATTTATATGTTTGTCATGTACCAAACAACATTTTCCACCTTCTTTTTGATCCTTAGAACTAAACAGGCTTTTTTGCTGCTGTACTTGTAAGACTTCTATATGTAAACAACTTCTGTTATGACTGGTTGGCCTCTATGCATGTGAAATGAGTTATGATGATATGTAGTCTAATGAAGTGTCATCTCATTGCTGTTTCAGGAAAAGATCACGTTTGTCGGTTTGTTGGATGTGGCCGCAATGATCGCTTTAACTATGTTGTCATGGAACTTCAGGTAAGGCCTGATTGACGAGTAATGCATTTTTTCTGTCTTAAAGGGATAGTACACCCAAAAATGAAAATTCTGTCATCATTTACTCACCCTCATGTTGTTTCAAACCAGTAAGACTTTAGTTCATCTTCGGAACACAAATGAAGATATTTTCAATAAAATCCAAGCGATTTCTGTCCCTCCATAGACAGCTACGCAACTACCACTTTGAGACTTCAAAAAGTTCATAAAGAGGTCATAAAACTAATCCATATGAATTGAGCGATTTAGTCCAAATTTTTTTAAACTCAGGCATGTTCGCGTGACCTGCAAGAACAAATGAGGTTCATTCTCGTGTGTTACGCAGCACGTTTGAGCTTCCGCAAGAACCAGTGAAGTTTGTTCTCACGCATCAAGCAAGTTCGGTTGAGCTTCTGTTTATGTTCGCTGATCAATGTTTATATGTGAGCCTAAATTAAATCTGTTCATCATATAAGGCGATCGAGTCTCTTCAGAAAATTTGGACTAAACCGCTTAATTAATATGGATTAGTTTTACGATCTCTTTATGAACTTTTTGAAGCGTCAAAGTGGTAGTTAACAGAAATCGCTCATATTTTATTAAAAATATCTTAATTTGTGTTCCAAAGATGAACGAAAGTCTTACGGGTCTGGAACAACATGAGGGTAAGTAAATGATGACAGAATTTTCATTTTTGGGTGAACTAACCCTTTAATGTGTGCCTAATATTACAGTTAATTTATGATGATGATCTGGCTCACCTAATAGTTGTATTTAATATGAGAGGGCAGTAATATACACAGAAAGCTATAAAGATGATAAATGGACAATAATGATGGTTAAAGCTTCTATGTGACACATAAGGAAACCATTGCCTTAAAGCATACACTAGGTAAATGCATCTCTTACCTACAGCATACATTAACTTATTTATACATTTAAGATGTAGATTTTTCTTTTTGTCTGTTGTAATTTATATATGAATTTTATGACTACAGACTTTGTAATCTGTGTTCATTTATTTATGGCTTTATATCAAACCTCCCTTTTGATCAAATATTTGTAACCAAAACAATTAACTGTTGCCTTTTTGGCTTTTTCAGGGCCGTAATTTAGCGGATCTGAGGAGGAGCATGAACCGTGGTACTTTCACAGTCAGCACTACACTCAGACTGTGTCTGCAGATACTGGAGGCAATCGAGAGCATCCACTCAGTGGGCTTTTTACACCGTGACATTAAACCGGTAAGAATTGTTGTTTTAGCTGCCTTACAAAATATATATATTTCTGTGTTGTAAATAAGTAGTAGTATACTTAAATTGTTGTGTAGTATAATAATAGGATGTTTAAAAGTATACTTTTACTTAAAAGATTACAACCTCATTGTAATGAATGGCTTGTTCACACTGTTTTCAGTCCAACTTTGCCATGGGCCGATTCCCTAGCACATGTCGAACATGCTACATGTTAGACTTTGGTTTGGCACGCCAGTTTACAAACTCCTGTCAAGAAGTCAGACCGGTCAGTATCAATAGTCATTTCTAATACGGTCTTTCTGACTGTGCTTGTTTATAGAAATTATCTATCACTGGGTTTTATATATTTGTATACTGTAAGATTCCTTTCTCTCTTAGCCACGTCCTGTTGCAGGGTTTAGAGGTACAGTACGATACGCCTCAGTCAATGCCCACAAGAACAAGGTAAGAATCTGCCAAGTTTGCTCTGTTGTTCCTGCACAGTCTCAGCTGTTGTTGGCAATGTTTCAATTACAAGGATATTTCTGGTCTGATCAGATTTGTTTTGGTCTTACTGTCACAGGAGATGGGAAGACATGATGACTTGTGGTCTTTGTTCTACATGCTGGTGGAGTTCTTAGTCGGGCAACTACCCTGGAGGAAGATAAAAGACAAGGTGCTGATCGGGCTGGAGGAAGAAGTGCTATGAAAAGCATATTCCTGTCTGTTGGGAAGTAATGATAATATTTGTATATTTATGCTTTAGGAGCAAGTGGGGAAGTTAAAAGAGACGTACGATCATCAGCTCATGTTGAAACACCTGCCCCCAGACTTCAATGTCTTTCTGGACCACATCAGTAATCTGGACTACTTTACCAAACCTGACTATCAGGTAAAAAATATAGTACTTTAATAAATCTATGCGAAATCTAGCAGTTATTGGTCGATCTGACATGAAAATTATCTCTCCATTCTAGCTACTGAGGACCGTTTTTGAGAATAGCATGAGAACCTACAACGTAGTGGAAAATGACCCATATGATTGGGAAAGGATGAACTCAGATAGCCCACAGACAATCACCACTGCAAACACGCCACAGCATCACACACGCCTCACACCAGCTCAGATGGGGTAAGTCATGTGACTGCTTTACTTTTGTTGAACTCTCTCTCAAACATTTGGATTTTCTTAGTAGTGGTATCACCATGAAGAGTACTCTGGTACTTCTGTTCTCTTCTAGCATTTTGAATGCCTCCATGGTGCCTGGAGATATGAAGGAGAACACAGATGAAGTTCTGCAAGATGAGCAGCTCAGTGATGGGGACAATGCTCGGCCCGAGCATCTGCCTGGATCTTCGCACCTTCCTCTCAGGAACCAGGAGACTGATGTCTGGGAAGACCTGGACCGCAACCGGAACCGAATTTGTCCTGCTGTCTGGAAGGTACCAGAATGTGTACCATGAACTGAATCAATCGCATACATCTTTGTCTATTAGGGGTGTAACGGTACAAAGAAGTCACGGTTTGGTACGTACCTTGGTTTTGGGGTCAATAGGGGTTCGGTACAACAGGAAAAAGCAACAAATCACCAATGCTAGGTTTCTTTCCATTTATTTTGAACAGACAGTTCAAATTACAGTTTGTTCCACCTAGCGGCATTTAGTCCCCCCCTGAGGTAGTTGTACTTTGTATGTTTGACTTAATTTGACTTAATTTGACTTAATTGTTTGCTTGTCTTTATTTCTTATTGTATAGCTTCTTATACTTTATACTTATACTTTTATAATGGATATTGATCATTAAAACTGACATTTAACAAAAGACAGGGTTGTCATTTCATATTATACTTTGCATACTTGGTATTGAGAAACGCCCTTGTTTTGGGTTGATGCATCGATAGTCTCTTCTTCTGCTCTTTTTCCTGTTGTGGTGGTTAGCAAACAGCATTGCATTACTGTGCGTGCCCCCTTCTGGATTGGAGTGTGGATCATCTGTGACTGACTGTATTCGTCGTCTGACCATATGCACCAAACCGCGATGTCCGGACCGTGACGGTTCGGGACGAGTATATGTACCGTTACACACTATTGTCTATTAGTGCAGGTTTCATATTCTGTTGTCCTTCTCTTCTAGATGGGAACAGAGGATGAACATAGCAATCAAGGCAATCAGAGTCCCCATGCAGGGCTTAGCATTGGTTCACCAGTGCGAGTCCGGTCAGAGGTGGTGCCCTCAGATAGAGACACTCCTCTTCTGAGGAAACTGCGCAACATCCATAGCTTTGAGCTGGAGAAGAGACTAACTTTGGAGCCTAAACCCAACACTGAGCGTTTTGTGGAGGCTTGGTAAGTCTCTTCTTCTCTCAAGATTGCATTATTTCAAGTATTCAGCATTCAGCAACTTTTCAGTATGTTCTGGACACTTAGTCTGTCTTCTGTTGGTTTCTGTTAACAGTTCTGGTAAGCAGCCACCTGGTACAGCACGGGAAAGGGAAGCTGATGGTGTCCCTGGCATGGCCATGTCCAACGGAAGTCACACAGAGCGTGTTTGGCACTATGACGAGGAATTCCGCTCTGGCGGTGGCACGCCCAAGCCTGCTTCACCAGGATCTCCTGAGCAGGGCGACGGTGCAGCCAACAGTGGCTTTGTTGCTCTAAACCTGAGCTCAGGTCTACAAGATGTTGAGTTGCATGATTGGGTGATGGTAGAGAAGGGTTCTGACCTGCAGGACTTCAAAGAGGCAGCAGGAAGTAACCCTGGTCATGAGGCCAAACTGACTAGTAGCCCGTCAGATGAGTGTGAAGAGGAGCCAGAGGTTTTACAGCCAATGGATGAATCACTGGATAAAGAATCCACTCCTAGTCCCGTACAAGGAGAAACTCACACAGTCCAGGGCCCACAAAGGATGGACCGGTTGGAGCTCTGTGTATTCCCTGCTGCTGGTGGACCTCCTGTTACCCCCACCAGCCCTGGTGAGGCACTGGCTGAAGGAGCCCTCACACAGGTAACTATGGCCCAGAAAACACATTGTTTTTGTTGCTTTTACAAATTGTCTACAGTCCAAAATGTGGTCACATGATTTTTAGACCTCAGAAGAGTTTTCAAATGGATGAGTTTGTCAACAAAGGTGCCAAACAGGACGTGAGGCTCTATCTTGGCAATGCCTTGGCTTATCAAGACAAATTTTGGAAGGTGTCATGGGTACCATGGCCCGAGGGTACCTGAGCAGTATGGTAACAGTGCCATCTTAAATGTGCAATAATTTATATGAAAACTGTGTAATCCCTACCAAGTTTCTTACTAAATTTGGATGAGGTGAATTTTAGACTCTTTCTCTCTTACAGATGTGTTTATGAACAAACCAAACAAGAACTGAGGCTGAGGCAATCTTGGCAACACTTTAATCTATCAAAAACAAAACAAAATTTGTATGCCCGGGTTTGTGGCCATCATGACTATGATGTTCGCCACCTACTAGTCAAAGTTTGGTAATTAATCTTAAATCTGATACATACAGCTAAAGCATATATATATATATATATATATATATATATATATATAAACTACTTGATTAAATGGATGTGTGTTAGCTGCAGTGTTACCAAATGGTACACAATATAAGGTTTTTAATCTCCTGTGTTTTGATTAATATGTTAGTTTTAATACATTTATTTTTCACTTAACACCCCTCCTGAAAATTTCCTTCCAGCTGCCCTGTTTGGATGTCTTAGATAAGGCAAACACTTCTTATGCCACGCACACACTAGTGTTGGCAGGATAAAGGTGGTCTCTGAGGGCTGCTCGCCTATCAGCCACAGTAATGAGATACAGACAGCTCAGCCTCAGTTCTGTGATGTAAGCTTACGTTAGTCTGAGTTAAGCTGATCCTGTTACCTGAGCTCTTGTATCCTCACTGCCTAGGTCACGACACTGTCTGTGGGAGGAGTGTTGTAAAACCACATAGAGCTGGTTTATTTTTTATAAGTATGCTGCAGATTTGAGCACATAACTGACTCTGACTGACTCATTTTAGTGCCGAGGTCTATGGAAGACGTAATTGAATTCCTACCCACATGTATGCTGCTATGCCATTTTGCTTCCTCTCATTCCTTTGTTATCTCCCATGTTTCTATTTGTTTTAATCAGTATTTTTACTTTACTTTTCTCCATCAACACTACCCATTCATCGTCCCTGATTCACCTGATTCACCTCACTAAACCCTCTTCGCCTCCCTTCCACTGTTCCCCAATTTCCTTTTCTAGCTGCCCACCTCTCCTGCATCCCAACCTGAGGAGCTTGTGGCAAGGACGTGCAGCCCCCTGCACCTGCGCTCCCCTAGCCCGCATACCCTCCTGACCACCCTATCGGACCCCCTACACCAGCGCGCCCTGCCCGGGATGCGCCGCAGCCAATCTGCAGACCACCAACAGCACCCTTCCTCTTCCATCTCCTCGTGCCACGCCTCGCTGCCACTACCTTCCCAGCCGTGCTGCCCATTCGCCTGGACGCAGGAAACTTCCTGCCATTCCAGCTACTGCTGCAAACACCAAGTTCCCCTCAGTCATACGAATCACCCGCGCTCAGCTTCAGCAGGTGAATAGGCACTCCCATTCCGTGCTTCCCATAACTTCAACCACCTCTGCCCACCAAACATGTCTTCTTTCCAGTCTTACCGTTTCCTACGTTCTTTATGCTCTTTTTTTTTTGTTGTTGTTTTTGTAGTTGTATTTGACTGTAACACTGAAGTTATGCTGTTTTTGTTGTGCTCTCTCCTCAGAGAACTCAAGGAATATTGTTCTGTCCATTATGCATGCCCAGTTTTCTGTCAGTGTTGTGTCCTTAAAACTGTGGACCTTGTTAATAGCTTTTGTTAATAGCTCTGTTCCTAGTAAACCAAGTGAACTCCCTACCTTCCCTGTTTAAAAACAGCATTTGCTGGTTAGGTATGTTTTGAAGCATGGTAGCTGGTTTGAGTTGGTTTATGCTGTTTCTTAGTTGGTCATGAACTGGTTTAAGCTGGTTCTGAGCTGGTTATAAGCTGGGCCTGAGCTGGAACTAGTTGCTTAAGACCAGCACTTGACCAGTTTAAACCAGCTCATGACCAACTAAGGATCAGCATAAACCAGCTCAAACCAGCTGCCATGCTTCAAAACATACCTAACTAGCATATGCTGTTCTTTTCATCAGGGTTAATGGAATTTTTGGACATAAAAAGCCATGCTTCTAACAAGAAGGACATTCCAAAAATTAGACAGAAAGAGTATATTGCTTTTTGAGAAACCTCAACCATATTCTAAGGTGGCATCACATATATCCTTCGCTGAAAAGACAATCCTGGAATGCATTGCAACAAGATTAGTGAAAAAGCACTAAAAAACAGAAACAATTACAACATTTATAGAAATTTAAGTTTGCACCATTAATGTTTCATTTTCTTTGACCAAAGTGCAAAGGAAAAAATTGTAGATGGTGTCTTGATTAAATGGGTCTGCCTGGTAAAAACGGGACCACATAGGAAAGTCTGAGATTTGTAATTATAGCAGTTCTCTGTTACTGTGTGTTAGAACTACTGTAGCTTGGTGTTTTGACTTTTTGAAAGTGATGTGTAGCCAAGTATGGTGTCCCATACTCGGTATGTGTGCTCTGCATTTCACCCATCCAAGTGCACACACACAGCAGTGATTATTGAACACACACACACACACCGAGAACACCCACCAAGAGCAGTGGGCAGCTATTTTTGCTGCGGTGCCCGGGGAGTGATTGGGGGTTAGGTGCCTTGCTCAAGGGCATCTCAGTTGTGGGTAATGAGAGTGGAAGAGAGCGCTGTTCATTCACTCCCCCTACTTACATTTCTGCGGTACTGAGACTTGAACCCACGACCTTCGGGTTACAAGTCCGACTCTAACCATTAGGCCACAACTTTTCCTAGGTATATTGTAAAATTTCATTGTTTGCATTTTATTATTTGCAGGGCTGTCACTAGCATTTTTGTGCCCCTTGTACTGTTTATGACACGGTTGTCCAATCTTGCTCCTGGGGGGGTTCAATTTAGCTTAGCATCACGCTAACTTGAAACTCAGTTGGAATAAGTTGTGAGTCAAGTCTCCCACTTCACTTCAGGAGAAATATTTGCATGGTGATTGTGCCACACAGAGGTAATGCTTATTTAGAGAGTTCCAGTCACTAGGTTTTGGAACAGAGCTTATGTGTTTTCATTCCTCTGAAAATGTGACTAACCACCTCTTATGCTGTTTAAGCCTTTGCCAGTCAGGTTTTGCTTTTCTTCCAAGGTGTCTAAAGCAGGAGTATCTAATCCTGCTTCTGGAGGGCCACTGTACTGCAGAGTTTAGCTCCGGCCCTAATTAAACAAACCTAGGATTCTGGATTACTAGAAACTCCCATTTAGGTGTGTTGAAACAGGTTAGAGCTAAACTCTGCAGGACATTAGTCCTCCTAGAGCTGGATTTGACACCCCTGGTCTAAAGAATATTAATACCTTATGGACATTGTCTCTTCACTAACAATAAGATGTTACGTGTGGTTTGTCAAAGGTCAGTTTCTATTTGCATGCAGGCATGTTTGGTTACCAATACAAGCATTCATATCAAGACTGAACCTGAATTTATGACCTCCGGGTGACATCAAGGACTTGAACGTTTATGTAATACATTGCTAATTTTCTCTATCCCTCTCTCAGCTGACGGCTCAGCGACCTTCTGTGCTGTCCTCCCAATCTGCATCTGACAGTGTTCCACTGGAGAGACGTGATACTGATAATGGTAACAATGAGATCCATCCTCAAGACAACACAGCTGACATCAACTCCCCACAGGAGCAGGCTGCTTTCCAGCCCACCAGCCCCTCTAATGTTGAGGGGGATCCTTTGCTAAATGGGTACGGCCCTCAGAAACCTTCAAGCCCAGTGCCAAGCCTGGTGCCGTCTCCACGCACACCTCCGTCTCTGCATAGCCCAGTTCTGATGAACAGCTGTCTTACACCACCTTTAGACATACAGAGAGACAACAACGAGCAGCTTCCACTCCACTCCATAGAGCCCAACCAATGCTCTCTGGAAGAGGGAAAGGAAGGTGGTCCTACAAGAAATGGACCCTCTTCTCCAGCCTCCATTCCCAAACAAGACCCCAGTCATCGGCACAGCCGTATCCCAGTATTAGAACCATCTAGCCTTCTGGATCCACCACCTGGATCTGCTAAAGAGAAGTTGCTCCAGAGGAGGGTTCACCACATTCCAGTTTCCCCCTCTGCTTCCCCGACGTTATCCTCCGACAGGCGTGTCATCATGGCTGCCATGCAGCGGGACCAGATTTCTTCTGCCTCTTCTGAACGCTCTCAAGATGACGAGTCGCTTCTGGGTTCTCGTTCCGATCGTCATGGAGATGATGCTCCATCACTGTCCTCTTCCTCCAGTCCACTATTACGGAAGAGCAAGATACCACGGCCAGTTACCCCTACTACAGCTAGTGCGGAAACCATCAATGCACACTTCGTGCCCCGTCCACCACCAGGAAAACCTCCTAGCCGCTCCACTGTGGATGCAAGGTAGTTAATTTTGCTCATCAAAGCCAACATATAGTTATTGTACATAATTAGGTTTATTAGAATCTATACCCCAGACAGAAACGTATGACTTTCTAGACAACCATCTCTTAGGGTGTTTTCACACTTAGTCTTTTTCAGGGATCTGAGCGCTGTTTGTGTGATTTTTGGCCCATAAACGATCTCAGACCCCTTAAAAGCGAACCCAACCGAGACCATCTCGGGAGGTGGTCTGAGTACGGTTTGCTTTCAGCTAATGGTACGGGTAACTAAAATGTCCTTTGTGAACACAAATCAGTCCGGGCTCGCTTGATTTTTCCATTCGTGAATTCCAGTGTAGTTTGGGCATCAGATGCCTCCATACAAATCGGCTGTTCATCATGGCTGCTTCTTCTGGCAAATCTCTGCAAATTATTCGTTCACAACGTACACTTGTTTACTGTAATTTCAACCGCTTCCAAATTGTGTAAGAGAGACACCAGTTTTAAATTTTTGATATATACGATGAGCGCACACACTGGACTAGATCCAAAAAGCAACAGTATGAACACAAAGAGGTCTGAGACCACATTACAACTTAAGTGGACCAAAAAGGATCAGAGTCCTCTTTCAGAGACAGGGACAGTGTGAACGTAAAGAGAACTGTGTCCTTTTTCACTTGGTTCACCTCTTGGTCCACTTTAAAGGAGTCTAAGTTTGGTTCTTTTAAAGAGGACTCAAGTGTGAAAACGCCCTTATTTCTTCACCAGTTTCATGCTATAGCATAGTTTGATTTTGTTTGACTTCTCCTTCAGGCTACGGCGGTACAGGATTTCTGCCGGCAGCACCAGTGACTCAGACCTGCTGACCTGTTTGGCCCAGCTAATGCATGCCAGCTCACTTCGTGGATCTCCGCACCACAGCTGCTCATCCCCCCAACGTGTGGGCACGAGGCATGTGTTCGTCAGTCCCATCGCTGCTCACCACCTCCACCAGCGCAGCTCTAGCGCCTCTCCCCGCAGTTCCTCCTCACTGCAACGCTCTGTCAGCTCTTCCCCATCCCGCCACGAGCATCGCGGGGGCTGTCTTGCCCGCAGCCGCTCTCCACCCAGTTTCTCTGGCTCACCTCCTCTGCGCCGCTCTTATCCTCACACACAGGAAGGATGCTGCGGGAGACAGGCCCGCGCCGCCACCATACACACCCAACGGGGAAAATCCGCCATCCGCGAGCTCAGGTGCTCGAGCAAGCTGAGCAGATAGTCAACTACAAGTTTTAGACACTAGCAGAAGAAGTGAATGAGTGAAAGTGGGATATTTGAGTTTCAAATGTCCCAATTTCTATATAGCTAAAAATAATTAGATTCACGTTCCGTCACACATCTGCAGTTTTTGCAACTCCTTCGTTTTCTCTTCATCAGTAGCCTCAATTACAAGATGCTGCTTTGAACACTAAAGTCAGTTTCAGAACATGGGAGGTTATACAGTACATGATGGCGATTGGCTGGATCTTTTGTATTTTATAGTTTCTTTTCTTTTAAACATTCCAGAGCTTTAATGAAGAAGATTGTATGTATTCATGAACTACATAAGGTTTGCTTCAAGCTCGGCTGTACTATAGTATATATTATGTTATTTATTTGGGCTTCGCTGCATTGCAGCCCTCTCCGAGCAGTGGCAGGTACACTGATAGATCATGCCATCATTAACCCTTTCTGTGCTCTCTGCTGTGGCAACTGTCAGCCGCTGTAGGTGGCCTGAAATGTACTCTACGCAAGTAACAAAATGATAAATTTAGTCATTACTGTTCCTATAGTCAGGGTTTTACTTTCAGGTTAACTACTGTCATGATGGAGCAACAGTTACAAGAGAACCTTCCTGAGTTGGCTTTCAAATTCTGTCATTATTTACTCACCCTCATGTTGTTCCGAAACTGTATTCCTTTCTGGTTGCTGTGATTTCGCCAAGCAAGACATGTTCCTGGATCAGCATCTGTTGTTGATCCTGGAACAACATTTCTGTCCAAAAACAAACTTTTAACCCTATCCCTACCCCTAAACCTAACCCTACCCATAATTTATCCCTAAAATCAGAGGGAAATGATAGGTGAATAAGAATGGTGTAGAATCCTCTAACCTTTGTTGTAAGCCTAAACTTGACATTAGGGATGCACTGATATGTATCGGCACCAATATTTATCAGCCGATTTTTGCTTAATTTACAACCATCGGCATATCGGCTGTAGCAGGAAAAAGGTCAATATAACAAACCGATGGTTTATAAATTAACTGCTACTCAAAACACTTATTACAACTAACAGTTAACAAATACATACAGATCTTATGCCTTTTCGGGGATGTTTAATAAACGGACAAACTTTAAATCTGCAAAATAACTCTGAAGAACTGCACTCTCTCCTTGTCAGTCCGTACACTAAAACACCTGTCAAAATAAGAGTCCCGCCTTAGTAAAGGCGATCACATCTCATGCACATCTCATACGTATTTAAACTTACAAAAAATATTAAAATGTATACAAAAACAAATTAGAAGATTAATCACAATAAAGTCTGTTACAATAAAGAAGGATTAATATGCATTTAATTTATACAGTGAAGAATATGCAGTGCTATTTTACATTTGTTTATTTCTGTACCTGAAAACTATTAAACCTACCTAAAAAGAAAACCTACCTTATTTCATATGTATTGTTCTGTTGTCTTTATGTAGGCCTGCTGAATGTTAAATGGATCCAATCGATGTTCATTAGAAATTATTTGATGATGCAGCAATAAACCTGCTAGTATATTTTAATGAAGGTGTTTTTGAACTTTGCTTATTTAAAACATGATCAAAATACTATCTGTTTTGATGACAAAATTTCAAATAAGAGAGGAAGTGACAAATATCGAAATCGGCCAATAATTGTTTGTTAATGTCGGTATCTGTATCGGCCCCAAAAAATCATATCGGTGCATCCCTACTTGACATAAACTAAAAAAACTACCCCTCAAATCTGATTGGTTGATTGGAATGTTGTTCCAGGATCAGAAAGGATGTTATACTTGGTGAAATCATGTTAACCATTTTGGTCTTATGTGGAACATAGAAGAAAATAATATCTCTGTTTTTTTTTTTGTTTGTTTGTTTTTTTGATACAATGGAAGTCAGTGGTAACCAAAAATGTTTGGTTACCAACATTCTTCAAAAGATCTTCTTTAGTGTTCCACAGAAGAAAGAAAGTCATACTTAGTATGTACAATGGGACCATGTGCTTAAAATGGGCTAGCCAAGCATTTACGTTTGTGTACTTGCGTAGACCATTTCTGACCTCACTGAGTTTGCAAGAGGAACACCAGAGGAGCAGTCCCCCACCTCCCAATCCCCCCCCAAAAAAAAGTGTTCTTGTGCTTCGATGTGCCTAAATAAGTTTTGCTTTGGAATATATATATATATATATATGTAGGGCAGGCTTTCAGAATCTAGAGTCACAAACTATTAATTTTAAATTTTTATGCAGTGCTTCTGGTATCCCACAGCATTTTTTTTTAATTTCCAGTGACAATTACACTTTTTTCACTGGTTATTTGCAGGCCCGAACAGAATCTGTGCCTGCTATACTTAACATAAAACTCTACAAACTCTACTTGCATTTTTGAATATCAAATATTTCGTTAATTTGATTTCTGCTGTCAGCTACCAATGAGAATTGAATTCTTTCAGATCCATCAAACATTTACTATTGTTAACCCATTTTACAGATTCCAAGCAGAAAGTCTGCAGATTCTCTCTGGGTGTCTTGGTTCGCATATCAAAAAATAACTATTCTCCTTGCTTACAATATCAACGATCAGTCAAAAGCTTAATGTTAAAGGAGAAGGTTTTAAAATTGCAATACTTTTACATTTTCTTAATTTAAGGTAAGAGTACTGATACTGATACAGTAGCCAATATCACTGACTAATCATAGTTTTATTGTATGTGCCACATGATATTCAGTTGAAAAAAATTGAATGAAGATTAGTTTTACATTACAAAACCTCAGCATTTTTTAGCTGCAATTTGCCATTTGTCACTCCTATCGAAGTTTTATGTGTTTCATAATTCCTTAAAAATAATAAAAATAATACCTATTTTTAAAAAGCATGCAGCTAATTCCCTTCAAAGACTGGAGCATTAACATACACAGCCGTCTTCCTTTTCCGCTTGTAATATAGCTTCCACTTCCCGTAGAAGGCCAACACTTTGCATGAGCTAGAGAGAAATAACAAAATGCAGCAATGTACAATAAACACAGCTTACAAGTTTTCATATACCTGGAGTTTGTAGCCTGATAAGTACTGTCAGCTTGTAAATAGGGACTTCATATTTGTTTTCCTATCCGTCCTCTGGTTTGTATTTTAGTTCATTACCCTCGTTTTAACTTTATATCAGCACTTGCAGAACGAATGTTTGTGTACCTACTCAATCCGTGGCTGGTTAATATGCATTTGTGTATGCCGGTGTAATCTGGTAGGTGATTTACCAGAGCATGTGGGACATCAGCAAATGGCATCGTAAAAATATTAATATTTTCTCATGGCAGGTGAAATTTAGGGATTTTAAAAAGGCATTAGTAGCATGATTTTTCCCCCAATATAGCATCACTTTAGTTGTACACTATTGACAGTTGCAATCACAACCTTTTATATTAAAATTAGATCTCCACTCTGCCCTAAGACACAGTCTGGTCAAGTCACCTTAAAACTGCTGTTTTCTACCATCACTGCAATAAATACTTTTGCCGAAGTAGATTACAGGCAAATTTCAACCTGTCAAAGTTTTATGTTCATTAGATCACTGTTAAATAACAAAGCAAACAGCACAGAATTTTCCTGGACACCCTGAAATGCTGTTTTTCCATTTCGTTGACAAACCCCTTCGCCGTCTGTAAAATAACATCAATCTATTTAGCGTTTAGTGAAATGCTAGTCTAGTATACTGTAATCTAGTATACTGGTTTTATCTCTTCCAAACCAGACCATTCAAAAACAAATTTACACATCATTGAGTTTCTTTTCTTAACTTGTTTGTCCCATGTGTTTGTCTATAGTTTGAACAATTAAACTGCACATTATTGTTATTGCAATGGACTGACAGTTTATCTGTGTGGTGCGATGATTTCTCATCTTTAAGGATCTGAAGGGAATAAACAAAACTAGAAAGTTGGAAATATTCCAAAGGCTGGATTTCTCTATTACGGTTCTATTATTAACTGTCTCAAAATGACATGATGTAACAGTCTGAGAATACATGATGAAAACTGTTTTGCATCTGTATAATTTTATTTATCTTTTTTTTTTTTTCATATTGTTGTTCACAATTTATGAAGTTAAATGTACAGTGTACAAAAGAACGTTATGGGGTGGGACATTGTACATTATTGTAATTATTTGTGTTAATTTTTATTTGTATCATAAATACCTTGTACAGTGTTTTTTCTGTTTTGTTTATTTGTTGTTGTTTTTTCAGTTGGAATTATTTTGTATTTTATTTTTATAAACTTGTTATGAATAAAATTTTCATTCAGCATGCCAACATAGGTCTTCAAACATGAAATGTCTCTATATTCTAATCTAAATTCTGAATAAAGTGCCAATTTTGCCGTTGGGACTTTTATTTTGAAAACCTGACGTAAAGCAACAACTTTTGTCTTATCTTATTGATTCTAGTTTCACAGTTTGAAGTAGTTACTATAGAAACCGGACCTGTTTACGTTAAATCTGTAACTTTAAACATCCAAGATTTATATGTTTTATCCAAATGTTTGACTTCACAAATAATTTAAACTCTCTCGGATTTGAGGCTGGACTCAGTGAAGATGAGAAAGAACTGCTTTATCTGCGCAGTCGATCTGCTGGGTTGACTATCAGTGGATGTGTGCATGCTGTATTTGTCTATGAACTTTTAAGATTATTAAGGTAAGAGCAGTCAAACAATGTTGTGGATCTCATATGACTAATATCCATATAGACGGCGGTTTGTTTTTACTACACAGCCATGTACATTTTTCCCACAGAAAGAAACTGAATGCTGAGGATGGCTGCACTGCTACAACACATCTGTCTGTCGGCATACTGGGTGGAGGACACATGGGCAAACAGCTGGCAATGCTTTTACTGCATGCATCCAGCCTCAAGCCATGCCACATCAACATCTCAACTAAAAGACCCGAGACCTTAGGTTAGTGATAGAGGGAAACAAGATAAATTTCTAGTTACTTTAAACATTATTTGTGTTTCAGACACAAGAAAGAAAGTATCAGCTGTATGCGAAGTGACCCACATTTGGTTTTTGACCACTGAAAATGTGTACAATTTACACATGGAGCCACATTGAGATCCTCATAACTCTGGGATTTAACCATACAGAACAATACAAATGAAGATAGCAAAAGAAAACTTTTAGAACCAGAATCTAAAAAAAAAAACATATTGAGATATCTTTATTACTTTTTGAGTTACAGACATGAAAAATTCTTCTCCCCATTTTTGAATGGTCACCTTTGGCTTACAATGCAACAAGGATTGCTAAAGTCAACAGAATTTACTTATAGACCTACCAATCTCTGTGTAAAAATAAAATAATGATGCTTCCATCTATTTAAAGTCATTTTCTCCCTCTGTAATTTGGCTTTAAATTTTAGGTGAAAACTGTCATTTTGACCCCCCTCTACAAAATAGTGGATTACTCAGTAAATATTTATCCATGGCATTTAATAAGTTGGCTAACATTATTATTTATGTTTGTCCTTTATCAGAAAAATATTAACAAAATTAAAAATTTGAGCCAGGGACCTCTGGTTGAGTTGATACGGAATGACCCTATATATATATATATATATATATATATATATATATATTATAATAATAAATGTTTCAAATCAGCATATTAGAATGATTTCTTAAAGATCATGTGACACTGAAGACTGGAGTAATGATGCTGAAAACTCAGCTTTACCATCACAGGAATGAATTACATTTCAAAACATATTAGAATAGAAAACAGTTATTTTATATTTTTGTAATAATATTTCACAATACTGCTTAACTGTTTTTTTTTTTTTTTTTTTGATCAATTAAATGCAGCCTTTGTGAGAATGACTTATTTCAAAAAACATAAAGCTTATAGTGACCCCAAACTTTTGCAGTCTAAATGCACTCAGAAGCAATTGTTTTAAAAACTGTAGAAGTGCATCTATAGTTGCATCTAGCCCATATATTTTGTTTCCGAAATGATTAAAAGATGTCAATGAAACATGATTAATCGTAGGTGCACAAATATCTTTAGTAGCATTCTTTTATTTTTTGATTATTTTTTCATCACATACCTACACATGAATCAGTTCTCATAGTCCTTACAACACTGTGTGAGGCTGAACTGATTTGGGAGTGTGTTGATGTTGATCCTTAGAGGTGCATCAAAGCTGCACAATGGTGCACAGGCGTTACTATAGAAACACATGTGAAGGTCCACACGCCTGTGACTCACTGGCGCCCTCTTGTCATAGTAATTATTCATGCGGTCAGGAGTTGTTTCCACACTAATGGTTCACATATCATAAAAATCCTCCCGAGTCTGGCTGTCATAAAGATTAAAATCAGACCGGTTTTACATTTGACATTGTAGGACTGGTATACCCTAATTAATAAATCAGGATTTTCATCAAAATCTACTAGTTAACTCTCTTTCATTGATCCATAGGGGAAGTTTCAAACACTGGTGTTGAGTGTTACTTTGACAACATCAGACTGGCTAAATGGGCAGACTTGCTCTTCCTCTGTGTCTTGCCCTCTCATCTTCCTCAAGTATGCTCAGATATTCGTTGCCATCTGTCTTCAGGCTGTCTTGTGTACAGTTTGACCTCAGCAGTGCCACTGAACAGGTATTAAGATGAACATACTTCAGATTATTAGCTTTATTTTGAATACTCAGTGTTATTCATTATGGAATAAGGAAAATCTACTCTGCTTTGATATCTGTTGATTGGATCTCTGTCAGATTTTGATTATAACAGTTAGGTTCTGGAAGTAAAAACTCCATTCAGTTTCTCCATAAGGAAACTGATTTTTAATGTTAACTTATAAACCTTTAAAGACAGTGAGCTGTGAGCTGCGAGGTTGTTAATCCATGTTATTTGCTTCTGCTGAAGCCGTCAGGTCAAATTATTTCAGCTCATTTTTAAAATAATCGTGTTTAACAGTGGAATTAAACTACATTATCCATGATGCTGTACAGAAAATTACACCAATCAGAGAGTCGAAAAAAGCAACACGCTCTAAAAAAGCTCTTTAGCTCCACCCACTCCCATGAAGCACCGCAAATGACTTAATCGAGTCATGATGCTTTCAAAATACTGAAATACTTATATATGCATTTTTTGCAATAAACTACTTAAAATACATTGTTTTTATACATGCTTATAATCAACATTTGTAAATGAGTAGTTTTATATTTCTCCATAGTTTTTAATTTGATTATGCTGTTCGCAATGCCTCATGGGATTGTAGTTCTTTCCCTCACAGTCTTGTACCTTTGTCTTTTTGTCAATTTTCAAAATACTTTTTTTGCTTTAAATCAAAGTTTGTAGTGTTGTGATTCACATCATAGCTGGTTGGTTTGGTTTATGGTTTATAACTCTTTAACAAAGACTATTGTAAAATCCATATGGGAGAAAGGAATGGAAAAAAAATACTTCCGGAACCAGCGGCGCAGAAAAAGGGGGCGGGCGCTATTGTAATCTATACTTTCAAACAGGGTTGTCAAAAGTACCGACTTCGGTACACTGAAATTTAAAGAATGTGACGACAGCAGCATTTCCCCCTAGCATTTTGAGCGCTGTTGAGCGGATTCTTAAACACCTCTGATTGGCCATTGTGTTACACGGATACACACGGGAGCAGGTGGATCCGCTGATAGACACTCCCGTGTGTATCTGTGTAAGCACTCGGTGAAGAGCATCATTGATGTCTATTCACAACATGTTTTTGAAGCGTTGATCATTGTAGCCAATCACAGACATATCTGTTGAGCGTATGAACACAGTGGCCAATCAGAGGTGTTTAAGTTAGTCAGAATCCACTCAACAGCGCTCAAGATGCTAGGGGGAAATGCTGGTAGCATCACATTTTTAAAATTTTAGTACAAACGTGTTACTAAAGTCGGTACTTTTGACAAGCCTACTTCCAAAACTTCTTCTACTTCCAAAACTATTTTCTCAAAACTTTTTTTTTTTTTTTTCAGGCTTGCAATGCTTCTTGACCACAGTTTTATTATCAAACCCCAATATGAGTTTGTGGCTTGTGATGATGTGACTACAATTTGGCTCCTCCACAATCAAGTGACCACAGCTTTAAAGCACAAGGAAGTGCTTTCCGCCTCACTTCCTCTTTCAATGAATGGTGTGTGAAATCTGTTGGTGTATCCTTAACAATACATTTGCATTTCCTCTTTAAAATGTTTATATCCATCTGTCATTATTATAGACATTAAAATATTAAGAAATAAATAACATTATTATTATTAACAACATATTTAAATAAATAAAATAGTAATACCCAAATAAATATTAAAAAACTATTAATAAATAAAAGCTGTTCTTTTAAACTTTCTATTCATCAAAGAAACTGTATCATTCGGAGCCCCCAAAGGGACATGTGATGGAAAAAAATATGAGATGGGAGGAAAAATTATGTCAATGCTTTTGCATTCTCTCGCAAATGTTTTGCCTTCCCCCAAGAAACTTTGCGTTCGCTTGCTAAACCTTTGTGTTCTTTGCAAGTGAATGCAAAGGTACTGCGAGTGAAAGCAAACTCAAAACATTTGCGAGAGAACGCAAAAGCATTGACAATTTTTTTTCTTATCCCATCTCATATTTTTTTCATCATCATGTCCCTTTAAGGGCTCCATAGTATCACATATGTTTCCACAAAAATATTAAAGGATTAGTTCACTTTGAAATGAAAATTAGCCCAAGCTTTACTCACCCTCAAGCCATCCTAGGTGTATATGACTTTCTTCTTTCTGATGAACACAATCGGAGAAATATTAATAAATATCCTGACGCATCCGAGCTTTATAATGGCAGTGAGCGGGATCAACGAGTATGAGCTGAAGAAAGTGCTTCCATCCATCATAAATATGTGCTCCACACGGCTCCGGGGGGTTAATAAAGGCTTTCTGAAGTGAAGCGATGCGTTTGTGTAAAAAAATATCCATATTTAACAAGTTATGAAGGAAAATATCTAGCTTCCGCATGAGTCGCCTTGCGTATTCAATGTACAAAGAAAGTGTAAAACTCTTGCAGTTCACAAAGCTTACACTACGTCCTACGCCTTCCCTATTCAACTTGCGGAAAAAGTGTAACTGATGCGACACCAGTTTACACTTTCTTCGTAACTTCAATATGGAAACTCAATATTTTACTTCATAACTTGTTTAAATATGGATTTTTTTTTAAACAAACGCATCGCTTGGCTTCAGAAAGCCTTTATTAACCCCCAGGAGCTATGTGGAGCACATATTTATGATGGATAGATGTGGATGGAATCATTTTCTACAGCTCATACTTATGAACCCTTTTCACTGCCATTATAAAGCTCGGATGCGTCAGGATATTTATTAATATTTCTGTGATTATGTTCATCAGAAAGAAGAAAGTCATATACACCTAGGATGACTTGAGGGTGAGTAAAGCTTGGGCTAATTTTCATTTCAAAGTGAACTAATCCTTTTAGCAGGACAGATGTTTTCAACCTTGATAATAATAAATGTTTATTGAGCAGCAAATCAGCATATTTGAATGATTTCTGAAGGATCATGTGACACTGAAGACTGGAGTAATGATGCTGAAAATTCAGCTTTGCATCACAGAAATAAATTACACTAAAAATATATATTAACATAATTCAACAATCTTTTACATTTGTTCATTTTGCAGATGCTTTTATCTAAAGCGACGTACACAAATGAGGAATACAGCAAGCGATTTGTCACAAAGACGCAAATAAACACAAGACGACATTGAAACTTTGTATTATGTTTCAAATGATTAAAAAGTTAAAAAGTGTCAATGAAACTTGATTAATCTTAGGTGCACAAATATTCTTTTTGCAACTTTATAACCAGCTGCTTAACTACACAATGATAATTTTTTTTTATATCCCCTCAAAATATGTCTGTATCCATCTGTCATGTGAAGTCAATACAGTGTGGTTTTCGTATGGTAAGAGTCCATTAAGTAAACTTTGAATGTTTACTGAAGGTGGCCTCTTCCTGGATCAGAGATGGGTATCAGCTGTGCTGTACAGTCTCCTCAACATGTGCACGGCAGAGAAGCTGGGGTCCGGAAAGACTCTTTGCCTGCTAAATGGACTGTTTGAGACGGGTGTTTCAACAAAGACATTTACTTATCACAGTTTTGTAAATTCACCCAGTGCATCTGATCCCAATAAACCTGACGAGTGAGTCTAAAGAATTTTTCATACAAAGGATTACAGCAGTGTTATTTTAGTTTAATTATAGTTAACTGTAGTTTTGTTCATATTTTGAACTTTCATGGTAACTTTTTAGTCATTTCATAATATACTTTTGACAATTTATTAGTTTTTTTTTTTTTAAATATTGCTATTTAGGTTACATTTATTTTTATTTTAGATTTAGTTTAGTTTTTTATATATATTTATTATCAGTTAATAATTTTAGTGCTTCAACTTCAAACTTTATTTCAGTTAACAGAAATGTTTTTAATACACTGAACAAAATTATAAACGCAACACTTTTGTTTTTGCCCCCATTTTTCATGAGCTGAACTATCTAAGATCTAAAACTTTTTCTATGTACACAAAAGGCCTATTTCTCTCAAATATTGTTCACAAATCTGTCTAAATCTGCGTTAGTGAGCACTTCTCCTTTGCCGAGATAATCCATCCACCTCACAGGTGTGGCATATCAAGATGCTGATTAGACATGATTATTGCACAGGTGTGCCTTAGGCTGGAAGCTCATCTGCATGCTCATCGTCCTCATCGGGGTCTCGACCTGACTGCAGTTCGTCGTCGTAACCGACTTAAGTGGGCAAATGCTCACATTCGATGGCGTCTGCATTTTATTGATGGCATTTTGAATGCACAGAGATACCGTGACAAGATCCTGAGGCCCATTGTTGTGCCATTCATCCACGACCATCACCTGATGTTGCAGCATGATAATGCACGGCCTAATGTTGCAAGGATCTGTACACAATTCCTGTAAGCTGAAAACATCCCAGTTCTTGCATGGCCAGCATACTCACCGGACATGTCACCCATTGAGCATGTTTGGGATGCTCTGGATCGGCGTATACAACAGCGTGTTCCAGTTCCTGCCAATATCCAGCAACTTCCCACAGCCATTGAAAGAGTGGACCAACATTCCACAGGCCACAATCAACAACCTGATCAACTCTATGTGAAGGAGATGTGTTACACTGCGTGAGGCAAATGGTGGTCACACCAGATACTGACTGGTTTTCGGACCCTCCCCCAATACAGTAAAACTGCACATTTTAGAGTGGCCTTTTATTGTGGCCAGCCTAAGGCACACCTGTGCAATAATCATGTCTAATCAGCATCTTGATATGCCACACCTGTGAGGTGGATGGATTATCTCGGCAAAGGAGAAGTGCTCACTAACACAGATTTAGACAGATTTGTGAACAATATTTGAGAGAAATAGGCCTTTTGTGTACATAGAAAAAGTCTTAGATCTTTGAATTCAGCTCATGAAAAATGGGGGCAAAAACAAAAGTGTTGTGTTTATAATTTTGTAGTTTTAGTTAATGATAATAACAGTATTGTATAGTTGTTCATTCATATTTATATTCTAAAAGATTAAATCTGTAACAGATTGAATGCTGACTATTATATGTTATAATAGTTTGTTCATAATAGTTTGTCTCTGTTGTTTTACAGCCTTTTTCCGTGGATCAATTTGGTTGATGCACAAACTAAAGACACTCCATTGACTGATTTAGTGTCAAGAAATAAAGGTTTGCGAGACTGCATTTCAATCATGTACTACAATGTATTTTCAAACCTAGCAGAAGGATAGGATTTAATTGTCTTCATAGTTATTTGTTTACTGAAACAAATCAATTAAATTGTGCAACATTTTAGTTTCAGTGTGAAATTTCTGTGTTCATGTTTAATCTGTTTATAATTAACCAACTGTTATGTTTGCAAGTGGACACTAAAATAAGTGCTAATTAAACTCAGGGGAAAAGTTAGTATGTCAGCTCTATCCCTTTGAGCTGCCTTAGTGCTATATTTGTGTTCTATCCTCTGCAGATTTTTGCCACACAAGGCCAAAGTACATTTGAATGTGCCAAGATAACTAGAAAATTGCGAATCAAGTAAATATTGACTAGAACTAATAAACAATAGAACTGTTCACTTATCTCACAAAATATGTAATGCTATCAACATAAAATACTTGTAAAATAAATGTAAGATAAATCATTTTCTTTGGTATTTGTTTTGTATTTTATTATTTTATTTTATAGAGTGATTTAAAGATACACTATGTAATTTTTTTTTGTTCAAAATTAACAAAATTTAAATAATGCAATACATTATCAGTATCAGTACTTTATCATTATCAGTACTTCTTCCAAAACATGTTTTTGTCTTACCCTGATTCACTATTATAAGTGTTTATATTTTAGACCTGTCGGGATGGTTTTCATGGGAAATTGCGTACATACGTCACTTGCCTGTGCGTGTCTTGTCATATCCGTAAATAGAGAAAAGTTGCTCCGGCTACTTTGACGCATGTCTGATGTGGGTCTGTGGGAGCAGCATTAGTGTTGCCAAGTCAGCAGTTTTCCAGCAGAATTGGGCTACTTTAACTCTGTTGCTACGGGTTGTTTTTCATGTCCGCGGGTTGAAGCAACTCCAAATAACATGATATTTAGCCCCTGGAATGCAAATTTTACCTAGGGAACCCTGCCAAAAGCACGGATTTTAGCCCCTGAAATGAGTTTTGAGTAGCAATTGGTCGGGTTTTATTGTGAAAACCTGGCAACCCTAAATGGCATAGGTTAGTTGTCACAAGGAGAGAGAAAGGTTGACATGGAGCATGATAAATCTCGAGCCTCCAGGGAATCACCCATTTTAAACAAACACAGAACAGAGGAGAGTCTGCTTTCAAAAAGAGAACAAGACTCAAGCTCGTAATAAAACCTGAATCAACACTGGCTTGGCTTTTCGGAAATGGTGAGAACTGAGGGATTTGAAATGTTGTAAAAGTGATTGATGCAGAGATGGTGTTTTTATTACTCAACAGGTGAGTAAGGTATTTTATTGAACAGATAAATTGCTGTATGTAGGTCTCTAACAGAGTTCATTGTAAAGCATCATCTATCGTGAAGGGTCATTTCATTATGGTTGTTGTAGTGCTGTGCTGGACTTTATTTTTAAGGAAGTATTGTGTCTATTAATGGCTATAGCTACAGTAACGTCTTCAGTTAGTCAGCTTGAGATCCTTTCCATCTAAACTGGTTATATCTCTTAAGCCTACTAGTAGTGAATGTGATAACCATATTCAATACAGTCATGCAGAGCCAAAGCACAACCAAAACAATGTTTTTCCACATAATGCATGCAGTTTTTTAACGGCTAGAGGGCCAAACATAATAAGTGTGACAGTAAAAATAATAATAATAATTAAAAAAGGATAACAGATGAATAAACTTTAATTATATTTTTTATAAACAAAGGTACTGTAGTCCTAAATATAAGTATGGCTGCTATTACCTGTGGCACTACAGCTGAATCACAGTCATGCTGGTATTTAGTATTACAGCACTCTTGCTTATGTGATAAAGCTTTCACACAAAAAGTTAAAAACAAATAATTAATACTGAGTTAATATTAAGTAAGTTAAATTAATAGTAAAATAATGCAGACAAAAATCATTTTGAATCTTTTTTCTCTGCCAATGAAAATTATTTAGTGATACAAACAGCAAAAAGTCCCAGTGTTGTTATACTAAATTTTAGCACACATAGAATGACACTTTTCCAATCAAATTACAGGAGGGAGACTGGAACTTAAATACGCATATACACATATGAATCAATGAATAAATAACTGACTTTTTCAATATAAATAATTTATTTATAAATATATATACTTAACTATATAACTATATATAATTTATAAATAGAAAGAACAGTATTTATTAGAAACAGAAATCATTTATACTATTATAAAAGTCTTTACTGTCACTTTTGATCAATTTAATGCATCCTTGCATAATAAAAGTCATTTCTGCAAAATTTCTGTTGAATTTTCCAAGTAACCTTTCTTAAAATAGAAATAGCTACTTTCAAAACTGCTTTGTACAGTTTAGAGCAGTATTATTTTCATAGGACTTTTATTATGTATTCGTATGTGTCTGGCAGCCATTCAGAAAAGACTTACCTCTGCTGCCTTCACAGAAACTTACGTATTTACAAATTAGCGGACTTCCTGGGCGTCAAACGTTATTTGTCAAGCAACACTGTTGCATCTACAGCATCACACGCTCGCCAGAGGTACGTGTATGAACATTATACTGTGAAACAATACTGTACGTGTGCGTTTAACACATACATACGGTGGGTTTGATTTGAATGCAAATACGGGTTGTGCGCTATTTTTTTTTTTCTGCTGAGGTTGATGATTTGGTAGTGAATTTTACTTTAGTTACGCAACGTGTCAAAACTGTTGCTGTGATTCGTATGTGCTTCAAATGTCAGTTGATGACGATTACGCACAAAATGTAGTTCAACAGAGTCTTATTTAGCCTAAAAGCCTAAATTGTTAAATAACCAATGCGGATTGTTTAATTTGTTCTTGCAGATTTTGTGTTTCAGTTTTTAATGAGGTTCATTGAAAGACTCCTCTGAGTCAGATACGAGTTTTCAGCAGACAAACTGATTTTTTTTTTTAATCAGATATTGTGATGAATATGATTATTTATGTATTTCATGTTTTTTTTTTTTTGTGCTCTAGAGATGGAGAAACTAGAGACATCAGAGCTTCAATCTAGACTGTCATCCCTGTCTGTTTCTTCTTTCCCTGGCATAACGTCAAAAAACTGTGAAGCAAATCCTTTAAACAGGTTTGTGAATTTTTATACGAGTTCCAAAAATGGTTGTTTTAGGGTTCTAGAGTATGTAAACCTCATCCTTCCCACTGTCATTTTGAAGACTTCAAAGCACAGACCTTTCCCGGACAGTAATCACACCGGACAACCAAACCAAAATGGACGATAACAGCAATAACAGAGAATCTCAACAGTCTACTGAGGTATATTAAGTTCAAGCCTGTCAGGAGTATATATAAATAAGTAAGCTTTAGCACTGTTCTTGTATGTATGTATGTATTGTGCTGTTGTCAATAGGAGCCCAGCGCATCTCTCGGGAAAGCAGAAGCAGGTGACTCACAGGAGAGCAGTACTTCACACCCCGGGGAGAAAAAAGGTTAGCACTCCCCCTATTAGAGAAGTGAAGCTAAGCTCAGGAAACCTTCTCATCATGTTTCATCATTGCCCCTCGAGAACAAAGCTGTCAGAAAAAAGAAAGATGTCTATGATGTTTGTAGTGTGCTGTTCATAACCTTAAAAAACTATGCCACATTGTGTAATTTTTAGTCACCATGCAATCAAAATTGACAATTGTTATTTTTAATGGAATATTGCAGCACCTCTCTTCCCAGTCTGTCAGTAACGCTCTGTTTAGTTCCCGTCTCTATGAAGCCCCTCCTTCTGTAAAGCGCAATGTACTCTGATTGGTCGACTGGACCAGTGTGTTGTGATTAGTCAACCGCTTCCAGCGTGTTTCAGAAATGTCACGCCCCTTACCATAACTGCGAGTTTCAGCACACTACGGCCCTGTCCCAAATGGCACCCTAAACACTCGCAACCTTCCTGCCAGTCCGCACTTACGCGACGTAACGCCGCTTTGACTTTCGGGAAGAAGTCTGCAGCGGAGCTTGCTTCAGTACGGGCTCAGCAACAGTGCGCATCAAAGGTGCATATCGACCGCAAAAGGGGGAGCTCGCAAGGACCCTTCTGAAACCTAAAATGACAAAGGAAACACCCTATGGTTTTGTGGGTTTCACAATCACTCGCACGCTGCCAAGTGTATATGAGGTGTGCCATTTAGGACAGAGGCTACTAACACAACTCATCCAGGCCTCGCCCCTTTTTTTTGCGTAGCCTTGGGCAGGAATTATTTAAATGAAGGATATTGTGACGTGTACATTTCCAGAGGAATACTCAAGACTACAATTATCAACTATGTTCATGCTCAAACAGCAACATTACAAACTAAAGAAAAAGAAAAAACATAATGGGTCCTCTTTAATCAAATTAACGTCCACACTCACATGAGATCAACCAATAGCAAACCACTACCATCCAACAATACAATCAATTTCTGATGAACAAAATCAAGTCATTTTCAATACATTTTTTCTTGTTCCGTTTCCCTCAAATTTACATCATTATAGGGAAGAAAAGACAATCGCAGCTTCCATTTCATGTTGACATTAATGACAGTTCAAGTATGGGAATCTTTCTATATATAAATGAATAAGCATGTGCATTTTATTCCAGTTAACCATAGTGTAGGTGATCATGTGACTATACTTTGTGCAGTATAGTATGCTTTTCTTAAAAATAGCATGCCATGCAGTGTACAGTATATAGGGCAGGTCTTGTAGTATGCAGTACAAAAGTTGTTATATATAGTATATAAGTTTCTGATTGCATAAACCATGTTGAAATCTGCTGTAGAAGATATTGATATACAGTATAATCAGATATATGCACAAATCAGTTTTATAATATGCCAGGTCTACATATCTACGATCAGCTGAAGTTATGATAATGAACTATCAATTGGTGGAGGAATGTTTATTAATAGCAACAGCAAGGTCATGGATTCGATTCCCAGGGATTGCATGAACTGATTAAATGTTTACCTTAAATGCAGTACAAGTCACTATGGATAAAAGTGTCTGCCAGTTGCATAAATTATTATTATTTATTATTATTATTATATATTACAGTCAAACTAAAATTTATTCAGACACCTTGAACATTTCATTCATTAATACAGTTTATTCACTATAGTTTAAAAAAATTGTAGTAAAATATGACAAGATCTCAGAGTTAAACTGTGTCAGAAAAAAATAATCTTAATTATGTCAGATAACACTTAAGCAAAACATGGTCAGGTCAAAGTGTCTGAATTTTTGTTCCAAATTTTTATCAATTTTACTGGTTGTCCACTGTATGAAATTTTTTTTTTGGGTATAATATTTCACAGTTTACTTTTTTTTTGCTATCCTCACTTACATAAATGAACTATAGTGTCCTGTACCCACTAGTAAAAATATACCAAAAATATCAAAAACGTCTGAATAATTTTTGGTTTGACTGTATAATAAATGTGGCAGAAGAAGGCTTTATTCAAAATGACTTGCATTACATTTAAAGTATACATTTAATCAGTTCATGCATTCCCTGGGAGTCAAACCCATGATTGTATTATTATTATTATTATTAATATTAATTATCATAAAAATAGACTTATTTTTTTCTTTTGATTTTGGGGTGATTTGAATACATGCATTACTGTACAAATATTCTCAAAGTGTTGAATTAAAGATTATTAATTGAGCAGTCACTTTTCTCTTTGCAGATCTTCCTCCGATGAAACCAGCATCCACGTGGACCTCCGTGGCTTTGAAGGAGCTGAAGGCTAAACTGCGTCAGGAGAAGGACAGCGTGGTGACGGTATATCGTGGAGACATTATGACCGTCCATGTACCCATTGTTCCTGAGGCCAAACGCGTGTGCTGGGAGTTTGCCACAGATGGCTATGACATTGGTTTTGGTGTTTACTTCGACTGGTCACCTGTCACTAGCCGAGCCATTACTGTCCACATTAGCGAATCCAGTGACGATGAGGATGAAGATGACGAGCTGGAAGGTGAGGGAGTTCTCCTGTTCTGTTTCCTGTTTTTGTTCAAACTTTTGTTTGATAAAGTGGAAGGAGCTTTTGCTTCTAGTGTCTTTTATTGTCTCTTGAGTGCTTTGTGGATCCACACAGTCATCCTCAGTTGTAATTAACAGATTAGTTGACAAATTAGTTTTCTTGGGTCACCCAGTTAATTACTTATCCTGGTCATATTTCACCCTAAATCCAAAGAACAAAATAAAAATATATATTTTGAATAAAGGATCCACTTTCACACAGCAGCGGCTGTCAGTCCTCTATTTAAGTTCTTAATACATGTTCACACACAGTACAGTTATTTACTGGAGTGACAACCGCATTCTAGAACCGAACTCGCACCCATAAATTTTCAGGACTCGCAACCGCATTCTCGGAAAATGTGCGCAGTGTGAACAGAACCGGACTGGTTAATTAGTTGTCCGTCATGTCATACACCACGAGAGAGCCGCTCTGCGCTGCACAAACGCATGTGTACCATGTGTTGCTGGTTTCCGTGTGTGTTTTCGCTTTTGGAAACTTACAGCGACAGAGATTTGAGCTGTGTGTCATCTGAATACAGTTGCTGTTCTCGTCTCGACCGGAGCGGCTCCCGTCAGTTTTGTTTTCTACCCTACTCTTGTCGTGTCAAAAAGTGATAAGACTTTTCAGTTTTATAGATGTAGCCATCTTTGGTATTACTTTGGTCACTGATGTGGTTACTGGTTAGAGAATATGGGCTTGACTCCCATTGCACGTTCAAAATGCTAAGTTGCTGTGTGAACTGGACATTTTGAGACTCACACCTGTGGGAACTGACAGTGTGAATGTAGCCTTAACATTATCATGACAATTAAGCAACCTCCCACCAATTTTCATCTCATTATTTAATATTAATATATGAGAATATGTGTATATATATGTACACTGCACTATTGTTCAAAAGTTTGGAAGCTGAATAAATAAGCTTTCCATTGATGTATGGTTTGTTAGGATATGACAATATTTGGCTGAGATATTTGAAAATCTGGAATCTGAGGGTGCAAAAAAAATCAAAATATTGAGAAAATTGCCTTTAAAGTTGTCCAAATTAAGTCCTTAGCAATGCATATTACTTACAAAAATACATTTTTGATATATTTACTGTAGGAAATTTACTAAATATATTCATGGAACATGATCTTTACTTAATATCCTAATGATTTTTGGCATAAAAGTCGATAATTTTGACCCATACAATGTATTGTTGGCTATTGCTACAAATATACCCGTGTGACTTATGACTGGTTTTGTGGTCCAAGGTCAGAAATGTTGTGCCTTTGGATGTTCTTTACATCAAAGAATACTAAAAAAATAAAATGTATCACAGTTTCCACAAAAATATTAAGCAGCACAGCATTTTTTCTAACATTGATAATGATAAGAAATGTTTCTTGAGCATTTCTGAAGGATCGTGTGACACTGAAGACTGGAGTAATGATGCTGAAAATTCAGCTTTGCATCACAGGAATAAATTACATTTTAAAATATATAAAAATAGAAAACAGTTATTTAAAATCGTAATAATATTTCACAATGTTATAGCTTTGACCAAATAAATGCAGCCTTGGTGAGCATAAGAGACTTTTCAAAAGATTTATATACTGTACAATGCTTAAAATAAGTAGATGCATATAAGGAATACTTCCAGTGACATTTGGACAATTGTCTTGTCAAGCAGGCCCTGTGGTTCCAGGAGATGTTGAGAAGGGCTCTAAATCAGTTGCAAACTCGAACTTGGGAGAGATCCTGCCTGTGTACCGTCAGGACAGTCATCTGGCAGTGCAGGGCGGCAGCCACGAGTTTCCAGGAGACGACGGCACATACCTGCTGAAGTTTGACAACTCATACTCACTGTGGCGGAATAAGACTCTGTACTACAGAGTGTACTACAGTGCCTGAGGAATCGAGTGCTTATTTAAAACCAAGGTTTCAGTGATACTATTTTTCATCGTATGTATTAAATTACTGTATAATTCTTGCTATTGTTGATTTGTGCTTTTTGTTTTATCCAAGCCCTATCATAGATCAAAAATTACTTTATATATGTATGTATATAGACACAAAATGCTTTTTTTAAAGTGAATCATGAGGCTCATGATACGTGCAATGTGTTTCGTGTGGCTTTAAGATGTTATGTGAGATGATATATTTCATATAAAAGGTCCATATATGTTTTATAATTGTATTGTCTGACACCACAACAGAACTGTGGCATCACATATCAGGGACTACAGAGTAATCAGGGAAAGTATATGGGTGGCGAACCGGGTCGAATCCTTTTCAAACAGTTCTACACAATTCAAAGGCAAACAAAGAAAGTGAGAAAGTCAATGCAGGTGACGTGGCAGAAGTCACTGTTGATTCAGGTAATGATATATGAGTGTTTTTTGTTTGTTTGGTTGGTTTCTTGCTGTTTTATGTCTTATAGGGTTACATAGACGTGCATTGAGCAGCATCAGACACTATTTCTTACATGCTTCTAATATTGTGTTTGTTTTCTCAGCCACAAAGACACTGGAAGCCACAGCTAGTTAAGATGTATCTTAAACCTCATATTCATATGTTTTATTGCAGTTGTATACTCTACTAAGATGGCAGTCACATCAGTCACCAAATGGTTAAAGCTGCTTGTTTACAACTTTAAACCATTTCCTGCCACAAAAGCTAATTTGTTGCATAACTGATCCAATATTTACACGTCCCAGGTTCTCATTTGGCATGATTAAGGGTTGTTTGGCATCAGTTTGGTCTTTGAGGTCTGTATAGACACAATGCAGATGGCCTGTTGAAGACGTTTTATTTACATTTATGCCAAGGTGACTTGGAAAACTGCTAGCATTTAGGTTTCATGATTCAGATATGTTCATTGGAAGAGCTTTCTTGCTTATATCACGTGCAATATGCCACACCTGGTACTGCCAGAAGGTATAGAGTTTAGTTCCCTTTGAATACTTATTGATTTTAATTATGAATACCAAATCACGCTGCAAACATTTCTTTTTGTACCTTAAAATATTTGCATGTCTTGAGAGACTGTTGCATTGTGCTGCTGAGGTACTTTTGTTCTGCCGATGTGCTTTTCCGCTCGTCCATCTTTTTGTATGATATGCATAATATATATATATGTTTGTCATCCTTTTCTTGATTTTTGTTTCTTGTGTGTTGTTCACAATAAACGTTGACGGTGAATTCAGTTTGCTGCCTGTTACATATCCAGACTTATGGCTCCTTCCTGTTCTTCCGAAAATACATTGCACTTCCTTGTGAGAGTAAAGCCATAAAAAGTGCTTTTTCAGCATTAAAAATTGTATTGCAAAACACATTGCAGCATTTCCTTTTAAGCGGAGGTTTATGTATTGAGTCAGAAGTGTTATTCTTTCTTATTTTAGATAGAGGGCGCTGTTAGACTGAAATAAAGATAACACTGGACTTTCTTCAAGACCATATTTTAATATTTATTTAAAAATAGCATGTTTGATTATGATTGAATATAAATATATATCAGATATTAATGTTATATCTGTCTAAGTGCTCTTTTAAAAAAAAAAAAAAAAATACATTAGACAATATTAAACAAATATAATACCATGAGCCCATGGGTTGGTAATTTATTTATTTATCACAAAATGTTGCACTGCATCAGTATGTCCGTTATTTATTTTTTCATAACTTTTTAATATTTAATTTCACTATTCATGATTATTCCTTTTTATTGGCATATTTTAATGAATTTAATTACTTTTTATTTTTACAGAGACGTCACCATAATCATTTTCAGTATAAGAAATGTTAATTGATCATGTGATCATGTGTTGTGCATAGTGTTATTGTATTGTAGAAATAAAAACTACTAGCCTATATAAATAGATGATAATTAGAAATCATGCTTTGGCAACTAACTGAAATTACTACAATTACTGAAACTAAAACTGAAATAAAATAAATTAAAGCTGCAAAGAAATATAAAAAATAAAATGACAAAAACATAAAATAGTCTAGTATTTTAATTTTTAAATTTAAATATTTTTGTTTAATAACTGTCTAATTGGTATTTTTATAAATAAATAAATTAGACAATTATTAACAAATACGTTGTTTTAGGATTACATTTTGTGAAAATATAAATGGATTCGTTCGTTCGTTCAAAAAATGTACTGAGTTTTTTTTTTTTTTTTTTTAATTTAAATTATTTAGCCTAGTATACGTTTTGTATAAATAAGTCCCTTGTTTTTTTATTTATTTTGTTATTCAGGATTTTTAATTTTTATATTTACCATCACAAAATGTAGTAGGCCTACTAGCTTTTTACGTTAATTGGTCATGGCGGCGCGTGTGACACAGGAGGTGATAAATGCAGCGGATGTCGCGCGTGACTGGCTGCAGTCTTGCAGGCCGCACACCGGGAGCACTGGAGGAGTTTGATCGAATCTGAGTCAACAGAATGGGCAAAGTGCACTTTTATGCCATCTGGTCCTTACGTGAAGCACCTCGTCAGTTTATACGGTGGGCTCTTTCTTTTGATCTTAACTATATAACCTAATATTAATGTTTTACTTGTAGCAGGTTGCAATTAACCAAACATGAAGGGGTTTAGGTGTCACTTTTACAGCAACGACTATTTCTCAGGGTAGAAATTACAAAAAAGTAGCCCAGCATGCTGACTAATTTTAGGAGAACTGACTACGTGTAATTTCTTTTCTTTTTAAATCCTATATAATTGAAAACATCAACAACAAGCCCACATAATAGCATATCTGTATTTAAAATCTATTATACACTAATAGCTTTTCTGCAAAATTAAAGTAGTGAAACAAACCATTCATGTTACTTACATGAGATCATGGCAATAGCAAACCACAACCATCCAACAATTCAAATCAAGTCCTGACTTCCGCCCAGTTTACCCTTTTTTGAATGTGTGCCAGTGTGGTTGATGATATGGACATGTTTAGAACTTTGCAATAAAACGTCATCATTTATAACATAAACACTGCTAGAGTAACCAAGCATTATTTACACTATATAGTCGATAGTAGGCCTATAATTGTAGATCTACCCCTTGGGAGGTGGTCATCTACCCCTGACCACCTCCCTGTATGAAAGCCTTTTTTGTTTGTTTTCTTTAATGTACCCCATTTAGAAATGTCAACCGTACGATGTACCAGGTTCAGATGCCGTTACCTTTACCGAAGCAGCTGATAGTATTTGGTTTAGGGGAATGGTCATCCTTCTCCAGTGACACTGAGATCTCTGTGGAGGTTCTGCTGGGTCCAGAGGTCAAATCACAGGTCATCGGGACTCTTTCACCTCGCTCCAGGCAAGTAAAGTGAATATTCGGATTATACTAGTGCCCTGCGGTAAATCAATTGGCTAAAAAAAACCCTTAAACTTGTAAAACTTGAACTAAAAAAAAAAAAAACTTGGCCATGGCAACTAAGTGAAATGGTGAAAAGTTTAAGTACTAAAATTGCTATGACTGGAAAAAAATTAAAACTACAAAAAATAATACAGTTGACAAAGGCACATACATTTTCTAAAACTTAAAACTGAAATTATAAAAATAAAAGCTAATTCAAAATATTTAAAAATACTATATTAACTCTTTCCTGCCGTTGATGGAATTTTCCGGCAATCCATGATGTCACTGTTATACAATAGGGGCCGCTGTTACGCATCTTCAGAAATAGTACAGAATCTCCAGTATGGTGACAAATCAGGTCCTTCCTCGAAATTTGGTGTATGTTAGGACCCCAAGAGATCCCATAGAGTGGTGCAGGTATGATGTTACTTTGTAGGCCAAAACGCGGAAACAAGTGAGCATTTTAGCACTTCATCCCGTTCCATCTTCCCGAAGTCAATGTTTTTTTTTGTTTTTGTTTTTTTTATTCTATAAATATATAAATATGTTCAGGTATGTTCAATGTTTAAAAAAAAAAAAAAATGCTGTTTTTTTTTTTTTTTTTTTTTCCATCACATTAAAAATAACATTAAAATTGGATAATATTTAGAGCTTTTAAGCGCTGGAAAAAGTGTAAAGCATTCGAAAGTCCTTGAAAAGTGCTTGAATTTCACTCTCAAAAGTTTGCATGAACCCTGAAATGAATAATGTAAAAACATTCAACTATTTCTGCCACAATACCATAGTTACTACATTAAATCCATGGTGAATGTTGGTGATTTGTGGATTGAAAACCCTTCTATAACTTGTTTGTTCATGGCACAATGTTTCTCCTGGTTTCCACATCAGTGCCGTTTGATCTAATATCGGCAGTTTAACAGAGAATTCTCTGCTGAATTTGAATTCTTTTCACTTGATCTTGATCTTGTTATTAATACTGAGCCGAATTCAAAGGCTTTCTCACTGGATCTCCCACTGCTGTGTAGTAACGTGTCGCGTTATCAAGATCGACCCACAAGTAAACTTGTTCCGAGTTTGCGCTGTGCTAATATTTGTCCGAGCTGATAAACTATCCACGCTGTGCAGCTCAAACGAGAAGCGTGGTTTCGTTTCATTTGCCATTTGATGTTTTTCACATACAACAGAAATCACAGCTCTATCAGTTGGATGACGCGGTGGTCACCAGTGCGACCACTAACAAAATTTAGTCGCACCGGCAAAAAAAAAGGTTGCAAAATGCAAAAAAAGGCACTTAAGTGCCCTGCTACCGAGATATTGACAGTTAACAGCCTACGTTTTGTCTGAGAAACTTTATCTGTGAAGGTGTCTGATCTGGCAAGGAGTTTGGACTCCTGAACTCCTCAGTGAAGCCACACAGAGAGGCAGGAGAGGAGTTTATGCCAAAGTCATGCTCAGCATCAATGGACAGGTATTTAAACCCCAACACGAAGTTTACACCTTCATTCTTCTCTCACTAATGCGTATATTTTGTACATGTATGTCTTGTTTTTTTGCCTTTCTCATCCATCCATCACAAACTTCTTAAATGTTGTTAAACCATATATTATTTAAAGGTGAGATCCAGTTTTATCAGCAGCACTCCACGAGTGACGAGGAAACGTCTAGCGCTGAACCACTCCTCCAATCCGTCCAGCACCCTTCTCAGCAGCGGAGAGAGTCACGATGTGAGTCATGCTTTGCTTACAACTTAAGTGAAATGATCCATTCATTGTTCATTTCTAGCTCAACCAGTCTTCAGATTTCAAGACATAAGGTTAATGAAATGCCTCAAGACATGACTTGTGATGAAGAGAATACACTTGTCCTTATGTCTCTATGAAGATCACCCAGAGATCACCTCCCGAAGGAAGCGTCAGCTGTGCGGAGCTGGGCACAAGCAAAATGGAGACAAGGGAAAACACTCTACTCAATGTTCAGGGTGTGTGGCCAATGGTAAGGAAGGAGTCATCCACAAACTAGTTCTTCAGCACGTAGATTATTTCCAGGCAGCAAAAGAGACTCAAACGTTTACACTCACTGTGTCTTTGTTGTGTGGTTTTAAGGATAAAACTCCAAGACGCTCCATTATAGGAATAAAGGGGTATGTTTGGAGTTCTGAAGAACTGGAAAGCCCTCGGGATCCAAACCGAGTTTCAAGCCCAAAGAAACGCAAACTGCGTAAAATGTCTGCAGTAGATTTAGAGGACGAGACTGCCGTCAAACGTGTGAAGAGTTCCAGGACGGGTAAAGGTTCAATCCTCTGCTCAGATGAAACATTGATGTTTATTTATTTACACACTCTGAATTGTAATGTTACATTGTCATAGTTTTAGAATTAGTTATTGATATAACTATTGAAATGTCATAGTTGATTTTATTACATAAACTATGAAGTCTTCTGTATCACAATGAGAATCCATATATGTGTAATATTTTGAAATATTATATCTGACATTTCGAAAAGAAAATGTGACATCCTGTTTAACTGTCCATAATTACTGGTGTTTGCCAAGGCAAGCTATTGCCCATAAAAAGTTTTAGAATTTTTAACATAATTACAATTAAACCACTTTGGCCTGGTTTCACAGACAGGGCTTAGATTAAGCCAGGATTAGGCTTTAGTTCAATTAGGATGTTTTAAAGAGATCGTTCACACAAAAATGACATTTCGTTCATCTTCGGAACACAAATTAAGATATTTTTGATGAAATCCCAGAGGGTTTTTTTTAATCTCTAATAGAAAGCAACAAAATTAGCACATTTATCCCTGGTTTCACAGACAAGGCTTAAGCTAGTCCTAGACTAAAATGCATGTTTGAGCTGTTTTAACTGAAAGCAACTTGTACTGAGATCTCTTAAAATATGTCAGTGTCATTGTTTTGTCTCAAGATGCACAGCAGTAATGATTTTTTTTAGTGTACATTTATAAAAGATACTTAAATATCTTAATTGAACTAAGGACTAATCCTGGCTTAGGCTAAACCCTGTCTGTGAAACTGGGCCTTAAGGTCTAGAAAAGTTTGTCTGGAACTAGGCTCTTTTGATTTTGTTTTTCAATTCTCATGTAACTGGTAGAAAATTACTAATGGAATGGCCTCAGCTGCTGACATTGCATTAAAATCTCAAAACCCCTAACCCTAAAGTGTTTTATTTATTTCTCAGACTGTCCGTCAAAGCGCTGGAGCCACGCAATGTGTTTGAGTGATCCTGAAACGGCCATTCTGATTGGTGGAGAGGCTGATGACCAGGCCAGTTGTAAAGACTCGATATGGAAATTGGAGATTGGTACGTTAAACTGTTTTGCTATACACAAAAAAAAAAAAGTTGGAAGAATGTTTGTAACCAAGCAGATCTCACATAATAGGAAAAAATACTATGGTTGTCAATGGGGGGCGAGATCTGCTTGGTCACAAACATTCTTCCAAATCTTCCTTTGTGTTCAGCAGAACAAAGAAATTTATACAGGTTTGGAACAACTTGAGGGTGAGTAAATGAATTGTAATTTTTGGGTGAACTGTCCCTTTAACATACTTTTAATGGTAATAATTCCCAGACAATGATTTCTGGTTCCCCATGGACGTCTCATCACCTGATGTCAGTCCACCAAGCTCACAAGGTCACTCTGCAACTTTTGATCCCGAGTCTAAAGTTGTCTATGTGTACGGTGGTCTGAGAGATGGCCAGCGATACAGTGATATTTATGTACTGGACACTATAACATGGAAGTGGAAGCTTGTTTCTGTGAGTATTGGATAATTTATTTTTGTACTTAACAGTTTTGTGTATGTTTTAACAGATGATAATTTACAGTTTCTGCATACTGTATATCACTTTTGGGTTCGGATAGGCAAAGGGAAATATCCCGTCATTGGCATATCACAGTGCCACAGTCTATAAGAAGGAGCTGTATGTTTTTGGAGGGGTGCAGCCCAGCCGATGTCCTGAAGGCAAGGTTTGCAGTAACGCATTGTACATCTTTAACCCAGAACATGGTCTGTGGTATCAACCGATTGTGGAGGGTGACCGTCCTCTGCCCAGGTTTGGGTACGTAGTTTTACTTTCTCTTAACAGTTTGAAACATGAGAAGAAGTAAAATGACAATTTTCATTTTTTGTGTGAAATAATCCTTTAAGCACAGCTGAAGTTTTTAAAATTTATTTTAACTGTAATTTGTCATAATTGTTTGTTGATGTTTACATCAGGCACTCCACCACGCTGCTGTCCAACAAGATGATCATTTTTGGTGGGAGAAAAACCGCCACCTACCTCAATGATCTTCACATCCTGGATCTAGGTAATGACCCTGAGCACATGGGTATCATCATCATCTTGCATGACAAGAAGATCTGAAAGTATTCACTGTCTGTTGTGTTCATGTTATCCCAGTCTCAAATACTAAGTCTTTTCTTTCTTGTGGAAAAGGCTTCATGGAATACACTGCTGTAAAGTACGAGAACATGCCACCATTGGCTCGTGGGTAAGACTTCAAATTATGAATGAACTTATTTTTTAAAGAAAACTTTAGAGTATGTTGATAATGAAGAATTTCTAATAACAGGAATTTTACTTACTTTAACTGAGTAGGCTTGTGGCCAAGTGTGCAGTTCATGTGTATTGAAGTGAAGACTGAATTTTCTTTTTCTGCTTGATTTAACTGGACAGGTTTCACGCTGCTCTACCCGTGTCTGACAACAGGGTGTTGATCAGCGGAGGCTGCAGTGCTGTAGGAGCCCTACAGGACCTCCATCTCTTTAACATAGGTCTGTCATTCCCTAATTTACTACATGAAGTATCATACAAATAACTATTTTATAGCTAATTAAAGATTAATTACCTTAATGACTTGTGAAATGGTTTTACAATTATACTGATGGGCAGTGTTGGGGGTAACGCATTACAAATAACTTGAGTTACGTAATCAGATTACTTTTCCAATTTACAACAAAACATCTGTTACTTTTTCAAATAAGTAACTCAAGTTATTTTTTCACATTCATTGACTGACAGCTCTCCTGACCCCATGTTGAGAGAAATAAAGTACAGAGGTGTTGTGTGCACTGTGTAAACATGATGGTTATTGTAGTTCTAGACTAAATTTGAAGATGCATTTACTCATCTCACTTGCACAAAAACATTCAGTATTCTTCGAAATGGATAAAAACAATGAAATGCAATCTCAGAATTTTACACAATCCTGTAATAGTTTTGGTTTGTTTGAGCTGCGCCCTCTACTGTACAGGCATAATAATATACATTTTCTTCAGCCTGAGGCTTATTCATTTCAGTTTTGGTGTGAAAGGGCCTTAACATTTGCCAAAAATAGAACTGTTTTGTTGTTATTAAAAAACAAACAAGCAAGCCCAAATCATTGATGGGTTCTTTAAAAGGCTTTACCGTTATTAACCTGAACGGTTTGATCTAAAACGATGCATGTTTGCAGATACCAGCTCCTGGACATCAGTGGTGTCCCCATTGCTTTGCTCTAAGCCTCGCGCAGGCCACAGTCTGATAAGCCTGGGTGGTACAAAGGCTTTATCTTCAGATCCGAGGGATGCAAGGGATCGCCGTCATGGCAACAGCCTCTCTCTTCAATGTACCATCCTAGTGTTTGGAGGGTCCGATTGTATAGGAACCTTTTATAATGACACCATTAAATGCACGGTTGAACTCCCTGTTTAGGATCAGGGAATATTTTTTAAGAAATGAATGTAGGGTACTACAGGAACATAATGGAAAAAATTGGAATATGAGAAGCACTTTTATCGTTTGTTTTTTAACGTTGCATTGTTGCAGTTTTAGCATGAACAGCTGTTTTACAGCTACCGTTTTAATAGTAATTTCTTTAAAAGCAAGCAAAGCCTTCACCCTCACTTGCATGTGTAGTTTAGACTTGTATTTAGTACATTCAGAGACTCAGTGTATTTTTGTGCAATAAATGTTTTCTCTTATTTTGCACGTATTTTACACCTTTTCACGTTTGTATTTTTGTCCACTTTGTATGTTTAACGTTATACTCTCACAAGTCACTGACATGTACAGCTCATCTCTTGTTCACGGATGTCTGAAATTTGCTAAAAGCGAATCCACCAAAGCAATAAATGCAGTACTTTGCGATAAAGAATCTGAACTGTCTTTTCAATGAAGAGTCTCACAACTGTTTATCAAAGTTATCAATTTTTTAATTTCATTATGGATCATTAGAAAATTATGCTCTCAAATCATCAGGAGTATCAGGCTGATGTGATGGATGACTGACTTTGAAAGCATCGATCTCAATTAAGGTCTGGTTTAATCGTCTGATGGTAGGGAACTGGGACATATCCACCTTGAACCTTTGGTAAAGGATGGTAGAATTAATGTTTGTTTTGCAAAACTATAGAGTGCAACAGTGCCTGCTCACTTTTTCAGAAGCGTTGGTTCAGGAAGTCCCCCCCATTCATTTTTCACATAGGGATTTCAAAAAAAGTCTTTGTTAAAGCGTTATAACCCATGAACCAAATCATAAACATTACAAAGTTTGATTTGAAAAAAAAAAAAAAAAAAAAATTTAAAATCGGAAAAAATACAAAGGTACAAGAGCTCTTTTGGTGCGTTTTGCTTGTTTAAACAATTTGATTTGTGGAATTTTGTCTGATTTGTGGAATTTTCTGTACAGCATCATGGGTAATGTTTTTCACCACGGATTCTGGAGTTAAACACGATTATTTTAAAACCAAGTTAAAATAGTTCAGGCTGACGGCATTAGCAGAAGCAAATACCATGGATTAACAACCTCGTAGCTCACAGTAGGTCTGTCTTTAAAGGTTTATGAGTTAGAACTGAAAATAATTTTCCCTATGGAGAAATTGAATGGAGGTTTTGCTTCCGGAACCCGACTGCTGCACTCTGTAATGTTAGCTTTAAAGAGACATGCTGTACCTTTCGGCGTTGTAGACTTGAGGCACGAGACAAATATCTGCCATGGATATCTGAAGGATGAACAGTGTAGCAATGTGATGATTTCAAGGCAAAGTTGAATTTATAATTCTAATACACTACTGTTCAAAAGTGTGGGGTCTGTAAGATATTTTTTTTTTTTTTTTTATAAAGGAAAATACTTTGATTCAGCAAGGATAAATTACATTTTGTAGTAATATTTCAGAATATTATGGTTCTTACTGTATTTTTGATCAAATAAATGCAGTATTGGTGAGCATAAGAGAGTTCTTTCAAAAACATTACAAATCTTACCCACCCCAAAGATTTGAATATATCACATATAGTGTGATTATATATTGATTATATTTGATGAAGTATTTTTACCTCATCACCTACACAGTATTTTCCTGCTGTCTGCTTCAGGATAGGCTCCAGAGCTTCAAATGACACACAATAACATTCCATTATACAATTAAAGCCATTAGACATGTTAGGAAAGTAATTAGATCAAAGATAAAAACAAAGAACCTGACGGTTTATATGACAGCAAGATGTCACTGCATTCAAAAGTCCTTAAAGTGTTAGTTCACCCAAAAATGAAAATTCTGTCATTAATTACTCACCTTTATGTTGTTCCAAACCCATATACTTTATGAGCAAAAAAAAAAAAAAAAACACAAAATGTTTTCTTGTCGCTCCATAAAATTAAGATTGAACCACTGTAGTCATATGGACTATTTTATCGATGTCTTTACTACCTTTCTGGGCCTTGAAAGTGGTAATTGCGATTCTTTCTATAGGGGATCAGAGAGTTCTCGGATTTCATCAAAAATATCTTAATTTGTGTTCCAAAAATGAGATGGAAGGTCTTACAGGTGTGGAACGACATGAGGGTGAGTAATTAATGACAGAATTTACATTTTTGGGTGAACTAACCCTTTAATGAAAAAAAACTCACCCTCGAATCCTCGGTTGATGAAATGCTGAGCCCACTGTACCTTCTCTGCTCCGATTTTCTGAATCACATACAGATTCTGAAACACAGCATCATTAAGAATAACTAATAATTAATAACTTTTCCATGTGATTGGACATGATTTTTAACTCAGAGATGATAAAATGAGTGGAAACTTTTTGTTAAAGGAGCGACCTGGTAGAATGATTTCTGAAGGATCATGTGACACTGAAGACTGGAGTAATGATGCTGAAAATTCAGCTTTGATCACAGGAATATATTACTTTATAAAATATATTCAAATAGAAAACAGTTATTTTAAATTATAATAATATTTCACAATATTAGTTTCTACTGTATTTTTAATTAAGTAAATGCAGCCTTGGTGAGCAGACGAAACTTCTTTTTAAAAACATTAAAAATCTTACCGATTCCAAACTTTTGACTGGTAGTGTACATCACAATAGGGAAGAAAAGACTTCCGTTTCAAGCCGACTTTAAAAATAATCTCATGTCTCACTCACCTGGAGGGGCTGGATCCCTGATGCGATGATGTCACAAATGATGCGCACGTGAGCCCGCTGCTTTGGGTCTGCAGGCAGGAGGCGGGGCTCTGGCCGAGTTTCCTCAATGTACTGGATAATGGCCAACTATGTTAAATAACAAATCAATGTAAATATAAAATAATATCATTTCTGTGTGCTACAAAGCAGGAGAATCCATGTTCTTACCGACTGAGACAAGGTGATGCCATCGATGGTGACTGCAGGAACTTGCTGCATTGGATTAATTGCCTTGAACTGATCTGTGAGCTTGTGAAGAAGACTACTCAGTTAAGAGAATTGAGTTAGTGCCAACATGGAATGCTACAGATCAGAGGCTTTCAATCTTTTAGAGGACACAGACCATTAAATATGATCATCCTTGTGTGGGTTATCAACATTTCTTCTGTTGAACACAAAAGAAGATATTTTAAAGAATGTGGGTAACCAAACAGTTGATGGCACCCATTGACTTCCATAGTATGCCATCAACTGTTTGGTTACCCACATTCTTTAAAATATCTTCTTTTGTGTTGAAGAGAAGAAAGAAACTCGTACAGATTTAGAACCACTTGAGGGTATATAAGTGATGACAACAATGTTATTTTTGGGTAAACTATCCCTTTAACGGTCCACAGTTTGAAAACCCCAGATAACGCTAGATGAATATTAACAATCCAGTGCAGAGATTTCTGCAGTATACCTGTTGCCCACCATCCTTGATGAGGTTCACTGGTTTTTGCTCATATTCAATGCCTTTCAATGCAAATGCTAGAAATATTAAAACACATTTAAAAGTACATTAGAGAAAACTGCCATTTGATTAGATTCAAGTAATAGAATGAACTGATGTCTTCAAGACTCACCTATCCGCACTCTCCAAGAGCAAGAACTCCTAAAGTATCCATAAAGAACAGGCTAGAACATTAAAATACATCAGTCAAATAATGCATTACAAACAATAACTTAGTTTAAGATAAGCAACAACATATCTGAACCTTTGCTTGTGTCTCCATGGTGTTCATATATCAGTACTGAAACTATACAAGAAAAAACTACTACTACTTGGTCAACCAATGGGATTCAGCACCAAAAATCCTCCTCCTGGCTGAGTTTCTCGTGACTAAGCAACTTCAATGGACTTCGGAAGACATCGGGAAATGATTTGGTCTGTGTGTGCGTTTAGATGTCTATCATCGCCCATCTGCAATGTTCAACCAAGCATAGTTGATTTATGCATTTACCTTGATTATACGTGCAGCTGATGCACTCATATTAGATTGTTGTTCCCTGAGAAGAAAGGATTTTGTTTGAGATTACACATACACAGTGATGCTCAGCCTATGGGTTCACTAAACAGTCCTTCTTATGATTCGATTCATGTTGAGGATTCAGTCGAACAGATTCGCGAACCGTTTAAGATTACTTTATTTAGGAATAAAGAGAAACTGTAAACGATTTTTGGAATCATACATATTAAATATATATATTTTTAAATAACATTATTATTTCTTGTTTTTTGGAAGTCATATTCTTATTTGTGTTAGCAATTTTGACAAAAATAAAATGTATGAACAATAAACAAACAAAATGTAACATGTAACATGATCTAATATAATCAAAGCAACCGTTTTGCCACCAAAAAATTAAATAAAAATTCCGCGCTGCATGACTCAAGTGAATCGTTGTTATTATAAAATGAACCGTTCGAACGAACCGAATGCTAAAATGATTCAGAATTCTCGATGCACACTGTAGTTCAAAACAGTGCATTCATAAATGTAATTCATAAAAATAACGTTTTTGTCATATTACATAAATTTGTCACACGTCTTCAGTCTATATAATTAATAATTGACAGGTTTAATACCCTATCTCTTTCGAGGCAACTGAGCTCTCGCCTATGATCTGTGTCTGCGTCATCAAAGAAACGCCTTTCAACAAACGCGCACTGCCATTGGTGCATCATCCTACATTTCTAACCAATAGATTACATGAATTTGGGGGAGTATTTGATTTTGGCATATAATTGGCTGTTTGAACACTACATCCCGCCCATTTTTAAAGTGACAGTAGGACAAACGATTCTTCTGCAGGTTCAGATCTCAGCGCACGTCCTCTGGCGGGGGTTGGACGCATATTAGGGGGGTGAATACAACATAAATCTACGAATTCCATCATGGCAGCGACATTAATGCGTTCCCTTGTAAAGAAGAGGGTAAGAAACACAAAAAGCATTGCATTTTTACAGCCATGCACATAGTATGAGTTTGAAGTTGCGTTATGTTGTCAAAGTATCAACTTCACGGTCAAACACCACGAGCAGATACGTTGTAGCCGCCCTGAAAGCAACTATTTTTATAATACACTATAAAATTACAATGAACGATGTTGCAGAGTTTGCAAGGAGTCGCCTAATCGCCGCAAAGCCATGACCTTTATTCTTATCATATTATATCATTCCGCAACAGTTAACGTGGTCAAGTTCATACGCGCTAAGTGCTACTAGTGTTATCAAAGTCATAGAAAGCATTTGACTTCATGCATTAATCCTTGTTAAAGTTTGTGCAACAGTACGTCTAAATCAGTCATATTTGCTGAGCTCAGAAAAGCAGCTTCTCTGTATTTAAAGAAAGACATTTTCATATCCACCTTTATTAAAAGCTATATAATCCGTTGCCTTACTATGCTGATTATGAATCAGGTTAAGTGTAAGAGAGGTGAACAGCAGTTTTATATGAAGTTTTAATATACTGACTGACATTATTAATAGAAATGATCTGCCCAGAGACAGTTGTGTAAATTAAATTCTGTACCTTACCCCTGTTCTGCAGGTTCCTCTTCAGATGGGACGCATGTGCTACTCCTCCTCCTCTGTGGTAAGTTCACTGGGTATGTGAGTTGTGCTTATTTGTACAAAGGGTGTTTAGGCTCAAAAGAAACATGTCTAATATGTCAAAAACATTGTATTCTAAAAAGTTGCGATTATGAGAACAAAGCAGGCAATTTGATTGAAATATTGCTCATATATCTTACTGTTCTATGTCTTCAACCTATAGTAGTGTTCCATAAGCCTTTAACCTGTAGACAATGTAAACATCCAATGAAACCTTGCCTCATCATTTTAAAGACAACCACACTTGTACTGAACCTTGCACTAACACACTGTATGACTCCGATCAGATCTATTCTAAACTTTTATTCCCCTCTTTTGAGAGGAAGAAAACTAAAGTAGTCTTATTACGTGTAAAGGCTGGAATACACAATAGTACACTCTTAAAAATAAAGGTTCCAAGGTTTTTTTTTTGTTTTTTTTTGTAGCATAGCAATAGAAGAACCATTTTGGGTTCCCCAAAGAATGTTTCAACCGTTCTTAAAGGGTTAGTTCACCCAAAAATGAAAATTCTGTCATTATTACTCACCCTTAAGCAAACATGCTTGAGCTTCTGTTTACCACAACTGATGTGAGTTGATGAATGTTTATATGTGAATAAAAGACTAAATTCAATCTGTTCATCATATAAAGCGATCGAGTCTCTTCAGAAAATTTGGACTAAACCGCTCAATTCATATGGATTAGTTTTACGATCTCTTTATGAACTTTTTGAAGCGTCAAAGTGGTAGTTGCGTAGTTGTCTATGGAGGGACAGAAAGCTCTCAAGATCAAAGATATATTTATTTGTGTTCTGAAGATGAACGAAAGTCTTAAGGGTTTGGATCGATGTGAGGGTGAGTAATTAATGACAGAATTTTCATTTTTGGGTGAACTATCCTTTTACAAAAAAAAAAAAAACATTTTTTTTTTTAGTGTGGAGAACATTTTGCATATCTAAAGATTTTTTTTTTTTTTTTTTTTGGTCACTAAAAAGAACCTACTGTACAATGGAAATGTTCCATGGATGTCAATGCCAATAATTTTTTAAGAGTGTGCATGACTTAAAAGATTTTAAAACACTAGCCATCATACACTTGCTGAAAAATGGACGTCATATAGATTAAACGACTGAGGATCACACACTACCAGACTACCAGTTGAAGTTGTTCAAAACAAACTCATGCGGAAACATGCGCCTTGTTGCTACGTGACACATGACAAATGAAAACAATATGTTCTAACATCAGATCAAAATATCAAAATGTTTGATATCATCCGACTGGATGGAATTATAGTCTGAAGCTATGAATTTGGAGTCTGAGGGATTTTCTGTGAAATCGATCAACTCAAATCTGCAGACTGACTCTGACTTTTGGCAACTAGCATCAAGTCCTCCAGACTGTAAATAAATCAAGGCAAAAATTGGTTACACTTTATCTTGATGGTCCACTTTAGACATTCTGCTATCTATAAGTAACTTTGCAACTACATGTCAACTAACTCTCATTAGAGTATTAGTAGACTGTTAGGTTAGGGTTAGGTGTTAGGGTTCGGGTTGACACGTAGTTACAAAATCACTTACAATCAGTAGAATGTCTGTTGGAGAACCATCAAAATAAAGTGTTCAGAGATATTAAGCAGACAGTCTACTAATACTCTAATGACTGCTAGTTGACATGTAGTTGCAAAGTTACTGATAGTTAGCAGAATGTCTAAAGTGGACCATCGAAATAAAGTGTAACCCAAAAATTTGGTCAAAAGTCATGTAGTGTATTCCAGCCTTAAGATGCAAGCCATTTCCTCATCTATGACAAAACATCCTAGTGTTGCGGTGTCAAATCATTGTTAAAACTATGTTTATATGTTGTGTTTTATTTTTGCTTTTTACATTAATTGCACACATTTTTTTTCTGTGTCCTTCCTCAGCCCACCACCAAGTTGTTCATTGATGGAAAGTTTGTTGAATCCAAGAGTCCAGAATGGTTGGACATTCACAATCCTGTAAGTTCATACTGTACTAGCAGACATCTAATGCTTTTGCTGAATTTACACAAGAAGAGATAATGTACTACAGCAGTTTAACAGATTACATTAATTGACCACACTTACGCCAAGTTAAAACCCATTAGATTAATGCGTTTTAATCACGTGACTAAACAACACAGCACCTGCACTACTTAGTTATACCAGCAGTCAGTATATTCTACAGCTTCAGTGATATTGTTTGTCCTTTTTAGGCTCTTGAAAATAATTACTCAGTGACTATTGCCAATGTGCAAAAGGGGCAATAGGGAAACCATTAAGATTAACCAGGTTCTTGAGCTTTGCTTGGTCTAATCTGCTTTGCTCAGTAGAAAACAGATGCCATAATAATTGCTTATTTGTTTCTTAACTCTGCATTTGCACTCTATATTCCAGGAACTCTGGTTAATATCACATTAGATCAGTTTAAGCTGTCTCTGTTTACAGTACAGAAAAGGTGGACTTTTCTGAAGTTGCTTTGGCAAACATTTTAAGATATAATTCTGGTGTTTTTATTATGAATGAGTGAATCTTATGTTATAAAATACGTTGCTTTGAATGAATGAGGCATTTATATAGTGCTTTCTTATGTACTCATGTACACACAAAGCGCTTTACAATCATATCTGTTAATGTTTGTTAACGGCAAGAACTGTATTAGCACTTTTCAAGGGCACAAACCAGATGCAGTGTCTCTGTGATTGAATTATAATGCTTGTGCTCTCCTTAGGCCACCAATGAGGTCATTGGTCGAGTGCCAAAGGCCACACACGAGGAGATGTTGGCCGCTGTGGACTCGTGCTCGCGGGCGTACCATACCTGGTCCGAAACTTCTATCCTGGCCCGCCAGCAGATCTTCCTTCGCTATCAGCAGCTCATTAAAGACAATATTGTAAGTTACTGCTGCCTTTACGATTCATCTTCCAGTCAACACTTGACTGGATGGTTGAAGTCTGTACAATTTAGATCTCATTTACTACGGTAGTTCCTGTTCCACACACTTGTTGTGCTTGTTAAATATAGATACTAACAGTATAACAGCTGTGAACCTTCAGCTGAATGGTATTCAGTGGGCTCTCATGACAATGAAACAGTTCTGTTTTCAGTAACTGGATTATAGTTTAATAGCATTATGCAAATGGTTACAGATAGTCCTTTATTGATTTGTAATGTGAATAATTGAAATATAGAACTTTGATAAAACAGAAAAACTAAAGCACTGCTTGTTAAGGCTGCATGATTTGGGGGAAAATATTGTGATTATTATTATGATTAATCATTCTGCCCTACTGCCTGCTAAATTTATAATATGTGAATTGATTTGTGTTTCAGAAAGAGCTGGCCAAGTTGATAACCCTGGAGCAGGGTAAAACCCTGGCTGATGCTGAGGGCGACGTGTTCAGAGGACTGCGTGAGTCTCTCTTGTGACTGTTCTTGAGTAAATCTGTAGTAATATTGAGGCCAGTCAACATCATGTTAGTTAAAGGAATAGTTCACTGTCAAAAATGAAAGTTTTGTCATCATTCACTCACCATCAAGTTGTTCTTTCTTCTGTTGAACACTAAAGAAGATATTTTTAAGAATGTTGGTAACCAGAGAGTATATGGTAGTCTTTGACTTCCATAGTAGGAAAAAAATACTATGAAAGTCAACGGTTACCGTCAACTTTCAGGTTACCAACGTTCTTCAGAATATCATCTTTTGTCTTCAAAAGAAGAAAGAAACTCATACAGGTTTGGAACAACTTGATTGTGAGTAAATGATGGAATTTTAATTTTTGGGTGAACTATCCCTTTAATTCCTGTCAGAATGTTTTAATTTAAGTCTGTATAACATTAAAAGGATTATTGTGTGTTATTTTCAACCTAATGACTACAGTATGTACCAACCCATATTGCAGCTACTACAGACAATCATTTTGACTTGTCCTTTAATATATGTTAGCAAACATGATGTGTTTACAGTAAACGGCTTTATAAAGGCGGCTTAAGCACCACAAATGTGTAATAGAATAAACTGTGAGTGTGTCCAGGGGGCCGGTTGCATAAACTGCTAAGACTAGTCTTACAAGTTAGTCATCACATTTTTTTTCTTTAAGATTGTTTATAACTGTTTTACGTCAAGTACATAAAAACGTAGAATGGTATAATTTGAAACCAAAAAGTAACACTGATTGCCCATGCCATGACTAATCACTAGTTGGTCATACTAGTACTTAAGACACAGTCTTAACATATTGGCTATGTTTATGCAACTGGCAGCAGATATGTCTAGTCTTTCAACTCCTGTCATGACCAGCGCGAAAAGTAAACCTGGTTATTAAGTGTCAACAGCTATGTTTCCATCCACCTATTTTTATGAGCACCTTTTCCATTAAGGGACAATGTTTGCCCCTAAATTGATTTTTCTAGTGCTTTTTTTTTTTTTTTTTTTTTTTACCTTTTATAAATACCTTTTTATAAAATTAATAATGTTTTAAATAAAAAAATGTTCTTTAGAGAAATATGCAATGATGGTGATACTTTTAAATATTTATGTGTATTAGATGTTAATTAATTAATTAATACTTTTTCAGCAAGGATGCTATAAATTGATCAAAAGTGACAGTAAAGAAATTTATAATGTTAAAAAAGATTTTTTTATTTAAAATAAATTGTGTTCCTTTGAACTTTATTTATCAAAGAATATAAATATTATCATGAGTTTCCACAAAAATATTAAGCAGCACAATTGTTTTTAACTCTGATTGATAATAATAATAATAAGAAGAAGAAGAAGAATTGTTTTTTGAGCAGCAAATCAGCATATTAGAATAATTTCTGAAGGATCATGTGACACTGAAGACTAGAGTAATGATGCTGAAAGTTCAACTGCCATCACAGGAATAAATTACATTTTAAAACATTTAATTAGAATAGAGTTATTTTAAATTGTAATAATATATTTTTATTTAATATATTTATAATATATTTTTATTTTTAATGCAGTGAGTATAAGATGATTCTTTCAAAAACATAAAAAAAAAAACGTACCGAACCCAAACCTTTTAACGATAGTTAATCTTCTATCAACAGTACATTCACTATAATGATGTTTCCTTTTCCGTTATACACACTGAGAAATAAAATAAACAACATGGCATGTGTCATAATAGACATTACGTTAAAAATAATCTGGGATATTTCTTTTTTTAGTGCTACAGATGAGGTGTTGTTGGCTGTTAAGGCCAAAAAAATTCTTCAACCCCATAACTGCACATTTTGTTTGTGTGCTTTCACATTATTTACTCTAGTTGTTTGTTGATCTTGCAGAGGTGGTGGAGCACACCTGTAGTATCACATCCCTTATGCTGGGTGAGACCCTCCCCTCTATCACTAAAGACATGGACACGTACACATACCGGTTGCCCATTGGTGTTTGTGCCGGTATTGCCCCCTTCAATTTCCCTGCCATGATTCCTCTGTGGATGTTCCCAATGGGAATGGTGTGCGGGAACACCTATTTAATGAAGCCCTCAGAGAGAGTGCCTGGCTGCGCCATGTTGCTGGCCAAACTGCTGCAGGACGCTGGCGCTCCAGATGGAACATTAAACATAATCCACGGACAGCATGACGGTATGGAAAATTGCACAGAAGGGTTATAAATAATTTGGCCGCATTATGAACTAGATTCTGTGTGCAGATAACTAAATGATTTTTTTTTTTCATAGCTGTGAACTTCATCTGTGACCATCCTGCCATCAAAGCCATCAGTTTCGTTGGCTCCAACCAGGCTGGCGAGTACATCTATGAGAGAGGCTCCAAAAATGGCAAGAGAGTGCAGAGCAACATGGTTAGTTTTGAACATGAAATTAATGCATTTTCAGAAAACCATATGATAGTCTAGTCTGTTCAGTTATGAACAACAAAACCGTACTCAGGAATCCTCTCCAAATTTAAAATGTCTTAACTTCTTTATAGAGGCATTCAGTAGTTCTTTAGCTAGCATTGAGTTCTTTAAGGATACCACAACGCTGCACATCTATCGACATGGATCATTATGAAATTTTTATGTAAAATTACACTAGCTATGTTTCCATCCACCTATTTTAATGTGCATTTTGGGATATCACATAAAAAACGCTGGATGGAAATGCCAAAATGGATGTGCCAAAATTCTAAAAAATGCTCATAAAAATGCTTAAATGAATCGAAAACATTATTTTATCCGATAAGACATGCGTATAAACTACAATGGAAACACATTTACTTAATAAATCCCTTGATTCACAACAAAAAATGCTGACTTTGCCTCAACAGTGGATGTGATTTGCCTAACTGTGCTAACCAGCAGATCAACACCTCAAATGTTGGTTTGATCATTCTGAAATGCCTGAGCCAATGTCTGTCATCAAAATGATTGGTTTAATTCCCTCCCAGAAGCGTTTCACATGATCGTGTTCCCAAACACCTGTCATCCAAATGCAAGAGAACATGACCGCGTTTATTGCGTTTGGTCTGCACGCTTTATTTATGATGATGTGGGATTGCAGCAGCTTCCATTTTTATTACATATATTTTGAACACATGGGATGGAAACACTGCTTTGTTCGCAAATGTTTTATGCAATATTCCAATTTTGCGCACAAGTTCAATTTGCAACTTTGGATGGAAACATACTGATGATGCAATGTTCATTTTTGTGTGATCTGTCCCTTTAAGGCAGACCTCGTTTTTTGCTTTTGTCAGACCTTTTCTGCTTTTTCGGCCGTTTCTTTTTTTTCTCTTGTTGTCTCCGCTGGTTAATTGTCTAATTTTCCCTCTTAGCATCACCAAAAAACAACACTATGCTACAAGCATATCTACAGAGACAGCAGCCAATAAGCATTCGGATTGTCTTTGACGATTAGTGAATTTTGGTCACATTATTTCAACATGGCAAAGTAGGGCACCATATTTAATTTAGTTAAAACTTGAATTGGCACCAAACTGCTGAATGCATCTTTAAAGGAATAATAATAGAAATTTAATTTCATTATCTGTTGTTTCAAATCCATATTACTTGGAGTTACTTTCACAGAATATGAAAGGTGGGTTTTTGAAGAATATCCTTGTCGCACTTGAGCACTTTTCAATAAGATGATAGTGAATTAACATATTTTTATTGACCAAGTTGATCCATTTCACAAAACTGGTCTAAATGATTCATTCATGAATCCGTCTTATTGGTTCTCTGTCTTTATTGGTCTAAATCAGGAATGGGCAACTTCAGCCCTGGAGGGCCACTGTACTGCAGAGTTTAGCTAAATCAAACACCCTAATCAGACACAACTGAACAAGCTAATCAAGGTCTTCAAGAATACTGGAAAGCTATAGACAGGTCAGTTTTTATCAGGGTTGAAGCTAAACTCTGCAGGACCTCCAGGACTGAAGTTTCCCATCCCTGGCCTAAATGAATTTGAAGAATTTGTCAGTCAGTAACAACTTTGAAGATATTGCAGTGCATGAGCCGTTTGGACCATTTTGTTTTATTGTTATGGTGTATTTGCACCCTTTTTGAAGCTTGATAGCTTCCATGTGCTTTCATTATACAGGTGCTGGTCATATAATTAGAATATCATCAAAAAGTTGATTTATTTCACTAATTCCATTCAAAAAGTGAAACTTGTATATTATATTCATTCATTACACACAGACTGATATATTTCAAATGTTTATTTCTTTTAATTTTGATGATTATAACTGACAACTAAGGAAAATCCCAAATTCAGTATCTCAGAAAATTAGAATATTACTTAAGACCAATACAAAGAAAGGATTTTTAGAAATCTTGGCCAACTGAAAAGTATGAACATGAAAAGTATGAGCATGTACAGCACTCAATTAGTTGGGGCTCCTTTTGCCTGAATTACTGCAGCAATGCGGCGTGGCATGGAGTCGATCAGTCTGTGGCACTGCTCAGGTGTTATAAGAGCCCAGGTTGCTCTGATATTGGCCTTCAGCTCTTCTGCATTGTTGGGTCTGGCATATCGCATCTTCCTCTTCACAATACCCCATAGATTTTCTATGGGGTTATGGTCAAGCGAGTTTGCTGGCCAATTAAGAACAGGGATACCATGGTCCTTAAACCAGGTACTGGTAGCTTTGGCACTGTGTGCAGGTGCCAAGTCCCGTTGGAAAATGAAATCTGCATCTCCATAAAGTTGGTCAGCAGCAGGAAGCATGAAGTGCTCTAAAACTTCCTGGTATACAGCTGCGTTGACCTTGGACCTCAGAAAACACAGTGGACCAACACCAGCAGATGACATGGCACCCCAAACCATCACTGACTGTGGAAACTTTACACTGGACCTCAAGCAACGTGGATTGTGTGCCTCTCCTCTCTTCCTCCAGACTCTGGGACCCTGATTTCCAAAGGAAATGCAAAATTTACTTTCATCAGAGAACATAACTTTGGACCACTCAGCAGCAGTCCAGTCCTTTTTGTCTTTAGCCCAGGTGAGACGCTTCTGATGCGGTCTGTTGTTCAAGAGTGGCTTGACACAAGGAATCGACAGCTGAAACCCATGTCTTGCATACGTCTGTGCGTAGTGGTTCTTGAAGCACTGACTCCAGCTGCAGTCCACTCTTTGTGAATCTCCCCGCATTTTTGAATGGGTTTTGTTTCACAATCCTCTCCAGGGTGCGGTTATCCCTATTGCTTGTACACTTTTTCTACCACATCTTTTCCTTCCCTTCGCCTCTCTATTAATGTGCTTGGACACAGTGTGAACAGCCAGCCTCTTTGCAATGACCTTTTGTGTCTTGCCCTCCTTGTGCAAGGTGTCAATGGTCATCTTTTGGACAACTGTCAAGTCAGCAGTCTTCCCCATGATTGTGTAACCTACAGAACTAGACTGAGAGACCATTTAAAGGCCTTTGCAGGTGTTTTAAGTTAATTAGCTGATTAAAGTGTGGCACCAGGTGTCTTCAATATTGAACCTTTTCACAATATTATAATTTTCTGAGATACTGAATTTGGGATTTTCCTTAGTTGTCAGTTATAATCATCAAAATGAAAAGAAATAAACATTTGAAATATATCAGTCTGTGTGTAATGAATGAATATAATATACAAGTTTCACTTTTTGAATGGAATTAGTGAAATAAATCAACTTTTTGATGATATTCTAATTATATGACCAGCACCTGTATAGAAAACTTTTCTTTAAAAATTCACAAAGTGGAGGTGAGTAATTAACTGAAATCAGTGATGCTAATAAACTAATATTTAGTAGTGTGACAAAAGTTCAGCTGTTTTTAACAGTGTAACTCTCAGCAACAATCTAATTTTTCCAAGCGGTTTCCTTCCCCAGCACTGATCAGTAGGTCAGTATCTGTATCTCAGCACAACTGTAATGGCCAGATGGTGGCAGCATTTGGTTACAAATGAATTTGCACCATTCTGGTTCATTCCTATCCTCCATAATGAGGCTGCAATTTTAGTCCGACTCAGAATTTGACAAGGAAATTAGCAATCTTTATTGCTTTGACTATTAGAATGACTGACTCACAGACAATGCACAGCAGTGAATTAAGTTAAACTGTAGAAATATATAAGTTAGCAGTCTACAGATGCCTTGGATTTCTAATGCAATACAGCGTATCCCACCTTCTTAGCTCTCACTGCAGATAAATTTACTCTTTTGAAACCCTATAACACCCCCCTCCACTACCACAATCCTTTTCATCATCAAGAAATGAACTTCAATTTTAAATTTGAATCTTATTCTAATCTAATAGCTATTCAAGATGGTAAACAGTAGTTTTGGCATTTGTGCCTCACTTGTACTTTGCCTATCTCCAATCATTGTGTTAGTGCTAGAATTTGTATTTTAGTAAAAATGTGGAGTTGCTTCATTAGAATCTCATCTTCTGTCCACCAGGGGGCAAAGAATCACGGAGTGGTGATGCCTGATGCCAACAAAGAGAACACACTCAACCAGTTGGTAGGTGCTGCTTTTGGAGCAGCAGGTCAGAGATGTATGGCACTTTCCACAGCTATCCTCATAGGAGAAGCCCGAAACTGGTTGCCTGAACTGGTTGAACGTGCAAAGAGTCTCCGTGTCAATGCAGGTACTTGAGCTTTATTATATTCATCAGTTCTGATCTTGAAGTACCCCAGTATTGCACTTTTTTTTTTTTTTTTTTGGCTTAACTGCTTTTAAAATTACTTTTTTGGATATTTTTAGACAGAAAATTTAAACAAAATGACATGCATACAGCCAGACAATTTCAATATCATTTCACTCACCTAGCCTATCACTTGAAGCAAACATCCATCCTTCTGTCCTTATAAATGTCTGTGTTAATAGAGCTTGTTTGGCCATTTAATGAAGCTGATTGCTGTAGCCTATATCCAAATTAGGCGAAGGGTCTTCCTTCATTTTTAATTTGTAGCTGCTGTTCGAATGGTAGATTGGTATATATGTTGGCAATCAAATATTCAATATTGCTACTCCATAATTAAGGTATTATCAGTGGTAGCAGGTCAAACTAATATCGCATAATTTACGTCTCTACGATGACTGATTGATATACCAAGGAAGGCTAGCCTCTTCTGTGATGTTTTGTTTTTATTTTATTTATTTTTTTCCTCAACACTAACCGCTGAAAGTGAAATAATCAATGGTGACTGGCTAATTTTTTTTACTAACGGAGGCAAAAGTGTCAGGCTATGGATTTTGAGTCCCCCTGCCCTTCTCTGTCCCCTCAGTTGGTGGTTCTGACTTCAGTAATATTTTATGGTGTTGCAGTGGTGAAATTACAAACGAGAAATTCACATTCTGAGAGATGAAATTAAAGGGTTAGTTCACTCAAAAATGAAAATAATGTAATTTATTACTCGCCCTCATGCCGTTCCACACCCATTCATTTTCGGAACACAAATTAAGATATTTTTGTTGAAATCCGATGGCTCAGTGAGGCCTGCATAGCCAGCAATGACATTTCCTCTCTCAAGATCCATTAATGTACTAAAAACATATTTAAATCAATTCATGTGAGTACAGTGGTTCAATATTAATATTTTAAAGCGACGAGAGTTTTTGGTGCGCCAAAAAAACAAAATAACGACTTATAGCGATGGCCGATTTCAAAACACTGCTTCATGAAGCTTCGGAGCTTTATGAATCTTTTGTGTCGATGCATGATTCGGATTGCGTGTCAAACCGCCATCTTTAAATGAGTAACTGAGAATTTTATTAACATTAAATCATTTTTCTCCCATTTTCACCTCAAAATTTTGGTAGGCTGTGCCTCCCATGACAAGCTACTGTCCGTTTGCGCTTGCGTTCAGTAGAGTATTTCTATGTCGTTTACTGTTCCTTTTTGGTGGAATGATCTTTCCAACCCTATCTGGACAGCTGAATCCCTGTGCCATACCGTACCTTAAAACTATTTTACCTTAAAATATTTTTTTCATGATATTCAAGTCCCTCTTCTGCAGTTTCACTTTTTTTTTTTTTTTCTTTCTCTGAATTCATGTAGTTTGCTTTATCCCTCTTTTTTGGCCTTTTTTGTAGACCACCCATGCCTTCATGACCACACCTCTCCCTGAGCAACTTAAAACATGTTCAGCTCACCCAGAGGATAGACGCACTATTTGTCTTGGTCATGCCACAAAGCTGAAGCACATTTTGTGGTATAAAGGGGACCAGAAATTAGTATGGGCCGATCAAATGTTTGGGGGGAAAAAAAAATCTGCCGATGAAAATTGGAATTGTAATCAGAGAAACTAAACCGCAGCAGCTATTCTAAAACCTTAAAGCAGCCATCTAAGACAAATTGCCTCAGCGTATCTAAAATTGTGCGTGTGGCTGTGTGTTTATTCATGTGTGTGCAAGTACATATGGATATGTCAGTGATTGCCAGTTCCTTTGGTTATGACCCAGTAAAAAGGGGTAAATTAAAGGAAAGTAGTCCTCTTCATCCATCTATTCAGCGAAAATCAACAAAACAATAGAGAAACCCTTTCTCCAACATTTAGAATGTATAAACTTCTGGTTAACCAAGTAAACTGTTGTTTGGAAGGGAAACCGCTACATTTTCTGCCAACTGTCTACCTAAATGATCTGCACTACAGTAATGATTCAGCAAATTAGTGCATCTTGGTTGTGCTCTGAATTGCTAACATATGAATTCACTCATTTATGTGGTCATGAGATTTCTTCTCATTCATTATATAATGAATAGTGTGTTCATTCAGCTTTTGTTACATTCGTGGCACATGTGATGACAGCTCAGACTAAAAACATGTTAACAAAAATCAAATTATATTGAGAGATGGCTGTGCTTTGGGTATGTTTTGTAGAAACTCTTAAAAATGTTTTTCTATTTTCCATTTTCTATTCTGTAAGGTGACCAGCCCGGAGCTGATGTGGGACCTCTTATCTCACCTCAGGCCAAAGAGCGAGTGAACAGCCTTATTCAGAGTGGTGTGGATGAGGGTGCCAAGGTGCTGCTTGACGGCAGGAATGTGAAGGTCAAGGGTTACGAAAACGGGAACTTTGTAGGACCAACCATCATTAGCAATGTTACGGTGAGAGCCACAATATCCACGTTCATCCCACTTATTCATGTCGTTCCAAACCTGTATGACTTTTTTTTTTTTTTTTTTCTCATGTGGAACATAAAAGATATTTTGAAGAGTGTTTGTTTTTTTTTTTTTTTTTTTTTTAATAATATACCCTGAAAGTCAGTGGGGTTCAGAGTCTTTTCAGACCCCATTGACTTTCATTATATGGACAAAAACTGTTTGTTGAAATATTATCTTTTGCATTCCACATAAAGGTTTGTAACAACATGTAGGTGAGTAAATCCCAACTAAGTTGGAACATGTCAATAGGATGCAAAGGCTATGTAATGTTATATACCTTCTGTTTGTGCTACCTCAATTTCAGCCTGACATGAAGTGCTATAAGGAGGAGATATTTGGACCTGTATTGGTGGTTCTGGAGGCTGACAGCTTGGATGAAGCCATCAAAATCGTCAACAAGAACCCATACGGCAACGGAACTGCCATCTTCACCACCAACGGTGCCGCAGCACGTAAATACACCCATGAAGTTGATGTTGGTCAGGTGAGATTTCTTTCACTTTTCATCAAACCATCACAACTGGACTGCAGCTTATACGCAAGAGATATACCATTGAGAAACTGGATTTAGAATTTGGTTTAACTGTTTCTTTTTTTGGACTGCAGGAAATGGGAATGCTTGTAATAATGCAATTGTGAGAAAAAGAATTGTGGTATATCAGTATCTGATTATACAGTATATGCACATCCCTACTAATTATTTTACTATAATACTGTTGATACAGTATCTATGTGACTTGAGATGGGTGCATGCAACCTTTGAGAGACCTTTCAGACCTTTGAGAGACCTCGGTCAGTCTTCGTCTGGAAATCTCCCTCCTTATAGACAGTGTAGACATGTTGATGTTCATTTATGTCGTATTAGGCACCTCTAGATGTCATGTAGGCTCTTGACATAACCATTGTAGGTGAAGAGTTCCAGCCACACCTCTAGAGCAAATATTAGAATGTGAAGTAAATGAAATGTGTAAAATCCCCTTGGCGCCACTCCTCGACTGAAAGCCGAGAAGCACGTTTCAGATGTAAGTGTTGTCTCTTTAGCTGCCATAAGTAACACAAGCCCTCCTTTAAAAATGTAAGTAAAAACAGTATGAAAAAAAAAAAATTCCATTTGAACTTACCTTGTTTGCCACATATTTTAAAATGTACGAAATACATCTACGCCCACTAAACATGCACACTACAAATAGTTCACAGCAAATATGTGCTTTTTAATTAAACTGTGCCAAAATATTTTGCTGGTACAGCTCGGAGGCTGAAATTAAACTCAAAAGGGATCCCTTGCAACCTGTTGATCTGGTGGTTATGCAAAAAACGGCCCAGTTTTACCCCATTTGTTTGCCAGTGGCAAGCCTCTATGCCGTGTGTTTGCAATTCACATGCTGGAGTACACGGCACGGGCATGTGCTGAGCTGGCCTCTCAAAACCCCTGCACACAAGAACCTCCTTTTTGCTTTTTTTTTTTCTCCGTCCACTCCCTCACGAGTCACCTTCGGCCAGAAGGCTCAAATTGTGCAACCACATTTAAAAAAAAGAAAAAAAAAAACATTTCAAGAAGCTCTGCCAGTTTCCAGTCTCACCCCACTCCAAAAACAAAAAGTTTTGTTTAGTTATTAGCCCCTTTCACATGTACAGTCTTTACTGGTAAATTACCTGTAAATTACTAGTAAGAGATCATGTCTGAACAGGACATTTTCAAAAATACCGGTAAATCGGTTCTGGCAATTTCCCATAAAAGGAAGTTGTAACATTACCAGTAAATTACCGGTATGATGCTCTGTGAACGCAGAATGAAGATTACCAGTATGAGCACATACAAAGTCAGCTCCACGCTGTTTACAGTAAGCTCCGCTGCTTTTTAACCCTCTGGGATCTGAGGGCCCTGACAACAGTCTTATTACACTGTATTCAGCTGGTCTACAATAATATGTGAGCAACATGTTTGTACATGTATCTATAGATATATTATTCATGTCTGTGTGGCAAGCATTCACTGAGTTTTGTTTCATTTTTGTGACGTGCTCCAGAAAAAAATTCATGGAGACCGAGATGGCAGAAAGCACACCCCTGTTTTTCTTTATTGTACAAAATCAGTGTTTTGTTTTGATTGTAAGTGGACACATATAAAAGTAGACCCTTTACAGTTTCAAATGATGTATTGCTTTTATCTGTATGAGCATAAATGACAAAGTATTTGCTATGTGAAAAGAATTCACCAAAACGCACCGGCCCATTCGTCGACCCCTAGAGGGTTAATAGTTTTTCTATGTAAATATGTGCTAGATGGACATCTTTGACCGTTGCGCCACGTCTCGCAGCTTTTTCAGCATGTCACGCTCGAGGATTGCTGTGTAAAAGGGGCTATTCTCTGCATTCATCACTTTTCTCAGCTGGTACACAAACAAATGATTGTGGCTTTCAGTTGTGTGTCAGCTGCCTTGTCAACAATTCAATAGAATGAGCTGATTGTTCCAAACTTTCCGTACACAGTGGTTGAAGCCCAACACTAGCTTGTTCCCAAAGCAAAGATGTCCATGGGTGTTTCTTCAACTTCAGGCACATTTATGTGTCAGGGTTTTATTTGTTTTCTTTTTGTCATATAAAGATAATATTAAAAGCTACCTGGGAATTTTTACCATGCCTTCATTTATATTTGCTATATTTCAAATGCCCTTTGTGTATAGTTTTACCATTGTCGCATACCCAGACTTAAAAAAAAAAAAAAAATTCAGTTCAATAATGATTTCAAGTTCAATTCAGCTATAAGCAGCTCTACAGAGGAAAATAGTCTTTATTCACTTCGAGTCCATTCATTGTTGATTCAGTTCAATTCAGTAAGTGTCGATTTTGCAAAATTAGTCAAATATGAAACAAAGTTGAATCAGCTATAATGCAGTTCTGCAGAAAACAGTTTCATTGTCCAGCTCAATTCAGTTAATGTTTTGTTCTCATCCAGTAGTGTCAGTGCAGTCAAATCGATAGTGTCTTTTAAATTTCAAATAAGTAAGCCAGAGCCGACAGTGGCAAGGAACCCAAACTCCATCAGGTGACAGAAATGGAGAAAAATCATTGGGAGAAACCAGGCTCAGTCGGGAAGCCATTTGTCCTCTGCCCAAATGAACGAACATGATGTGATTTATGATTCCAGGCTGCATCACAAGTCAGATTGTGGTTATATATCGTCAAACCGTCATTAGGTGGGAGGGGAGTTGTAGTCTGTCTGGCAGAGCTGCAGTTTAGTCTGTAGTGGACGAATAGCATATTAATGACTATAAGCATGACGAAACTGCTTTGTGGTCCTAGCAGGTCCTGCCATGACGAGTTCATAGCTGGTCATAGGGGCCTGTGCTGAGGAGTCTGTGATTTGTGTGTATTCAGAATACAGAAAAAATGGCTATTAAATTAGCTAATCAAAGGAGTCGGCCATTTTGTTCCAAAAATGTAATTTTTGTCACAGACGGCTATTAAACATTTGAGATGTGGTGGAAATGACACTGTGGAGGGAATTTTCTTTTTCTTCCATAAAAAAATTACAATTCTTCTTTGAAACAAGTATGTTAGACATTAGACGTGTTTTTAAAGGGTTAGTTCACCCAAAAATGACAATTCTGTCATTAATTACTCACCCTCATGTCGTTCCACACCTGTAAGACCTTCGTTCATCTTCAGAACACAAATTAAGATATTTTTGATAAAATCCGATGGCTCAGTGAGGCCTCCATTGCCAGCAAGACAATTAACACTTTCAGATGATTTCATCAAAAATATCTTAATTTGTGTTCCGAAGATGAACGAAGGTCTTACGGGTGTAGAACGACATGAGGGTGAGTAATTAATGACAGAATTTTCATTTTTGTGTGAACTAACCCTTTAAGAAAGTTTAGTTGTTTTTTTTTTTTTTTTTTTTTATACAATCCATAAGGCAAAAGTGCTCAAGAAACCTACTGTATGTCAGAAGAAAGAAACAAAATCCACTGGGATGATTGTCCTGTTTTTGCTTGCTATCTAGTAAAGGTTAACACTAAATTTAAACTGTAGTTTTGTTAAACTCCTGTTTCTGGACTTTAATTGCTACATTGACATTGAAGCACAGAAGGCTAGCTCTTCAGTACACACTGGAAAGGTTGGAGCTATACTTGTATGGTGAGATTTCTAGGTTTGCATTGAGCAGCGAGACGAACGTGAAGCGGTAATATATAGAATGTACAAACCGTCTCTCCCACATGGTGTCTAGCAACGTGAGGAAAGCATACAACTTTCTGCGGCAGACAAAAATGCATTTGCGTCTGACGGGTACACTGTTGTCTTAACTGTCATCAGGGTGTGAGTGTGTCAGATATGTGAGATGCAGTGAACATGACTGCTCAAGAGGGCAACGCAGCTGACCTCTGAGACATCTGCTAATATACTGCTCCTTTTACAGATTGGAGTTAATGTACCAATCCCCGTCCCACTGCCCATGTTTTCATTCACCGGTTCCAGAGGCTCCTTCAGGGGTGACACAAACTTCTATGGAAAGCAAGTAAGTATTCATCTCTGGATATCCTTATATTAATTTAAAATTGTGAACGATAAATGAGCAATTAATTACTGACAACACTTTTTTTAGATTGCCAAAAACAGATTTCTTTGAAAGGAATTTGTTTAAAACATTGTTTTCATTCATAATATTGCATTCCCTCTGCAATAAATTTGACAGTATTATTCATGAAAACAAATTAATTGTTGTATATTAGATTCAGGCTTTAAAGGGATCATGACATGAGAAATCAAATTTGCCTTGATCTTTTAGTACCAATATAACATCCTGCAAGTTTCAGAGCTTAAAACATCCTTCTAAACAAAGCATTTAAAACATCTAATTTAAAAGCTCCAAAAACGTCTCATTTGGGATATTGTAGGGTTTGTGATGTCACATAGGCGAATACATTTGCATATGACTGCCTCCAGAGCAAGACATTGACAAATAGATATAGACCCTGTGTAGCCCTGACCCTTTTCAGCGCTGCACTCATTGTGTTCTGTCTTCCAGTTTGTATTTTCACTACATGAAGGTAAGATCTTACAGATTTATGAATAAACCTTTCATAAATGAACCACACATTACATTGCTCATGATAATTGTTGGTAACTCTACAATAAGTAAATCCACTTCACCAGCTTATTACTTTCAGACAGTGATGCCATAGAAATTTATAGAGTTACTGCAAAAAGGAAGTTCAAAGACAAAATTCTAAAGATGGCTGTGTGTCTCTGGTGCATAAGGTCTATATGTCATCGCACCATAGGCCCCACCCACTGTCACTTAATGACTGACATTTGCCTACACAATTGCCTATGCAGTGATGTTAGCCTATCATAACATTGGCCATTTACTGACAAGCCTTAGGCCGCGCCCACCAAAGCGTTTTTTCCAATGGCTAGCGTACTTTTCCAATTGTTTTCAATGGGAGCGCTACATTTTTTTAAACACCAGGAGCGCAACGAGGCGCTGAGCGTCTTTTTCACGCTCAAGCGCTGAGCGTTCAGCGTTTTTTGCCGGTCGCCTCGAGTTGAAGAATGTTCAACTTTGAGTAAAATGCTGCGCTCATCACTGTCACTTTTTAGCTAGCCATCCAATCAGAGTGGAGGAGGGGCAGGACAAACACAACACCGACCAACTGTCACAACATTCTTGCTGTTAAACGTCATCAACAAGCAGAGAATGGAACAAAATGGATGAGAAATTAATATAGCTGGTCTCCGAACATACATATATTGTGTCTGAAACAAATTACCCGCAAAATCAGCTATAAGTAACAGTGTTGCAGATATTCCGTATCATAGCAACAAAGCGTCTCAACTAAAAAAAAAGCTGTGCTGCTTAAGGAACATATTAAAATAATTTAAAAAATCCATGTCATGACCTCTTTAGATTAATCAGATGGTAGAAAAGTAGAGCTCTTGGCAAGAATACAGTTCTTTCAATTAAATACAGAAAAGAAGACTCATTTCAATTATACAAAATAAATTGAAAAAATGACCAAGTTGAAATAAACATTTTTAAGAACTTGACGTTTGACATTCTCCCCTAGAAGAAAGTGATTTGAGAATGATTGGCCACGTCATATCTTCCCCAAATGTCAAGTTAACCAGCCAGTTTAAAATCAGGTCACATGTTGACATGGTCCATTTGGTTTACCATGTTTTGTCTCCAGAGTTTGGCTGTAAAATTTGTTTTGGTATAAAATGTCATCAGCTGTAGTTTGTCATAAAACAATGACTGACATGTTTTGACACAAGTGGTTTATTGCTCTCGCCAGCATACGTTTGCCAGCCACCTGCCATTTCTCATGTGATGTCATTGTCATTTTGGGAGGGTATTAAAAAGATGACTAATCTTGAGTCATTGTTTAGTCTTAAGTATTTTGGTATTCTTTCCATCACAGGGCATTCAGTTCTACACACAGATCAAAACTATTACCTCACAGTGGAAGGCAGAAGATGCAACACTGAAGTCCCCTGCCGTTACCATGCCAACAATGGGACGTTAAGTGTTAATCACCTGTATAAATTCCGCCCTGCCCCTGAAAATCCCTAATTTTTAACTACTGCACATGGATATTTTCAAAAGAAGCTGTCCTTTTCACAGCTAAACTGTTGTATCTAGTTAAATAATTAAAAAAAAAAGTGTTTTTCCCCCTTACACTTCAATAAGTTCGATAAGTAAAAATCAAACAAATGTAGCACATATTACCCTTTCATTGTATAAAACATCTAACACTGTCAAATGGTTGGCAGTTTGTTACCCTGATATAGTATAAGTTTCTATGTTTCATAAGATAATGACTCCACATTCAACACTAAATTTACTTTGAGTGTTGTCAAGCTGTATTAAGTCTACAAAAAGTGTTACAGTTTCTAATATCTGTAGCTAACTGGCTTTTCTGAACTGCTCAACTAGCATTATCTCTGGTTAAATTTGAATGTTTATATACACATGCGACATTTGTGAACTGTTGATGAATAGAAGACTGTTTTGGGCTGTTTGCCTCAATAAACAAGACAATGAGCTTGTTCTTGTTGAAGTTATTTATTTATATTAGCTTATGCCTTGTGTCCTAATTCACATGCTATTTGTCCTAAATAGTATTAGAAATTAGAATTAGTGTGTCTCAAATCGTAATATGTTGAAATGAGTATTCCAAAGATACCCGGATGGTCTACTTCAGGGGTGTCCAAGCTCGGTCCTGGAGGGCCACTGTCCTGCAGAGTTTAGCTCCAACTTGCCTCAACACACCTGCCTGAAAGTTATTAGTATGCCTAATTAGACCTTGATCAGCTGGTTCAGGTGTGTTTAATTGGGGTTGGAGCTAAACTCTGCAGGACAGTTTGGACACCCCTGGTCTACTTTTTCCGGTTAGAATCCGAAGTGCATATCCGTGCACACTCTAACAGCTAATATTGTGCACAACCCATTTCATGTTGGACGAGGATTAGATTAGAACTACAAACACGCATAAAACGTCTTAAAAAACTACAAACATGGCAGATATTCGAGTCCGACGGTTAAGTAGAGAGGTTTAGATAAATATATTTACATTATATTTAATCTGCAACAGCATTGTGAACTTTTATAAAGATACGTTTGGTCATTGACTTTTAATTGCATCATAATGCAAATTGCAAACACATGAGGAGAGTTCTCCGCATGAAAGACCCACAACTGGCAGATCAACGTGCTACTGCATTTCTCTCCAAAATGGTAGGAAACTAAATTAAATTGAACAAGTTAACTGACAAGATTTACATTTACATTTATGCATTTGGCAGACGCTTTTATCCAAAGCGACTTACATTGCATTATACTATACATTTGTATCTGAGTATGTGCAATCCCTGGGATCGAACCCACGACCTTGGCATTGCTAGTGCCATGCTCTAACCACTGAGCTACAGGAAAGCAAAACAAGATGATTGACAGGGCAGTTTAAATAGTGAGAAGATGCACATAACTAATACTGTCCGTTAAAGATGCAAATGATACTTGCCTACTATTCTGATACACACTCAAAAGTATGTACTTTTTTCTTCACAAAAACAGTATACTTTTAGGGCATAGTATAAGTGGGTGAATTGGGAAGGAGCACATATGATTTTACGACTGTTGCTTGTCAAACTGTACGAACGTGTAACCCCTCCTGTTCGAACTGCCCACTCTAAGTGAGACTCGAACCCCAGTCCGCCAGCATGGGGGTCGGGCGCTCTAACAAGGAGGCTAAAAACCGCAATCTTGAGAGCACCTCTTGAGTGAGGTTTACATGCACAGCTCTTACCGGCCTACGTCCGTTACACTTGATCCTCACTATAAGCCATGTCACACTGTAGGATTTCAGTTGTCATTAATGTCAGATTTTACGACAGTCGAGACGCTTTAAAAATGGACACATGCAAGAAGACTCGTCCGGAGTTTTACATCATCAATCTGTGACACGTTCAGTGACTGTGGCTAGTAAACAAAAACCATCTCTAGCGTTAATTTCTTAAAAAAAGAAAACTGGAAAAAATGAAGATGTGTGGAGCAAGCGGTGTTTTTATTGTTGTCTCACTAATTGTCATCAAGTTTTGTGCTCCTTTTGGTTTTTGATTTGATGGTTGTAAGAGAAGCCACAATGCAGGACTGTGCCTAAAAACTTCGAACACTGCCATTGGAGATAAAAATGGTTATTAATTGTCTGTCGGCGAACACGTCAAATTAGCGATCAAGACTTCAGATTTTGGCCTAGAATCAGAGGAACATTTTAGGATTCACAAAATTTGTATCAGATTAAAAATTATACAGTGTGAACCCGGGCCTAAGTTTCACTACATATCCGTAAGTATTAAATTTAACTTATGGGCTTATGCACCTATTATTTCCTAAGTGATTAAACTTGGGTGGAAAATCATCTGCAAATTAAGTGGGTCAGTGAAGTCAGATTTGATGGGTTGTGATTTCTGGGTTATAAAGTTCTTATGATGTGATTCCTTAATCCTGTTTGGGAGACAGCACTCTGTAGTACGCCATTAATTATGGTGAACCAGCACAGGGAAGATGCAAAGCTCAGATAAATTATTTTGGATCTTCATCTTACAGCTTGACTGCTCTGTCTGCTAAACAACCAACCTCAGATGGAGTAAATCTTGGAGATGCTTTGTAATTTGCATGGCGTCCTCTAGCATGCTAGTGTCTAACCCTGGATGGCTGGCACCCTTGGAAAAAGCTGACAAAGCCAAGAGATGGGCTGGTTTCTTATGTGGGCGAAGAAAAATGCAGAGACAACATAAAACATTTTTAAATGTGGGGAGGATATACACTACCTGGCTGTTACTATGTAACTTTCTTGAAGCCAGTTCCACTGGATACTAAAAGTTTGCTCCCAGTACATTTCAAACTGTTGAAGCTAAAGAAATATTTTATTATATTGTTTGCAACTTGATAAATAACTAAAGCATCAATGACATGATTTAAATTACCAAAGTCTAGCAGAGCAGAAATGAACATTCCAAACCAGTATGACTGTGAAACACAAGAAAAAGAGAAGAAATTTTGAAAAATGTCTTTTTTTTTTTCTTTTTCTTTTTTTTGTCCATGTAATGAAAGTCAGTAGGGTCTCTACTGAGGATGCATAAATTTTGTGTGAACTATCACTTTAAGAGTACATTTCTAAAAACTGAACCTGGTTAATTGAAGGTTACCACAAAGAAGTGTAATATAGTCTGTAAATTATGCCTCTGCAAAATTAACCGACAGAGAACCCACCTAGAAAAATAGTTCCAGCTCAACAACTTCACAACTTAATAAAAACATTTCTTATATACTAAATAATTCATGTAAGTGCTTTAAAAAATACAAGCTTCATATTTCTGCTTCTTAAAACCTTTGGCCCACTGACCTACTAAGCTTCCACTGCTACACAGTACTGTATGATAGTAAATGCATTTTCCACTCATTCTTACAAGCTGAGGGATGAGTCAAAATTCTTTCTTAGGTAATCAACAGGATACCACAAATGCTGGCCACCGAATAACCCATAATATTCTGTGGGTACGTCAGTGTCCGCAACACAAAGGCGAGCATGATCTAATTACACTTCTCCTTTCTCTAGATATCTACAAATAATTTGAAAGTAAATGTGCATGTGAAGCTAAGTGGTATGTTCAAACTCAGCATGCAGATGTTTCTTGCGGTATGTCATGGCCAGTGCGTCGTATTTTTACCCTTGACTCCTGGTTTTGATGAAGTCCTCAGCCTGTATTCAGCTGAATGGACTGTCAAAGCCAACTTTGCATCATGTCGCTATCGCTTTACCCTGAAAAGAGAGGGCTACTTAAAGAGAACCCAACTCCAGGAGTGAAACTTGTTTCAAACAATTGTCATATGCATCTTTTAAAAAGAGATTCTGGGGGAAAAAAAATGTTAAATGTTTTGGCATCCCAGGCCTTGCTCTTTCAATTTTTGTTTTCCCTTAACAATTGCATATGGTACCACTAAGCTGACAATTAATTTTATCATCTTCCCGAATGGCGAGTAGCTCCCTGGTCTGCGTATAACTTTGCTGCCATGTTGTCTTCTTTTTTGTTTTTAAGTCTATATATACAAATGGTCTCCATCTTCTTCACTAGTTAGCCATGTTGATCTTTATTTAAATCCACTGGAAAAATAGCTATATAACTATGGCTGCATACTATATAACAGTGTTTCTCAACTCCAGTCCTCAGGACCCACCTCCTAGAAAGTTTTCGAGGTCTTCCTATGTAAAGGCAGGGTAGGTGATTTGCTTTAAAAACATTTTTTGTTGTGTTGTTTGAATGTCTCTTAACATCCTGATAGCAATTACTAAGTTAAGTGGTCTAATTATATTCATATCATCTGTGGAAGGCATAAGACCATAAAATGTTTGTCCAATCATATCCCTCTGTCCGAGGGATACGATAGGATGTCCTACCTGCCTGTCAACATATGTTTATACATACCCTCATGCACCCTGTTAAGACAGACGCCACAGTCAAGAGCACTGCAACCAAAACAGCAGCCATGTTTTACAGTTCCTCCTGAACCAAAACAACGAGCTTATGCTGCGTTCACACCATAACTACCGTAATTTGGAAGACGTGTGACGTTATACTTGGAGTGGTTCGTGACTCAAATTGATGAGTTTCAATGGCAACACTATCAACGCCGAAATGAATCTGCAGCATTCAGGTGGTACAGGTCAGTGCTCTTTAATTTGTTTACATTCATTATTATTGTAATGTTATGTGCTTTAAGTCATGAGGTAGTTTAACGCTGTCTCTCTTGATGCTTTTGTTTGCTCCCTGCTGTACGCGTTCATGTGTTTTAGAGGAGGCGTGGCTTTTTAGAGCACTCTAAAGGGAGGGTGGGATCTTATGCTTTCAAAGCTAGCTTGCTATTGCTAGCCTCTCCGAAAATGACCTACCCTACCTTTAACACACTAACAAGCTGATTAGTTGAATTATCAGTTTTAATTATTGACAACTAAAACATTCTGTGAAGTGGGTCCCAAGGACCGGAGTTGAGAAACACTTTTTTTTTTTAATGGTTGCAAAGTCATTGCTTACTCAAAAGAAGTACCTATACAATTTCAGACGGAGGCAGTGTCAAGTGTCATCACTACGACATGCTTCCTTTGTTCGCACAGACACATGGTGGCAATGTATTATTACTAGGGTCTAAAGCCGTGATGTATTTTCTAGTATTCCGGCATTCCAGCTTATATTCACAGAGAAGAATTTCCAGCAATTTGCACAAAAAAAAATGTGATCAAAACCCTGGGGGAATGCACTTATCCTTTACACAATGGTGAAATGCTCACAGCTGGAAAAAATTGGACTAAGAATATTGTCAGTGGTTCTGCAAAATGGTGATGGGTAACAAACTGAAATGTTAAGCAGAGAAAATATGGACTTGGACACACATGACTATATTTAAAGTTAATCTTAAGCAAGTTTCACCCTGTAAAAAAGATTTTCCACCAGGCTGCAGACAGCTCAGACATTTGAGATGAGGTGTAAGTTTAACCTCCTTCTGCTATAGTCACAAAATTGTCTACATTTATGGTAATCTCTGAAAATCCAAGGCACCAAGTTTTGCTATGCCTTTGCCAGGGTGTTCTAAGGCAGGAGTGTCTGCTCCTGTTCCTGAAGGGCCATCTTAGGGCCAGCTCGAATTAAACAAACCTGAACCAGCAGAAAGTGGTCTTTCAGGAGCAAGATTAGACACTCCTGTTCTAAGGTATAGCCCACCGCTGTGTCTATGATGTTGTGGTCTCTTGATATGGCTAATGTAATTTACATTACATTACATTTAGAAATGTAATACAAACCTCTCTGCAACCTTATGCTTTTGCAATAGTAATAGGAATGCTTGCATTAGCAAGCAAATGATGTTACATAACTTAGGATGCATGTAAACTGAATGTCTAGGCTCATGCAAGTTCTGGGAACAAGACTATAATAACTTTGGTTTGTGTGTAAGAGTATTCATATCTCAGATCGAAGCATGTGTTTGGTACCAGTGTGTCCACAATTACGGTCTCCCACGTTTGCATTTCCCAGCAAAGGTCCAAGGGCAACAAAGGGATTAGAGAACCGTCGGCTTGGAAAGCAAAAGCGTCGGTTAGAGCGCCAAGCGCCAGGCCACAGAGACAGGAGACTGCCTCCTACTGTGGAGGTGAAGGGAAAAAGCTACCACAAGCAAAACAAATACACAGGACGGTGCAAATAAATACATTGGGAGGGAATACCGTATACCTGCTGTTGCTGGCCCACCAGAGACCAGGAACTTCCTGTATAAGAAAATTTAGTGAAGTATCACTGTACATCTATAAGTAGGTTTGCTGTAGCTTCAGCAGGTTTGTTTTTGGTACCAAGAGGACTTCCCATTGTGTGGGACACGTTTTAAAAATGTTTTAATTCATTTACTTTCTGGGGACATCAGGAAGGTGTCTGGTCAAACAAACCCTATGTTAGAAAACGAGAGGAATGTGGTTTGGAATTAGAGCTTGCACACCTTACTCATGGAAAGTCTATCTGTTAGGGCACAGCTTGTGCTTCCAGGTAGTGTGTGTTCTTATTTCGATTAATGGAAACTTAAATATTTACTCAAGTGCATTCAATGTTCATTTCAAAACAAGAATAGAAGTTGTACCTGCAGCCTGGAGACACTGTGGCTCTTTTCATAAATGTAATAAACTACTCGCAATTTAGCATGTGCAGACAAAACGCTCTAACAATGTTAGCAGTTGGGATGGTTTGCTAATTTTAAGGGCATTCAAGAATATATTTGATACATGTAATTTTTTTAACTTTTTTTTTTTTTATACAAAATAAGCACTTATCTGCATTTTGAACATTTTATTCTCATTTAAATGATTGAATTTAGCATTGAATGCCACATTTTGCATAGAAATTAATGGATGGAAACCCAGATTATGAAGACTATTTCTCTAGATGGAATAATATGCATTGGTGAATCCTGCAAAATAACAGAAATATATATTAAAGGGTTAGTTGACGTAATGACGAATGCAGAAGCGCAGAGGATAGAGCAAAACAAAACACCGGTCACGAATTAGAAGTCTAAAACTATTCTTTTTAAAGAGAAATGTCAGAGGATTTTGATATAAGAGAAGAGGAGCTTGAGTTTGTTGCACAGCTCTATTTGTTTAAACCGCGAGAGGCGTCGTGTCCTAACCAGACGCGATGCGATAAGATTCCAGCGATGAGCAATTTGACTGTCCACACTAGAGGCGACGCGACAATGAGAAGCGATAAAAGCAGTCAAAAACCACAGCAAATTAGAAGAGAGTGTGGGCAGGCTCAGCAGACAAAATGAAATGGGCAAGTACATAGTAAAATTCTTAAATATTATACAATTTAAACATTGTTTAAAGTACATACGGAGTGACTAAACCAATCTTTGTCATAGAATACACTTGTTTGTTCGCATTGAGTTGACAGTTTGAACGTTCTTGTGCCCATTTATTTATTTTCAAGATCTGAGGTGAATTAGCCAGTGTTGTTTTCATTACAGCTAAAAAGCTGGAAACACAGAATGATATTCAAACTCACGCTTTTAACATTAAATAAAGCACTAAACAGTACCTGATATTATCATTGCCATACTTTGTGTTGCTGTTCCAGCTGCGACGTCGCGGAGAAATAGAAACTGTTTCTAAAAATAGAATATTCGCGTGTCGCCGTCGCGGCTGGTTAGGACAAAAACTCCGATTAACATGGAAAAGATACATTTTATCGCTTGTCGCGGCATTGCGGCGCGTCTGGTTAGGGTACGGTGTAAGCTTACCCTACTCCTACATCATACATCATGTCAGGAGTTACTCATTTGGCGCAAGTCGACTTGCACAGTATGCGTACGGTTTTCTGCCAGAAGCTAGTTATTTGAATGTATAAAGTTTTAAATATGGATATTTTTCTCACAAAAACGCATCACTTCGCTTCAAAAGGACTTTATTAACCCCCTGGAGCTGTATGGGTTATTTTTTATAATGGATAGATTAATTTTTTGGGGCTTCACAATCATGATAAAGCTTGGAGAAGCAAGGATATATTTAAATATATCTCCGTTTGTGTTTGTCTGAAAGAACATATATACACCTATGGCTTTAGGGTGAGTAAATCATGGGATAATTTTAATTTTGGGGTGAACTATCCCTTTAAAAAAAAGAAATAGAGTCAATTTTTTATTTAATGTTTACGAATGCCAGGCCACTGAGCTAGGAAAGACATTGTCGTATGCAAATCATCCATCTTAATTACCATGGGCACTGCGAAATGTGTCAGAGGCGAGACCAGATGATGCAAAATTGCCATGGAACTCCCACAAATTGCCTTTACATCCCACCAAGTTACAATTCTGGGGCATTGGGCTGGTCTTGGCTTTGCTTATGTCTGACTCATCTAATTGAATTAGGCTAACCTCAAGTACTAGGTTTGGGGAAGCAGGTGAAGGATTGCCCCGTGGAAATACTCGAAATCTCCCTGGCAAGATGCTTCGACCCATTTTCACATAAGTGAACTAGATACTAGGTGTTTTGCTGACATGGCTTAGGTGAACTAATCACGTTAAACTAACATGGTTCTTAGTGGCTATGAAAAGCTAAACACAATGACATTTACTATCATAATCAAGCACATGCCAGTGCTTCCCACACTGTGTTTGGAGAACAGTCCCCATCCGGTCAAGGTAATCATTGGTTTAGGTGATGTATACTGTCTCCAAAGGGGAAAATATAGAATAGTCACAATGATAACCTTTTTTTTTTTTTTTTAAACATAGGTTATTTATTTTCATTTACTGTATGACAGTGCAGTTTGATGTGTAAAATTAGCCTGTAATTGGAAAGAGGGTAGAATCGTGGACTGTAAACTGCTAGCTGGGCGATCTTCGCTGCTTCCTTCTGTAAGCAAATTTCTATACAAAGACACCATTTTTGCAGGGTTTTTTTTTTTCCCCCTTCAAAATCCCACTCTTTTTTTTCACTCGAGCTGCACTAGACTGTCTCCACAAGTTTATTTTTGAGAAGAGGTGTTCTGTCATGAATTATATGAAGACTGAGTGGAAAGGGCTAAAATGATGTTACTATTACATGACATTTCTCTAAAAAAATTAATGTTTCAAACATTGTTTTTGTTGTTGTTCTTTGAGCCTTCCTGCTGTTGTGCATTACTAGAAACTAAGGCTACATTCACATTGTCAGTTTTTGGTACTGACAACCACATTTACTTACATTTACTTACTTGAAATGTCCCGTTCACACTTACAGCACGTCTCTAATACTGTGTGAACTGGAGTCAAGCCCGTATTTTCTAACCTGTAACCACGAAAGTGACCAAAGTAATATCAAAGATGGCGACATCCATTAAACTGTAAAGTCACCACTTTTTGACACGTCAAGAGTCCAATTGAGCCGCGAGTTTATCCATCAAATCTTCATTAACCGACAGCAGCTTTTTAGTGTGGGGAGAGAGCAAAACCACACATGAAAACCCGCAACACATGTTAGACACTAGACAGGCGTTTGCACAGCGCAGAGTGACTCTCTGACACGGTATGGCGTGATGGACAACTAGTTATCCAGTCCGGTTCTGTTCAGAAAGCGTGGTTTTTCCGAGAATGTGGTTGTGATTTCTGAAATTAATTTCCAGTTGTGAGTTCGGTTATGGCCCGATTTTCACTCGCCGACAAATGTCCGAAATCGGAGGCAAATCGGTGCTCATTTATGTGAGTGACAATCATGCCGTGTGAATTATCAAAGACACGATCTGAGAGAATCGACGATGCGTCGCTGACGCCCATGAGATATTTGGCATGCTAAATATCTGGACCTGTCTGCAATTCAAAATCTGCTGTGTGAAATGTGTTCTGACTGAAAATGACATCGGCGATGACCTATAGCCAATGAGAGAGCAAGATACAGGGCAGCGGGAAGTTCGGAGAGGAGTTACAGACCCGTGTCTCCCCAACCATTTCCTCTTCCATAATCTTTTTTTTCTTTTTCTCCTTTTCACTGCAAATTAGTGCACATATTATTTGGATCGCAAGCTTCTTGCGGGCTAACATTTTTAATTGCAAATTCCAGTCTTGCGCGAGAACTCCGGTCTTAACCTTGCGTTATTTCCTTATCACTTCTCGCGTGTGTTTGGTTATGAAAAGTAGTTTGCGGACCAGACAGAGGTGAAACCCCCTGTCGTCGATCCATCGTGTAATGAACACAGCAGCGACTGAGCGCTACCCCAGATAGTCGTGAAGTGTGAAAAGAACAATAATCTGACGACTTTGAAAATCGTGCAGTGTAATTTCGGCATTTACTTATAGAATGCGGTTGTCACTCCGGAAAATAACCATATTGTATGTGAACGTAACTGTATTAAATTGATAGTTCACCCTGAAAATGAATAAATTACTCACCCTGGTGTTTTTCTAATGCCGTATGCCCTTCACGTGAATGCGCACAACGCATAGCTGTGCACAGAAGACCAACGGCCAAGGTCAGGATTTTCATTACAATACATTAAACAATACATTAAATTTCATATCGTATACCCCCAAAACACTTACTATACATGGGATTGTCGCATGGGATTGTTCTGTGATACTTTTGCGTCTTTTTTTAAAAAAGCTTGATGCTGGTTGCTATTCATTTCAATTATATGTACAAGCGTGAACAGGACATTTTTTTTTTTTTATATTCTCCTTTTGTTATCCATAAAATAAAGGACATACGACATTAGAACAACACCAGGGTGAGTAATTTATGACCTAATGTTAACTTTAGGGTGAATTATCTCTTTAAGGACTCAAATACAGGACTGACAACAGGCCTAAATATCATATTGAAATGTATTTATTTACTGCTAATATGGAGAAGACCTTGAGGATTTATTGCCCTCTCTGCCCATGCAGAACTTGCAGTAGCTTTGCTGTAGTCTTTATTTATGTAACTTCAAGCTCAATGACAGTGTGCATTAGTGCAGTGTCATCTAACAGTTAGTCATTATAGAAAATACAGTGTTCTTTCCTGTTCCAGAAGAAAAACCCTTAAAAGAAAATGTTTGAGAACATAACGTAACTCTACAAAGCCAGCACCGCAACCTAAAGTGTTACTGCACAAGTACAAAGTCAGACCTATGCCCTTTTAATGTGATTCTGGGAAGAGAATACATAGTTCTTCAATAGCAAAATACTAGCTACTGATTCTATAATTAGAGACCTTTAATTCTGTGCTTTATATTTTATTGACCACATTTCATAAACAACACTTAAAATTTCAGTTTAGAACTTTTACTGGAGTAAATTACGTTTCCGCTGACTAGATCATCAGTTTAATCACAAATACATCCTGTTTTTTTGTTTTTCTCTTTCCTTTTTGTTCCATGAACAGTGTATGTAAATGGAGACGGCACCCTTCTTCAAAAAATCATTAACCTTGCAAAAATGTTGATCATATATATATCATATATATATATAAAATGAACAGATTGAGAAATGTAACAGAAATATATTTTTAAAATATTTGTAAAAGTTAAAAAACAGAATGAGATTATTTGTGGTATATGATGTTATTTCATGAATGTCATTATTTTAAAAATGTTGCTTTCTTTGTAACAGGAAAAAATGGGTCCCAGCTAAATAAAACTAGTCAAGTAAAATCAAAAACGAAAACATAAATCAGACAGAATACCCATTAATATAACAGTCAACGCTCTATACAATATAGCTGAATAACATTTTTTGTGTTTCTATGTGTGTGTTTTGGTTTGAAACACTGACACAAATTTAATCATAGCTACCAATGTCTTAAGGTTTTGACCATACTGTCAAACTGAATTAGGAGATGAATCTCCACTTCAAAGGTCAATTATCCTGTGGTGATATTTCTTGCCTTTCTCTCTTCCTTTGCCTTTTTTAATTGCTGTCAAAAATGGCTGGGTCACAAGGGACACGGCTGGAAAAGCCTTGATGAAATAACAATTTGGCTGACTGAATTTCACCCTGTTTTTAGTCACATGTCAGACCACTTCACTTGTAAAAAAAAAAAAAAAAAAAAAAAAAAAAAAAAAGAACAAAAGCAGACACTCACGTTCTGTCATTTTGTTTCCATTAGCTAAGCCCTCTCTCAAGTGTTTTATCACATAACATGAAGGCCAAAGGGGGTGGGCCTGGAAATGACATCTGAGCCCACCACAACAATACATTTTCCAGAATTTTGCTACATTGGCAAATGTGAAATTTGTGTCTAAAAAGGTTTTTTTAAGGTTGTCCAGACCAAGCTTCTTGTTTTCTCTCTGCTGAACACTTATTGGGACGCATTTTTACCAGAATGAAGTAAGGGATGGTAAATGGAAAACAGCTGTTGACCAAAACAGCACATTTTCAAACTTTAAAATAACAAGACAAGTGATGTGATGTTACATTTCTATTTAAGCTTCAATGAAAATTTGCAATGCATTTCATGATCGAAATACTGGGTTCATAAAACGTTTGCCTCAACATAATAATAAGGTTCAAGTTTCTTTGTAAGTTTTCTTTTGTAATTTGCCAGTTGCCACCACCAGCTCATTGGACACGTGAGGGACATAAAAACTTACACTTCAAATTAGACATCACACATAACGTGACATAGTGTTGTAGTCAAGACCACCTAAACCGAGACTAAGACAAGACCAAGACCAAGACTAGACTAAATGCCTAAGAAATGTCTTATTTTTAATCAATAATTACAATTAGAATAATAAGACACTATATAGAGTGGACCACTATATTGTGGTCTTGACCGTTCTTGAAATAAAATCCCAAGTCCTTTTAGTCTGAGACCAAGACAAGGCCGAGACCAAGACAAGACCAAGACTTTCAAAAAATGGTCTTAAGACTGGTCTCGAATACTACAACTCTAACGTTACATTCTAAGATTCATGTTCATAATGTAGTTCACTGTTTGCAAAGAAACCATCACCAAACATTCATGCTGAAACAGATAAAAATAAAGCAAACGGAACAGGGAGTCACCAGTAAATGACCAGGTGACTCCTGCGTCTAGAAATGTAAATGTTGTGTTTACATCTAATAATACCCATTTATTTCATTTGGAAAAATGGCAGTTTCACTTGCAGTGCTACTTTATACTTTCTATTGTCTTTTTGTTAGATACTAAAACAAAACAGAACTTTAAAAGGTTAGTTCACCTTTTAAAGCTCAACCGAACCTGAATGATGCGTGAGAACAATGATTCGCTGATCAATGTTTACATGTAAATAAGAGCCTAAATTCAATCTGTTCATCATAAAATGTGATTGAGTCTCTTTAGAAAATTTGGACTAAACCACTTAAAGGGATAGTTCACCCAAAAATGAAAATTTGATGTTTATCTGCTTACCCCCAGGGCATCCAAGATGTAGGTGAATTTTTTTTTTTTTCAGTAGAACACAAATGATGATTTTTAACTCCAACCGTTGACGTCTGTCACTCGTATAATACATGTCAATGGGAACTCCATCTATAAGAGTAAAAAAAAACACACACCGACAAATCCAAATTAAACCCTGTGGCTTGTGAGGACACATTGATGTCCTAAGACACGAAACGATTGGTTTGTGCGAGAAACCGAACAGTATTTATATAATTTTTTACCTCTAAAAGACTACTATGTCCAACTGCCTTGAGCATCCGGTTGGTGAGGTCTATAAACGCGTTCTGATGATGGAAGTGTTCTCTCGCGCTTCTACTTCAATGAGTGCGAGAGATCAGAGCGCGTTCAGACCTCACCAACCGGATGCTCAAGGCAGTTGGACATTGTGGTGTTTTAGAGGTAAAAAATTATATAAATTCTGTTTCTCACACAAACCGATTATTTCGTGTCTTAGGACATCAATGTGTCGTCACGAGCCGCAGGGTTTAATTTGGATTTGTCTGCGCATGTTTTTTTTACTCTCATAGATGGAGTTCCCATTGACATGGATTATACGACTGACAGACGGCAACGGTTGGAGTTAAAAATCATTATTTGTGTTCTACTGAAGAAACAGTCACCTACATCTTGGATGCCCTGGGGGTAAGCAGATAAACATCAAATTTTCATTTTTGGGTGAACTATCCCTTTAATTCATATGGATTATTTTTACAATCTCTTTTGAACTTTTTGAAGCGTCAAATTTCCAGTTGCAAAGGCAGTCTATGGAGGGACAGAAATCTCTTAGATTTCATCAAAAAGACATTCATTTGTGTTCCGAAGGTGAATTAAAGTCTCAAGGGTTTGGAACGACATGAGGGTGAGTAATTAAAGACAAAATTTTCATTTTTGGATGAACTATCCCTTTAAATGCCCTTTTTTTTTTTTTTTTTTTTTTTTTTTTTTCATTATATACAACCCGAATTCCGGAACTGTTGGGACAGTTTTTTAAATTTGAATAAAATGAAAACTAAAAGACTTTTAAATCATATGAGCCAATGTTTTATTCACAATAGAACATTGATAACATAACAAATGTTTGAACTTTTCTCATTTATCCACTAAATGAGCTCATTTCAAATTTGATGCCTGCTACAGGTCTCAAAAAAGTTGGCACGGGGGCAACAAATAGCTGAAAAAGCAAGAAATTTTAAAAAGATTTAGCTGGGAGAACATCTAGCAACTAATTAAGTTAAGTGATATCAGGTCTGTAACATGAATACCTATAAAAGGGATGTCTTAGAGAGGCAGAGTCTCTCAGAAATAAAGATGGGCAGAGCTGTGAAAGAGTGCGTAAAAAGATTGTGGAATACTTTAAAAACAATGTTCCTCAATGTCAAATTGCAAAGGATTTGCAAATCTCATCATCTACAGCGCATAACATCATCAAAAGATTCAGAGAAACTGGAGAAATCTCTGTGCAGTCCAGAAGCGCTGTCGTATCCTGTGGGCCAAGGCTCATTTAAAATGGATTGTTTCAAAGTGGAAAAGTGTTCTATGGTCAGACGAGTCCAAATTTGACATTCTTCTTGGAAATCACGGACGCCGTGTCCTCCGGGCTAAAAAGGAGGGAGACCTTCCAGCGTGTTATCAGCATTCTGTTCAAAAGCCAGCATCTCTGATGGTATGGGGGTGCATAAGTGCATACGGTATGCGCAGCTTGCATGTTTTGGAAGGCACTATGAATGCTGAAAGGTATATAAAGGTTTTAGAGCAACATATGCTCCCCTCCAGACAACGTCTATTTCAGGGAAGGTTTTGTGTATTTTAGCAGGACAATGCAAAACCACATACTGCAGCTATTACAACAGCATGGCTTTGTCGTAGAAGAGTCCGGGTGCTGAATTGGCCTGCCTGCAGTCCAGATCTTTCACCTATAGAGAACATGTGGCGCATCATTAAACGAAAAATATGTCAAAGACGACCACAAACTCTTTAGCAGCTGGAAACCTATATCAGGCAAGAATGGGACCAAATTCCAACACCAAAACTCCAGAAACTTATAACCTCCATGCCCAGATGTCTTCACACTGTTTTGAAAAGAAGAGGAGATGCTATACCATGGTAAACATGCCCCCATCCCAACTATTTTGAGACCTGTAGCAGGCATCAAATTTGAAATGAGCTCATTTTGTGCATAAAATTGTAAAATTTCTCAGTTTAAACATTTATGTTACAAAGTCTTTTAGTTTTCATTTTATTCAAATTTAAAAAATGTCCCAACTTTTCCGCAATTCGGGTTGTAGACACTTTATATAATCTTATCACTCTACACTACATTAAACCAGACAGCGGTATTGTTCAAAATCACAGAGCAATTAAATGATCTTCTATTGAAACATACTGTATAGTGGCCGCATCAGTTTAACATTTTTGCTAGGAACAGTGACAGGATGTCACATGTACAAGCAACTCAATAAAAACTCCATATAGCTGTTTCATGTGTGATGCGAAGACTGCAGCAATTTTGTAATTATGGACATGTGGGTCTATAAGATTCTTTGGTCTCATTATCTTTTAGATGTGTTTTGAGTTTTTACTATGACAAAGCTACATCTCTGAGTTTCATTTGATGGTATAAACAAATATATCCATGCAAGTGGGATATAAACAGGCATAATTACACACTATATCTATAGGAAAAAATATGCAAGTTCCACATGAAAATTTTCAGTGTGTATCATAACATATTCAGACACAGTTTTAGAGAAGCTGCTAAAAAAACCCAAAAAAACCAAAACAAGTTGCAGTACAATCTGCATGGCAACATTAGCTTTGTTGAGGTTACTTCATATTTGAATGACTTTTGAATGTAGGTTATTTTGAATATACTGTAGAAAGAAGGTCGTTTGTGTTCATGTATTGTGGTGACTTTTGTACCTTGACAAGCAGTTTTAGAAGTAATTATATTTCATTGTAGTTCACTGATTTATTTCTTTGCTGACAGTACTGCTTAGTCTTTAGATAGAATCTTATTTTGATATTCATGGCTGTGATTAAGAGAGATTGGTTGCCATCACCCTATGATTTCCTGTGGGGACTCGTGTATAAAAAAGGGGGTCAGAGAATGGTCGGTACTCTGTGTTGTTTTCAACACCAGGGTGTAGTCTTCAGAAACCAAAGAACTGTGGGGTGCGTGGTAACCGAAGCTGCATTAGGTTATGTAAGCAAGAGGGGTTCACTTCCAGTTCTTCTAGATGAGAGCAACTTCAGCAAGTGATTGACATACCATTCAGCCACTAAACAAATTTAAGATATAAGCCAGTATTACATAAGACGTGGAGAAGCCACAAAACTTAAACAAAATTGCAGTTGACTTAGCAGATTCTCAGGGGCCAAGCCTCTAAAAAACAATGTAAACTTAGCACAGAATAATTTTGAATCCATCCAGCAGCACCACCCTCACATTGCATGCCTTGTACTCAAGTTAGTTGCCGGCTTCCCAGCCGGTCATTTCTGTTCCGTTTTTTGATGAAGCTGGAATGTATCCATAAAACATTCCACAAGCAGAAAAAGGCAAAAGAACATATGTCAAAATGTCAGGGTGTAGCTACTGTAACCGTATGGCGGCTCTTGGCTTTAAGTTCATATATGTTGCTGAGCAACTAAATTTAAAGCTAATTGCTATGAAAGAGATGAAAGCAGAGACACCCCCCATATACAAATAACAATAACATAACTGTCGTTAACATCAAATCTGTAATTACAAGAATTGGTCTCTTCATTAAGATATGGGCAGGACACCTGTAAGTGGCACACTATTTAATGTAAGATAAATTTACAAAGTACATAGCACATAAAAGTAGATCCACTTGTCCATTAAAATCTCTTTTAAAAAAAACATCAACATTTGCAGCTGACGTAGTGTGAAAGTTTTTACATTTGTTGCTTAACTTCCTCCAGAAATTATGAGCATCCTAACCAACCCGACACAGCAACAACGACTCAACCAATTGTGCGAGATTGGGGTGGGGCTATCTGTTTGTATAACCAATAAAAGATTTGGGGAGTGTTTGATTATATTATATTGATTTAATATAGAATATAATAATTAATAAAAATCGAAAACTATTTGAAGTAAAAGATGAGTGCTTTGATCGCTAAACAAAAGAAATTAAATTTACATGTACTGGATCTTGCGTGAACATGTGACTTGCAAATGCACACAGGAGGGATTTTTTACCAAAACTGATTGGAGAAATTGGTAAATGATCAATGAAGTACATGGAATTTTTTCCCGAGTGCTTCAGTAAGTGTAAAAGTGTTCTGCCATTGTGTTGAAATTACCCAACATTCTTTGAATGATCTAATTTTGTGTTTTGTAGAAGAATTAATAGGTGAGGATGAGTAGGCCTAAATTATGACTTTATTTTTGGGTGAACTATTACTTTAAAAAGCAATGCATATTGCATAACGAATAACACATTCACTTCATTTGCGCATGATCAAACCTCACAATTTTGTTGTCATATTTTTGTTTTATGCACTATAAATAATGTAGATTAAAGGATGCATTGCAGATTCTACTGGGCTGGCAAAGAATTCTTTCAAATTATAATTGTTTCGTTGTGGCAAAACATGTTTCAGCCAACATTGCATCCAACAATGGTTTGAATGTGTCAGGCTTTGGTGCTCATCGTATTTTTATTACATCAGTTAAACAATGTACTGTAATTGCCCTGTTTTATGCCATAAACACTGTTTATGATGTATTGTGATAATTCCATGGATGTACAGACTGCCTTGTCAGTAATTTTCTCAGTTATGTGTGAACATAAGTGCTCATTTAGAGACCAAAATAAAATAAAAAAATACAATAAAATAAAATAAAAAACATTGAGGGTGCGCATCTGTAACGTAGTCAGCATATTGTGAAGTGCCATATAGACCTGTCCAGCCTGAATGACAGGATTCCTCATGAAGCATTGCAGCCTGCATATAATGATCTTTTGCAGGAGAGTGAGTAATTTTATGACACTTACAAGCCAGCCACCTATTCAATTAGCTCATAGATGCACTATACTGTTGCTATGGCACGGTTGAAAGTGTTCTCTTAACTTGTCAGAAGTCAATATGAGGGCCTGCACATGCATGCTTGGCACGGGAGAAAAGACCATAATGGGGTACCGCAGTTTGAAAAAAGAGAAAAAGAGGAAAGAAAGTGTAATATTTTTAGTTCCAAATTACAACGTTGGAACTGTTGCTTTGCTCAGCCGACTGTCCGTGGACTGGAATGGCATGATGGGAGCGCAGCCACTGCCAAACTCCACCCAGGTCCCCTCCCTCCTTCCCTCTGCCCTCTCCGTGCTTCTCATCTCCCCTCTAGGCACTAAAAATCGCAGACCTAGCTCCACCGCCCCTTATTTCTGCTTTTCCCTGTCCCTCAGCTGGGTCTCACCGGCAGTGGCAGTGAAAGCCATTCTTAACTCAATGTGCGGTGAACCACTTTCATTTGTTGCAAGTGCAAGAGAAAAAGACATGTCATCGTAATGCAACCCTTCCGTTGGGCCTGAATTTTTGAGGATTGCACAACAATTAATCTAAGCAACCCTCCTTGATGTGACACCAACGTTCACAGAGTCGAGAAAACTCCTCTATAACCATTCTGTTCAGGTCATATGAGGTTTTCAACAGCGTCTGCTTCTGCATACAAGATTTGATCACATATATGCTTTTTGTCTGTCAAAACCAATAAAGCAAAACTTTCACCTAAGAAAATAGTCACTCATATGCTTTCTCTCTGTATAATCCTAAAATATGTTCTTGCCTAGCTAAATGTCTTTGCAAGGAGGTTTAAAAATGTAGTCAATTTAGTCATTTACCTCAGAAACGGTGAAGTGTTTTGAGTCTAAAGTTTGACCCTAAGTGTCCTGGGTACAGGATCTTCCACTACTCTGTGGGCACTGAAGGTACACAGACACAGAAGTTTGCCATCTGCCGTGCCAAAATACCTGGCAACTGATGTGAAAACAACACAAGAATCATTTGTCTACCCTATGTTTGAGCTCTGAAGTTTAATGATAATTATGCCATTTTATATCCTTGCCACAAGCTCCTACAATAAATTAGATAATGTCTACATCTCTTTACACCTCTTTTAAAGCAAGCAAAGGAGGGAAAAGCCCTATTTTAGAAATTACGAGACAAATAACTCAAATTAACTACATGTAACAGAGAATCTCAAGATCCCAGTTAAACAGATTCTTTAGAAGCCAGTTCATGATATAACTACTATTCTTGGAAAGGAAACTGGCTTGCAGCAATTGGAAGCTTGCATGAGTAGGTTTAAATGCTTGTTAGGAGAAAGAAAAAGTGGTGAAGTAACAAGACTGGCCGTAAGTAGAAAGTAAAGCTGTAAGTTTTAATTAAGTACACCCATAAAATGTATTTTTAAACCAATGCATTTACTCCTAGCAATCCAACTGGGTTTGAAGTCTTAATATATATACTCTCTTTTGTTCTTCTGAAGACATTTTAGCAGCATCTAAGCCACTTCAGATGATGGGGGAGGGTATGAGAGGGTATTGCCAAATTGAACGCCTTGCATGTAATTGACGAGAAAGAAATGGCACTCTTTAGCAGGTATTCCATGTCCATTTTTATAAGTAAGGGGAGGGGATGGTGGAGGATGGATTTCAGAGGGCTTGCTATGAAGAGCCTCAGGATTGGTGGATGCCGTTGTTTGGCATGGCCCCCTGCCAAGCACTTATGTCTTTATATACTGTAAACAGATGACCGACCAGTCCCGAGTGTGTCTCTGTGTTCACCCTCTCTTTCTGGCTCTCTCCATCTTCTCTTTCTTTCCTTCTTCATCTTTTCTGTAGACATTCGCTGCATCTGTACACCCTCAAGACTTTCAGCAAGACCGGGCAAAAACAGCAAACACATCCTCCTCCATAAAAACTCTTGAGTCACTTTTCGAGAAACCGCCAGTCAAGCCTTCAGCTGTTTGTAGTGTCGGCGTGGGAGAAAGAAACCATGTCTCAGCAGATGTTGCTCTTGACGGTGGTGTCCATGTGGCTTTTTGCCGGCTACTTTCTGGTAGAGGCAACATATTTGAACCACCATATGTACAACCGCTACCGTGCGTTCAATCACCATGCCAACATGGACAATCAGCTTCCTCCAGAGGTACCTGTGGTGAAAGAAGCAGTGGTGACAGAAGCAGTGGCCCCTCGCCTGGTCAACTTCAGTCGCACCTTTTATGGGATCATGTTTGATGCTGGCAGCACCGGCACCCGTATCCACATTTACAGATTCATTCAAAAAGACCCAGGTAAGACTCTCCATGTCCTTTCTCCATATCCCATTTTTGCACCCTAAATGAGCTCTGCAGATCCTCAGGTTACTTACTTGCTCCTCTTGTAGCTAGAATTTCAATATTTTCCTCTCCAGATGTGTTGCTCTGATGGTCCTGATTCACATCCATGCTTCGGTGTAGCTTAGACCATGAACTCAGAATGATCTTGAAGAGTCCCGCCTTGCACACTCTGTGAACGGCTGCCCTCTTCGCCTCTCTCTCTCTTGATTTCTTTCTAACTGCATCCCTCTCAGGAGCCTGTGGCTCATAGCACGTCTGCTTACTGTGTCTGTGTTTGCCGTGGTTCATGGTGTGAAGGCAAACAGAAACACAGGGGTGGAAAGAGGAAAGAGGGATGGAGAAATAAGCAGCTGGGTAATAAGCAGCTGCAGTTTCATTTAATAAATTGCAACCCTGAGCAATATGTTAAAGATTATGGGTTTGAGCTGATAATGCAGTAATCGGTTCCCTAAAATACACATCAAATGGAGACATGGCATCACTTCTGATGAGGTAAACTCTGAGCCTTGAGAAACTCTTAATTTGCCTGTCTGGAAAAATCTTGGTGGTCGCCATTTGTGGTAAACATACAATAACCAAATGTCTCTGTTCATGCACAATAACCTTTTAAGAGATGGAGACAAGTTGCCCGCAGTCCATCGCTAATGTGCACCTTCTAATAGCATACGTCTTCAATTGTCCCCTCTGACATTTCTCTCTGTCTCTGTGTCCCACAGTGGAGCTTCCAGTGCTTGACAATGAGATGTACCATGCCGTGAAGCCTGGACTGTCAGCATATGCGGATATGCCTGAAGTGGTAAGCCACTAACTTTCTTATAACATCAGGGAACATGTTATTTCTATTACATTCTAATGGCTTTGACTTTTTCCAGTCTCGTCTGTGCAGTGCAGATGGAGAAAGTATATATTTTTCCTTTTTTTGATATTTCCACTGAAGATAACTTGAAAAATTCTGCACTCAGCACTATGGAATTATAGACTGTGCAATGATTCTTTTCTTAATTTCTGACCAGACAGTAATTTATGTTTTTTTTTTGCGTATGTGCTTTTAAAGTTTGCAGATGGTATTCCACTGATGGGTTTTCTTCCCATCCTCAGCTATGTAGCCATGAGCCGAGGACATTGAAATGGTTAATAATTCTGCTCTCCATTGAAAGACCTTGTTGCTGGTTGACAAAAAGATGCCTTCATCTTGTTTATAGATAATACTATTGTTACAGGACAGGGCTAGGATGGTTCCTTTGAGTTAACTTTGAGGAACTGTGGCACATTTGCAATAATATGTACATATTTTTCATATGCTAGGGTGGAGAAACCATTAGGCAGCTGCTAAAGGTGGCAAAGAAGACAATTCCCAAAGAGCAATGGATACAGACACCTGTGGTTCTGAAAGCCACTGCCGGCTTGCGCCTGCTACCTCAAGAAAAAGCCAAAGCCCTGTTGGATGAGGTAAGGCTTTCTCTCTTTCTCAGACAATTAGGTAGAGAAACCAACCATCCCAAAGGGATGCAAACCACGTTGTGTGCTAGACAGAGAGAAAGTAAGAAAGACAGGAAACGTAAGAGAGAAGAGAAACCAATATTGTGCAAAAGCAGCTGTTCTGAGGCTGTCTGGAGTTGAAGGGACCCAAATGCCTTTTGAATTATCATATTCAACTCCACCACACCAGCCACACTTGTGGTTTCTAGCTTGCCCAGTTTCAGGCAATTTTGCCCAAGATTGATTCAGTGCACTTCCCGTTGACTCCGGATAAAAAGAGCCGGCTTGAAATTTTATGTTGTAACAACCAAATGGTTTCTTTCTTTTTTATGATGTACATTAACAAAGGAATACATGAGTCATGAACTCTTATATTTCATTACATTGTAGAGCTGAAATTGTACATGATGGTTAATACATGTAAACTCTGGTTTGTGTCCATAGGTCAAAGAAATTTTTGATGACTCCCCTTTCTTTGTGCCAAACAACAGTGTCACCATAATGAATGGAACTAATGAAGGTACTATAATATTTCTCTCTTTAACATATCCAAGATAATTAAACCCATGATGCAATGCACAGATTTTGAAACATCCCTTTTACCCCAGCTTTCCTGTGTCTGTTATTGTGATAGTGACTTGAGCATTTAATATAGCTGTCTGGATTAAACCTTGTCTGGAAACCTCCTACGCTCAAAATAAAATAATCCTCCACATTTTTTAATTTAAGTTGACATTCGTTTCATGCAAACTCAGACATTCACGTACTTGTCCTGTGGTTTTATGAGGTATGACTAATTTCACATCTCAGACATGTTTAATTACCTGGGCTGGTCTTTGATGGCCCCAATATAAGATGTATACTTTCTATGAAGACATTCATCTACACCTTAATGATAAAACATGCAGTACTGTATATACTGAATATGTCAAAAACCACTTGCAGGTGTCAGAGATATCAAAAGGTTTCAAATGTTAAATGTGGTGACTGGTGTTTACCATATTATTTAGAGTTGAAACTTGATATTTAGTATTCAAATTCTGCATCTCAACAGCATGAATTCTCTCTCTTACAGGGGTCTTGGCATGGGTTACAGTAAACTTTCTCACAGGTAAAGTATTGCTAAAAAAAAACCTAAGAATCAATAACTTTCAATATACTTTTACATGTTTTTCATGGATTTGAATGACTGGTATTAATACTGATATTATACCTTTGTATTGCAGGTCATTTGTATGCTAAAACAAGGAAAACTGTTGGGATCCTGGATTTGGGTGGAGGTTCAACTCAGATTACTTTCCTTCCTAAGTTAAAGGTATAATGATAAGACAAAAGTTGACATACTGGCTAGCATGTTTCAGTAGTTTCTTACACTGACACTGTCTTACATTGACACTATTCTCTTTCACAGAAAACTGTGCTGACTGCTCCTCCAGACTACATTGCCAAAATCAATATGTTCAACAGCACTTATGCACTGTATACTCACAGGTCAGATAACTTGATGAAACAACAGTTATTTGTCCCTTTTCAGACAAAGACAATATGCAACAATATGCCATCATCATTTTTACTCTTTTTCCATTTGCAGTTACCTTGGAAATGGACTAATTGCTGGCAGACTGGCAACTCTTGGTGCTCTTGGTGCTGATGGTAATGATTAATAAAATGTTTTTATTATTATTATTTGCTTACTTTATGTTTTATAATTGATGATTATTATATTTTCTCACAATGTTCAACCGTCAGGTCTTGACTGGAAAGTTTTCAGAAGTTCTTGTTTGCCCAAAAAATTCAGAGAAGACTGGAGCTTTGGTGGACTCACCTACAAAGTCAGTGGGACCCCAGATGGTGAGTGACCTCAGAATATAATAGATTAAAATCGGAATGAAATCAATGTACTGTTTTTGCATACTGCTAGTATTATTGTGATCAATTTATTGTACTATTCCAAAGTTGAACAAAGACTGCTTTTCACGATTCAATCAACTTTCAATAGATAAAGTCTTTAAATAGATATCTAGTTTCACACAAAAATGTCACACCATTTACAGCTAGAATAAAACAGACTTTGAAATTAATGATTTTACTTCAGTTAACTTCTCAGGGCTTTTCCTCTATATTTCGTGTCATTTCTGGCTCCAGAGAAATACTAAAATGAACATTGTATTTAAGCAGAGAGAAAATGGTCAGTTCACTCAACACTGTGGATTCAACACTCTCTTACAGGCATATAAAAGAGAAACTAGTTTAGTTATGGGCTTGGCATTTAGCCTACCCCTTTCTCCCTTTAGCGATGTTGTGGTGCAGATTTACCAGTTGTGATGGGCCTTGTTAAGCAGTCCATATGGTTTCCAACTGGTAGAACTGACCAACCAGATAGCTGTAGGTCATATGAAAGCTGCCTATTTGGTACTTCCTGTGAGAAAATCTTTTCCTGAAGAATTTGTGGCAAACCCTCAAACTGACCTCATTATGTTGTCAGAAGGTACTATCCATGCAATGCACACTCCCCATTCAAGATACCTCAGATATTTTGCTTTCCTCCCAAAGACTAGTAGTTTCTTAAATATATATAGTCACATGGGCATCAAGCACCAAGGTTAGGTTAGTCTCAGCCTCACAACCATGGACTGAACCACACAGTATCATTAATGTCTGTTTCTACACAGATTCATGGTGTCCAATTGAAGCGAAGTTGTGTTTACAAGGTATTGGGTATATATGGGACAGAAACTGCTGAGCTACCCTGCAAACAAAAAAAAACAAAAACAAAAAAAAACTGTGATTGGATGTTTCACATGTCCGTCAGACTGACTTTTGCTGTCTAAATGGGCAGAAAAAACTGCAAAGTGGACCACCAGACTTTACACTTTGACTTTATAGTCAAATATCTGGCTATGTGAGATAGGACAAAGTTAAGTTTAAGATAAAGGGCAGTGAAGTAAAACTGCTGCAATTTCTTTATAAGATGTCAATAACAGGAGTATAAATACATTTGGTCCTTTATTTTTCAGGTTATGCTGGGTACAAGTTGTGCTACCAAGAGGTGATGCGGGTGGTGAAAGGGATTGTGCACCAGCCCTTTGAGGTCAAGGGAAGCAGCATCTTCTATGCCTTCTCCTATTACTTTGACAGAGCTGTGGAGTCTGGTCTCATTGGTGAGTGGGATTACATTAGGGATAAGGGTCAGTGCTACGGAATGTCTACAAATGCATCATCTTTAAAAAATTATGCTGAACAAACATGTATTGTCTTAATCTTTCAGATGGATCTCGTGGTGGTACTGTGGAAGTCAGGGATTTCAAAAAGAGAGCCAAAGAAGGTAAGACTTTGGACATTCTCCCAATCTCCAAAGAACACTCGGGTCAAAGTCCTGCCGCACACATTGCACAAACATAAACCCTTGGTGCTTATTTGCATTTGAGGTTCTCGACAATCACACTGGCTTCACAAAATGATAGCTCTGCCACCACATAAACATAGGTTCTCCCACATAAATACTTTTGCCTGCGTGTGTTCACCTTCTTTTGTAACTCTCCAAACCGCTATCTCAGCTTTTCCATGCCCTTTGAGTAGAGGATTATGTTATGAGTTCTTTTACAGAATGTGACGCATACATCAGTTTGAGACCTGAAACTGATTCATGAAATATGGCTCACTCGGTAGATTGTGTCAAACAGTAAATGTCCGCAGAGAAGATTTATCACTGAGGAATGAGTTGGCATCTTATGTAAGGCTTTTATTTGTACACTGACACTGTCGCATGGTCTCGATGAACCACATTTGGCACATTGGTTATCCCAATGGCAGCAGCCCTGTGGGTACTCCCTCCTCCCTGACCGTGAGACAACACCTAATGCCCAATATCTAACTGGAGAAAGGCAGGACTTAATGTCACACCCTGTGTGGGAACACTTGGTATTGCTTGGCCCCCTTTGTGGTTTGGAGCACTATCAGCAAATGTGTAGGACCTGTGGTATGAAATTATTCTTTTGTACTTTCCTCCTGTTCTTCCCCTCTTCCCATACTTTCACAAATCACCTTGTCAGCTGGAGGAAAAACAAAACATTGGGAAGACCCGTTTCACAAAGATGTGCCAGACGGTTGTAGCAAACATAGTGCTGGTGCCTCAATGTCTTACGTAATTTTCCCCAGACTCTGTCACACTGTAGCCTGACAATCAACAGTCTGTCCTCACTAGATAGTGTATACACTATGCTTATCTCATGTCGAATGTGGGAGTCTTTTAATCTTGTCTTTATGTATTTTTATTGCCCAATTCTGTACTCACAGAGTTACAAAAAGTTCTGAAGAAAATGCGAATGCTGCTTGTCCGTGCAAAACTCATTGCCTTGTGGTTGTTTTCAAAGTAGTTCTTAGTGCTAGGGTGTTCTGGGTGGTTGCTAGGTTGTTGACACCACTTTCCTCAACAAGCCACCCAATTTGAGGTATAACTCATGTCTGTTGCACAAACCGTGTGGGATGAGAAATGCGTCAAGGTTTAATACTAAGGCTTAAGGGTTTGTTCAAATCCTTAACTCTTAAGTATGAGCAATAGTAGGAGCTTCCCATAGCAAGCACCACTAATTATAGTTCTTATCTTTTTCTTAATCAAGTGTGCAACAAGATGACTAAATACCGCCCAATCAGCCCCTTTTTGTGCATGGACATGACCTACATCACATGCCTACTGAAAGAAGGATTCGGCTTCAAGGATAGCACTGTTCTGCAGGTGAGTCTGAAATATTAAAACAACATAATTTAAAAATGTGAAACTCCTGTGAAACGTGAAAAAAATTGCAGGAGATCTAAAGTTGGTCTCAAACCTGTTTACTGATTTTGTGTACATTTTTGAGTGTACATAATTAAATTGCCAAGAGTCTAATTTAACATTCTTTGGCCGCAAAATTTAGGCCATTTTTAGTCATAGATTAATTATCTTTTTCTTCACAGCTTACCAAAAAGGTGAATAACGTGGAGACAAGCTGGGCACTGGGCGCGATCTTCGATCATTTCCACAATCTCAACATTCATTAAATCCTGCAGTCTTGTGGATACTAGCACAGCGGGAAATCTCACTTGGTCAAGCCCTTACTCCTCCTCTATAACTCTAAAGTGAGTTTCAGATCTGTCCTGCACTGTAGCCCTGTATCACAACGCTCTTCTCCCTCACCAACTAAACAAACAGAGAACTGTTCACAAAGAAATCACTATATTTTTGTAAAGATGGCCAGGCCAGTCTGCTATTTCTACTGTATGTTTACATTTGTTTTTTTTTCAGCTGTCGTCTCAGACCCATTCACAGCTCTTGATTCATGCTGTTGTGCAGGATATTGTGCAGTGGGATACATGTAAAAACATTGTGCTGAGTAGTGTACCTTCCGTAGCTTCTTCTACAGTCTGTTATTAGTAGTGCTTGCACAGTAGTGTAGTGCTGTTTTAGGTTATAGTGAATTATATTGAAATTTCCACGTAATGCCTCTTCATCTAGCACATAACACTTTAACGTAGCTAATAGAGCTACAGCCATCGGTCTATGTTTTAGAAAGTTGTTTGGGATCAGCAGCTTAAACCGGGGATGACTGGACAGGTAGGGATCAGAACAAATCAAATATAGTCACTTTACATAGGCACATGAATGCTGTTTTACATATAAATGAAAAATGCTTGTATTTACACATATCTGCTTGAATGGTAATTTGAGTCAAGGTGGAACATTTTCTGATAGATAATGCTTTCCGTGAAATTCTATAGGTGCTCTTTTAAAACCAAGGTCTAACCAGCCATGGTTTTTAACACTGAATGGCATGCAGTTTAATACACTTGCAACTGCAGCCATTATCAAGTATAGGTATCCTATAAATGCTCAAATAACTACTGGTCAGAAGTTATTAAAGTAGATTATATTACTGTATTTAAAATGGTTATTTTTACAACAACATGCAAACAGAGTTTTGAGGACCTTCAACCTCATTTATGTCTTTAAACTTGGGTTAGTTATTATGGATGGTTTTAAGTAGTTTTAGGGGGGTCATTATGTGGAACAGCGTTAAAACATTCCTGTTGTGTGTATGCACAGATGCTCAGGTGTATTTGGGCAGAATCAGGTCAAATTTTTTTGTTAAACGTGACAGGTGCATACTGCTGACAGATTTAGGATCAGTGTCAGAAAGCAACAGCCTTTGCTCACTTGGCAGTATCATGTTAAGTGTGTTTTGTGAATTATTGTACAAATATTTATTACATGGATACTTGCTGAATATGCAGTATGGCGTTGTTGCATTTCTTGTTAATCCATCAGCTTCTTTAAAGCAGCTTCAGTATATCTTTATATGTAGTTTTTCTATGACTGTATATAAACATCAGTAATGTAACTTTTTTTTTACCAATTGTGTCAATGTATGACATGAAATTATCATGTAATGCTTTGCCATTATTAGAGGTATTCTCTACAGCAAATGCTATAAATATGCTTTCCAATTCAGTGTTGTGTATGAAGTGATATTGTACATGTATGACTAAAATATAAATAAAACATCTTTTGTTGAAATAAATGTATTTTATCTCTTAACCCTGTTTAACTTGCAATCTATTATCCTTTATAAATTCAACTTGAGGTAATCTTGAACTATTATCAACATTAGAAGTGGATCAAAGTTGTCCTAAAACATTCTTGATGATGAAAGGTTTTGATCCACTTCAAATGTTGACTACTGTATATTTCTCTATTATTCTCTCAAATGGTGTAAAATAAAGTAGGACTAATCGCTGTAATGAAAAAATAATTTCTAATGAAAATAAAATCTTGATGATCGTATGTCAGAAACTACTAAACACGAAACATATAGATGATTATAGTTGCTTACCTACTCAGAAAGAGATGAATGGCAGTTCAAGTACTGAAGGACGGTTTTACTGTCAAGTCGTTCCCATACAATCATCCAAAAACTCGTCTACTGTAGGCGATTCAAATTCGCGCTAATTATGAAAATAACTCCAACTGCGTGACAATCATCGCGAGTCTTTGTGAATTGTCGCGAGATAAAAGGGTCATTTAACTAAACCGTTGCTAATGCGATCTGAAATGCTAACTTCTATTCGTCGATATTAGTAGATTATGACTACGTTTTGCACCAGATTACAAATAAGATTACTTGCTTCAGACATTTTGCTGATAATGCTGAGATTATTTTCTTTGAAAACTTTAAAGAAAAAATAACATTGGATAATACCATTCTAGCATGAACCAAACATACTTAAAGCTGTATTTTAGATTGTAGCCTATATTTAATTGGAATACATGAGAGCAGAAGGTTAATGGCTATCAAATCTTATAAGATTTATGAAAGTTTATGTTCTTCCTATTCAAAATTTATAGCAGATATCCCTTTTAAGTTTCTGACTTCTTAAGAATGGTATTTTCTTATACAAGGAAAGCATGATTATCCTTAAAAAAAAATTTGAAACGGGCCTTTATTTATCCTTGACAACTTCAATACCATTCAATAAGCCATTTTTATAGTATGAAAGTAACAGTCTGAGAACATATTTACATGTTCTATTAGCAAAGAAGGCAGAACCGTAGGAGTTACATCTTATATTTTATATAACATTTTCATATGGGTATTTGGAAACAATGGCATAAAATGTTTCCCACATAGACAGAAATAAAATATAATTTATTAATTTACACTTGTACATTCCATGAACAAAATCTTCATAACAGAGATCCAGCAAATATCCAGTGTGCACCTAGTGTTTTACTTGCTGGCGTAAGCCATGATCTGCTCCTGTGGGTACAAGAAAAAAAATATATAACTACAGGTAAGTGGTATTTAGGAAAGCAATACACATAAACCACAAAATGATGTTTCATCATCTTAATGAGGGAAATGCAGATCTTCCCACTTTTGATCATGAAGGGTGACACACAAGTCCTCCTTGTATCATGAGTCACATACACTAGGCTGTAACATCCATAATAGAATCACAGAATGTGGGAGATATCCCTCAAAGCTTAAGACAAGTTACGGGCCCTCTGGTTGGAATCGCTTAGTAAAGGAATGAAGCCATTTCATAAGAGTGGCCTGTAATAAAAGGAGTGTGAAAACACAAGCCAACACCACCATGCACAGCCCTGCAACCCCACCCACACACTTTTGGTAACAGTAAATTTAGGGCTAAACATAGCCATAGTAGTAGCTCCTGACCATGTAAATTACAGGCACGGATAAGAGTAGAAAGGCATGTAATCAGAGGACAAGCTGGGGGGATGGGGGAAGAGGGGAAGAAGTCAGAGGAAGAGTGAAAGAGGGAGCAAAAGTTAGAGAGGTGAAAAAGGCTCAAGCTGGAAGTACAACAGAGCAAAGAGAGAGGCATGGATGACAGAAAGAGACGAGAACACGAGAGGACTACCACAGAGCTGAAGAACAAGATCCAAAGTAAAGGAATACGGTGGAGAACGGGAACAAATTGTACAGTAATTTCAGAGCAAGAAATAAAAATAAAACTTTGACATTTTGAGGTATTTGTGGGAAGAATCAGACATGTGATCATACTTTAAGTGGTGGCAGTGCGTTGGTAGCCTGAAGGCCAAAGGTTCTCAGTAGAACCATAGGGGCGGCATTAGAGGAATACATCCTCTTCATGAGGTCAATGGCTGCCATCATGGGAAGATTGTGTCGCTGACGTTCAGTCTCAAACTCCAACAGGTGTTGCATGGCTCCTAGAGTTCAAGGATCAGTGGTTAAACAATTTGCATTCGCAAGTAAAACTCATTTTTTTCTTAAAGAGTTAACATTTCTGTTATTCATTTGTTACTTGTTGCCATTCTGGAGATTTTCCTCCAAAATCAGCCAAGAAAGTGTTTGAAATACAATATTTACCATATGGATGAATATAGAAAATATCAGTTACTCCTCTTATTTGATTTTCTGAGAAACTGATGTCAACAATTCCTTACAAGATTTCCATTTGTGGCTGCGAAGAAATTTATGAGCAGTTCTTGGCAGGAGTGACAAGCAAAAACACTGTACACTGCTCCAGCACAACCAGTTCTTTTTACTAAAGATCACCCCCAATGTAAGGAAATGGAAAAGAGCTTATGAAAAACCACAGATAGCTCCACTGGGCTCTTCTGAACCAATGGTATGATATTTCAGGTATGAAATAAGACCTAAATATACATAGAGCGGAAAATTAAACAGAATTCCAAACCAACAAAAGGCCTTCATGTTTCTTGTCATGTGAAGCAGTTCTTCACAATATAGCTTATATAATTTATGAGTTTCTGAATTTGATTTTTCTTTTTCTAAAAAGCACATTAGATTATTTCAGTGCTTATTAGATGAAAATATTTAATGTGTATATTTGAAAATGGTCGCATAAATACAAATCTCTGGTGTACACAAACATTTGGCTTGACTGATGTTGGAACACTTACCAAGGTCTTTTCCATTAAATGCTGCTTGGCTAAGAACTTGTGTGAGATAGGCCACATCGCCAAAGCCTAGATTGGCACCTTGGCCTGCTAAAGGATGGACGCGATGTGCAGCATCTCTGAAATTAGAAAGATCAGAAAATATAGAGAAGAAACTTTGAGTCAGTAGCCATATTTAACAAGTTTCCTCCATGTGGCCTCTATATTACCTTAGATCCAATGTATTATCTCCAAAATAAACAAGCCTAAATACATCACATAGGTTTAAAGTCTCAAACAACCACATAAACATTATGGCTGCACTATAAGTCTAACATATGGAAAGCATTTACATGGACATTCTCACCCGATTATGCTTAATAAGGCGACAATGCATGTGGCAATGAAACGTTTTAATCCAGTTTCCTTTATCGCAGTTAGGTCATAAACGGCTTAAGTCTAAACCAATCGACAACTAGACTTTTGCCCAATACCCCGATATTACCCTGCATGTAAACACCTTCAATTGTGTTCTTTCGGTTTATTGTAGTGCACATGTCTGGCTGTGACAGGAAAGCATCCTTACTGCAAATTTAAAGGGATAGTTCACCCAAAAATGAAAATTTGATGTTTATCTGCTTACCCCCAGGGCATCCAAGATGTAGGTGACTTTGTTTCTTCAATGAACACAAATTATAATTTTTAACTCCAACCGTTGCAGTCTGTCAGTCGTATAATGCATGGCAATGGTAACAAAATCTATGAGTAAAAAAAAAAACTGTCCAACTGCCTTGAGCGCGCGCACGGCATCCGGTGCGTGAGGTGTGTACGTGCTCTGGCGTAGTTTACGCAAGCGCCGGAAGCGATCTCCCACGCATATACGTCACTCAAACATGGTTGGTACGACGGCTAATCAAAATGGTACTTACTTATCCGGATTGTTCAAACCGACTTAAAACTAAAAGATTACGTTCTCTCGTGCGAACTCATTCGGGAGTGGTGACTTTCCACGTATTCCGAACATCTGAGCCTGCTCGCCTGAAGTTATGGTTGATTGCTCTTCGGCTGGATATCAACACACCCATTAACGTACTGAAGTTGTTGAGGGTCTGCAGCAATCATTTTTCCCCTGATGATTTTACATACCCAGGAAAGGATCACGTAATGACCATCAGCTGTGCCTATGGTTTTTCCACATCCAACTGAGGTATGTGAACAAGATCTTTGTATGTGTCCTTTTTATTTGAAAAGCTGCCCTTACGAAAAGTAACAAAAAAAAAGTTTTGATTTAATAAAACCATGTTTTTTAGTGGTTTACTTCCATTTGTATAACTGTTGTACTACAGGCACCATGTTTATACTACGCTAGAGCGCGTACACACCTCACTCACCAGATGCCGTGCGCGCGCTCAAGGCAGTTGGACATAGTGGTGTTTTAGAGGTAAAAAAATTATATAAATACTGTTCAGTTTCTCGCACAAACTGATCGTTTCGTGTCTTAGGACATCAATGTGTCGGCACGAGCCGCAGGGTTTAATTTGGATTTGTCTGTGCATGTTTGTTACCATTGCCATGCATTAAAAATCATCATTTGTGTTATACTGAAGAAACAAAGTGACCTACATCTTGGATGCCCTGGGGGTAAGCAGATAAACATCAAATTTTCATTTTTGGGTGAACTATCCCTTTAAGTACATCCAGGTAGGAGACAAGAAAATATATTGCATATTCCAACTCTTTCTTGACCCCAGGAAACTATGTACCACTTCTACTTTGGCTGAATGAGATGAGAACACATTTTCAGTCAAATTGGTGCATGAGAGGAGAATGAGTCCGTACAAGTTTCCTGTTGACATTTTTAATGCTTTAACATCACAACTCACATGACACATGGAATAGTCAGTCAGATACACGAATGAGCGTTTTGTTATCACTACCGGGGAATAAGATGATTTTTCAATAAAGTCTTGTAAATGCGGTTTACTTGCGTTGCCAGTTTATTGGTTTGCATGTAACCCAGTAAAACAGTTATTTCAGTGAGCTGATTTTTGAAGGTTACCAGACTATTGGTATACATGTAAACATGCTTATTTCTCCTTCACCTATACATATGACTATGTACTTACAGATAAATCCTTAAATTCTGTATGACAAATACTCAGTTAATGCATTAACTTTGCAAACATACCCAATGAGTACCACTCTGTGGCGGATGTATTCTGTGGCATGACCCATGCCAAGCGGGAACATAACCCGGCTCTTTGGGCCAATGCCTGCAACGCTAGGTGGAAGCTGACGTGCAGAGCCGCTGTCAGGCATCAGGACAGATAGGGCAGTCCGGAACAGAGAGCCAGCAGTCTCCACCAGCTCAGAATGATTCTCATTACTCCACTGAAGAGAGTGAAACAGAGAAGTGAACAGCAGTATCAATAGCAACAGAGGAAAGATGTGTGCAAAAATCTCTATTCATTAGGGGTGGAACGGTATATGTATTCATCCTGTCATGGTACGGATGGCCTGGTTTGGTGCATACAGTCAGACAACGAATATAGTCAGTCACAGGCGATCCACACTCCAATCCAGAAGGGGGCGCATGTATGGTAATGCAACACTGTTTGCTAACCACCACAAAAGGAGAAGAGCAGAAGAAGAGACAATCTATGCACCAACCCAAAACAAGCATTCAGATGGCACACAAGAGTCAAGCTCCACAAGCTTCACGGAAAAGAAACAGGGATGGCAGAAAGTGGCATCTTGTTTGTTTTCTTTATTTTACAAAAGCACAATGTTTTGTTTTTATTATGAGTGTACAGTGTACACAAAAAAAACAGACCTTTTACAGTTTTGAATGATGGGACACATGTAATTGTAACGAATGCATACCCCAAAACTAAGGTACGTACCGAACCATCTCTTCTGTGTTCGTTACACCCCTACTACTCATAATATATTTGTTAAGCTCAAACTTAATGGAAAGATGAGCCAAAGTACAAAGTGGAGAGAAGTGGTAAGGTCAGTTAAAGGAACAGTGACAGTCACTGACTTTGGCTAATGTCATTTCAAATCCATATGACTTTGTTTCTTCTAACTGACATGTAAAAGGATGAATTTTGAAGCGCTTCTGAATGTTGGAACTTCGCCAAAAAAGGACTAAAAGAAAGCACCATAAAAGCAGCCCATATGAGTCTTGTGCTCTAATCCAAGCAGGTTCGAAAAAAAAAAAAAGCAACCAATTGATTTTCAGTTCATTTTTTGTTATTTATTATTACTGTCCCACTGAAATCTGAAGTTCTCTCAATTCATTATTTGACACTTCCGAGGGGGCCGCAGGATTATTTAAATAATTTTAAATGATTAAATTATTATAATTGATATTAATATTATAATATATTAATTTAACTTAATTGAATTGCTAAAAACCTTTTTCCTCCCACAAAAAAATCTTTTTTGAACATTTTGAAGTTCTTGACATTCCTGTAATCACTAAATTGTTAATTATTATATCAACACAGTTTCTGTTATTAAAAAAAACAAACAGTCCTGTCATAATTACAGCAAAATCTTACCTTATACTAGGAGGCATTTGAATATTCGTTGGACAATGGGAGGCCTTTGAGTCAAAAAGGTTGAGAACCACTGCTTTAGAGGCCTTGGAATAGACTACATGAGTTGTATGGACTACTTCAAATGACACTTTTATGGTGTTTTTTTGTCCTTCTTGGATCATGACAAACCCTGGTCACTGCTGCTTTTTATTGTATGGGAAAGAGCTGCGTAAACATTCAGTGGAACACCGCAATTTTAAAGAAAGTCATACGGGTTTAGAATGACATGAATGCGAGTAAATTTGACATAATATCTTCATCTTGACATCTAGAGGTAAACTATACCTTCTTCATTTTGTGCCCTCAAAGCAGTCTTCAAAGACAAGGTATTTTAGCAGAAATGCAAAAAGCATGCCTAATTAAAGTAAAATGCTGACCAGGCCACAAATTTGAGTTTGGTCTGCAGAAAAAAACATTCCGTGGAGTAATGACCAACACTGGCAAACCTTGGGCTTAATTAGCAAACCAGTTGATGGCAAGCGTGACTCAGATGCAAAGGCCTGTGACCAGTAAGGTCAGTAAAAATAGCCAGCTTGGGAAAAGAGGAGTTTCTTTGACGGAAACACAAACAAAAAGAAAAAAGGGTGTGAGGGTCAGTTTGAGGGCATTCAGCCGAAATGAGGAGAATGCAGAGCAAAGATATGACATGACATTTCAATCAAAAACAACTGCTTTATTACGTTATTCTACATATGGAAATGAACTTTTGTTGAGAAATATTCAGTTTAAGGAGGTGAACCACAAGTGTGGCAACAGTGTCAGAGTTTACTTACAAATGCAGAGTTAATGGCATCCACAAAGCTCTCCTCATCCAGCTGTAGAAGTTCTTCAGCATGCTGATGACTGGTGGACCAGACCAGCGAGCTCTCAGTGTCTGACAACTGCACAGCAGACACATACACCACGTCTGGACATGAGTACCATTACAAACAAATCAAGTACAACTGACATCATTTACAAGTAAAATAAACACGTAAGGTCAGCTCACAGGAAGCATCGCAATGGGGCCGGTTGGGAGGAACCTCTGCCAGGCCACATTATTTTCTGTGGGCTGAAAAACAATAACGCAAGTTAATTTTTCTTCCGTAATGTGACGTGAGTAGTGTTGTCAAAAATAAAAACTACACATTCTGAGTAGTGTTGTCAAAAATACTGACTTCTGTACCAAGTCTATCAGCGGATCCGTCTATCAGTGGATATATTAGGGAGCCGCTGATAGATGCCTGCTTTTAAATGCTCCCATGTATATCTGTGTAAGCACTCGGTGAAGAGCGTCAAAGATGTCTGTTTACAACATGTTTTTGAAGGGTTGATCATTGTAGCCAATCACAGACATATCTGTTGAGCATGTGAACACAATGGCCAATCAGAAGTGTTTAAGAATCAGCTCAATGCTCATCCTTTACTTTTGACAACACTAAATGCAAGTTAATTTTTCTTCCATAATGTGACGTTTCTGAATTCTGAAGTGAATTAAAATATTCAGTAAGCTGACAAGAACACAATATGATGCAATATGAATTGAAATTCAAACTAGAGGATCATCATACCTCAGACAAATGCAGAACAGCAACTACTGCTGATTGATCGTAATTCCATTTGACCGTGGGGATGCCTGCCTCTCTCCGCACCATTGAGTTTGGCCCATCAGCACCAATCTGAAAGAGCCAATCACGCCTACTTTCAGAAATTCTGAGGTTTTGCTTATGTAGCTGTGCACTGTTCTGTTTCTAATACCAAATGAAACACCAGATAAACTCTACATACCAACAGTTTGGTGTGGAGAGTCTTTCCATTTGCTAGAGTCACCTGAACCCAAGGGATGGACTCAGAGACATGATAAGGACGGGGCCAGGTGTATTTCACCACTTTTGTTCGGTACTGCACTTTAACGTGGTCTGGTTGAGACATGAATGATAATTGATCATTACACATTAAAATGCAACAAAAAGAGCATTAGTCCAAATCTAGTTCAGTTCCACTTGAGAAATGGGAAAAAATCCAAACAAACATGGTTTGGCTGTGACAAAGTCAAAAATTAAGGCTCATCAAACTACCTCATAAAACACAAAGTTGTTTTCCTTTCTCTGGTGGAGGCCTGCTAACATTGACAATTCCCTTGATGGCTTTGGCAAGTCACCCACGGCTGACTAATGGTGTTTATCTACAAGCAGACCATGCAATACATGTGACCAGCTGCCAATATCCTTCACAACAACCCGAACAAAAGTAAAGGAAGCAGAAAATCCACTTTTCTTAGAATCACTGGCGGTCTAGCACATGAAAAGATCCAAAATTACGCCTACGTTTCTGACTTGGAGACCATTCCGTCCACAAAATTGAACACCAGTTCTTGCACACGGGTGAGAAATATTGGCTTCTTGCGGATTTGAAAGCAGAGTAACGGGAAGAAAACAGTTGGCTGATGCATGTACTTTTTCGTCTAGTACTTCAGCAGAAATAGAAGACTGTTAAAAAAACACCAACTTGACACAAACACGTGAACAAGCATGTGCTACCACACATCTGTTAAATGTAAGATGCGTTTTAAAAAAGGCCTGTTTTTAAAAATATGCAGTTTTACAGAGCATGGCATGGAAAAGCCAAATGCAGAGCCTTGGAACAGTTTAGTTAATTACAACAACAAAATGTTACAGTAAAACGCTGTCCGTACTTCGGGCACCCCGAGCGAGCGAGATGCTACGGCTGGAAAGGAATGTGGTTTCTTTAAATAGGTCAATAGACCACCGCACGTGTCCGAACAGGGTGGCAATTCTCGTGGGACTTCTAACTCCCACCAAAAGCAATGTGCTGGATGATCGAAATAGCAGGAAAAACACAGATACGTCCAAAGAAGTGGAATCTTTATGAAAAAAAACATAAGAAGAAAGATGTTCAAAAGGAGTACGAGTACAAATAAACATTTTGCCAAGACAGGAAGGAATGGCTTGTGGTGACATCATTTGCCAAGCCATCCCTAAAACTAATTAACAGGGAGCCCACTCAGCGCTCAAAAGTGCAGGCCCCTGCTGGGAGAAAAGGGAAGAGCACAGCAAAAGCAACGATCAAGGATATATCATCATGTAATGATCAATGTTCAGTGTGCAAAGCAAACAAACATATAAAACGGATCCATATATCAAACATCAAAACTTATTCGTTACCAGAGAGAGTCTGCAGCTGTTTGGTGAGGGCGGCCACAATGACGTCGTTCTCAACGATGTAAGCCATCTCGTCTTGCAGATTCTCCTTATCAAATGTAATCAGGGCATCTGAACAAGCATCCCAAACCTAAAGCAAAAAGCCAAATTATTGCTGTGGTTTACAACTCTATCCTTAAGTGACCACTCGGCCCTATTTATAGATTTCCAAAAAGCACGTGCTTCACTGAACTTCAACACATCAAAGTCGTTCGACTGAGCAAAGGGTTTTGCCAGATACTCTAACCAAACATCAAACTAGATTCAACAAAAGCCACCAACAACCCTTGAGGTTGCACGGTTGACTTTGTAAACGCACTGGGGTTAAGGCAGAAATGTAAAATGGCATTCTTCGTGGCGATTTATGCTTGTATTTATAGTTAAGCCGATAATAAATAACAAATATGCGAACATTACTGTCGAGCTAAGTTTGTTTCATCCAAGTTGCCTTGCAACTTAGTTAATAAAATATGCAGCTTGTTTTAAATGCAAAAGTCTTGGTGATTGACGCAGCTATTTTTTAAAAACCTAAAATGACTTGTAACTAAGGTGACTGGCAAACAATTAAATCCATGTGTAACATGGATTCAGAAGGACTGTTCTATCCCTCGTTATACAGCCATGCTAAAACCACTAATAGTAGTGGTTTTGCAATTTTTGATACATGGTTACGTGGAAGATTTAAAACGTGACCAACCCACAATTATGAGGATTTTACACATTGGAAAAACACAGCTGTTGATAAGTTTTGGAGTTGCTATGTACTTCCAGTCATTGCCAAATTAAAACGTCCCTTGCCAACATAACCCATTTAACACGATCATTTCTGCAACAAAGAAAAAGTTCAGACCACTATGGAGGAAAAAATCTAGCTGATAACACTTTAGGGAACCTCCACTCCACAAAAAACACCTTTTTCTGGTACATGGCACTTCCCAAGCCCACTTAGTTGCTTTCCTCTAACCGCTTGAATTTAATTGGAGAGCAAGAGGGAACCTAGTTCAGTTCCTTTGCAATTTCACCCTTGTTTAGCACTCACAAACAAACAAAAAAAAATCTTAGGGGGTACAGTAAAGGTATAATGGGTGAGGTACATCACTATAAAGTGCACTCTGATAACATCCCTTAGTTTGCCCAGAAACCACAGGATTTCATTCTGGCAGTGAAAAAATCCACATCTTACAGGAGAAACCCCACCACAACAGAGAAAACGAAGGGTCCTTTTACTTGTGATCTCCACACTCTCTCCACAGCTTTTAACTCCTTTCCCTGCATCTCACATGAATCTTCGTAATTAGTAGACGCAGGGTTAGATTTATGTAATCTTGCTATATAAGACTCTAATAGATAAACTGTGGCCGCAAGCAAAACAGAGCTTAACTGTCAAGCTGTGATGTGGAGTTTGAGGTTCTGCATCTCTAATGTATGTTTTGTATTCGAAGGCTGTGGTTCTGTAGCATTAATTTATGGGTGGTTGCTTACAGTGTGATGATAGGCAAACAACGATGAGCAAAGCACGATACAGCTGTTTTTAATGGAGCGGCTTCCTGCCCTCGGGAAAATAAGCAGGTAAGGTCATAGTAAATGACTGTGTTGGTTACTCAATGTTTTACTTTCATGTTTAGTTATTTTTAAATGATGCAAGTTTCTTTTAGTGTGATATCTGATTACTTCATTTACATCTTATAAAAAAAAAGTATTATGGAATTAAAGTGATAGTTCACCCAAAAATTAAAATTATCCCATGATTTACTCACGCTCAAGCCATCCTAGGTGTATACGACTTTCAGACGAACACTATTGGAGTTATATTAAAAAATATCCTGGCTCTTCCAAGCATTATAATGTAGTGATGGCACTCACGATTTTGAAGCCCAAAAAGGTGTATCCCTCCATCATAAAAGTAATCTATATTTTTCTATACAGCGATGGGTGTTTTTAAGAAAATATCCATATTTAAAACTTTATAAACTATAATAACTAGCTTCCAGCAAATGGCCATATGCATCGAGATAAGACGGAAACGTAACCCCTGACGCGATGCATGACGTAGGGTGTAGGAGTAGCATAAGTTTAGACACGATTCAAACAAATAGGGCTGGGCAACAAACTCAAGCTCCTCTTTTCTTATATCGACATCCTCAGACATTTCTCTTTAAAATTTCTCATTTTAGACTTCTAATTCATGTTAAAAAATGCACTTTCTTTGGGCTTCAAAATCGTGAGCGCCATTCACTACCATTACACAGCTGTGAAGAGTCAGGGTATTTTTTTAATATAACTCTGATTGTGTTCATCTGAAATAAGGTAGTCATATACACCTAGGATGGCTTGAGGGTGAGTAAATCATGGGATAATTTTAATTTCTGGGTGAACTATCCCTTTTAGTGTTTTGGTTGACATTCTGTAAAGCACCACATAATACCAATGTGCGCAAATATGATGATCATTTAGTAGCATATCATTACATAATGGTACTCCCTTAGTAATCATTGCATTACAACATACTGGTTTTACTGACCTGCATTTTATTATATGGCTTGCATCTCATATTTAGAATATGGTCCCAAGCACCAAGACCTGTAACACAATAGGATACAATTACAAAGGCACCACATTTGTTCCTACTCATTCAGTTCCTCCTTTACCATATCCAACCAGAACAAAGATAACTGAATATAGTAATGGAAAAAAGTACACCGCACAAGAGAAAGAGCTACCTACTGACCTACTTCCTGGTGAATCTTTCATATACAAACATTATACTGTAAATAGGTTTAATGACAGGAGTGCAGATTCAGAGCTTTGAATGGAACAGATGTTCTTATCCTCACCACAGGCCTTTTGATTGAATTGTGCCCCCACATTACCCAAAGTACTGGTTCTAAATGATGCCCAACATTGCCCATAATGCAAACATGCATTCTGTGGACACAATCAAAAGCATATGATTCATCCAACATAACACAGTGTAGCCAGGCACCCGAGGGCAGTTCAGTGTCTTCAGCATCACATCTACTACTGTGCCTCTAAAATCTATTGTTTTCTGGTCAACCCCATTCTGAACTTGTTCATTTGTTCAAAAAGAACTATATTAAAGGACACTGATAAGAGATTTGATCTGCTATCAATGGCTAATGCCTTTTCAGTTAATGTTTAAGGTGAACTCTAAAAATTTATGAAAGGGTAAAATCAATAAGGGCAAAAGTGAATAACTTGCATAAAAAATCTTATATCCATAAAGTGTGTGTCTGTGTATATATTATATATACATATATACACACACAAACATCCAAATTAATATAAACTAAATATATTACAAACTAAATATTTTATATAAAGTAATTTATTCCTGTGATAGCAAAGCTGAATTTTCAGCATTGTTACTCCAGTCTTCAGTGTCACATGATCCTTCAGAAATCATTCTAATATGCTGATTTGCTGCTCAAGAAACATTTTTGATTATTATCAATGTTGAAAACAGTTGTGTACTTTTTTTTCCAGGATTCCTTGATGAATAGAAAGTTCAAAAGAACAGCATTTATCTGAAATACAAAGCTTTTGTAACATTATACACTAACGTTCAAAAGTTTGGGGTCAGTAAGAATTTTTATTTTTTTTAAAAGAAATTAAAGAAATGAATACTTTTATTCAGCAAGGATGCATTAAAATCGATCAAAAGTGACAGTAAAGACATTTATAATGTTACAAAAGATTATATTTCAAATAAATGCTGTTCTTTTGAACTTTCTATTCATCAAAGAATCCTGAAAAAAAAAATATTGTACACAAATATTTTGTACAATTGTACACAATAAATGTTTCTTGAGCAGCAGATCAGCATATTAGAATGATTTCTGAAGGATCATGTGACACTGAAGACTGGAGTAATGATGCTGAAAATTCAGCTTTGATCACAGGAATAAATTACTTTATAAAATATATTCAAACAGAAAACAGTTATTTTAAATTGTAATAATATTTCACAATATTACTGTTTTTACTGTATTTTTAATTAAATAAATGCAGCCTTGGTGAGCAGACGAAACTTCTTTTAAAAACATTAAAAATCTTACCGATTCCAAACTTTTGACTGGTAGTGTATATATATACATTTTTAACTGTATGTTCCCAAATTAAATATTTATTCCCAGAGAACAAGTAAAAAACTACCCTATAACATCCTAAACTTTAGTTCTCACTAGTGTTATTTAGTATTATGTATTACAATAGCGCTGATTCATATTTTGAATTAACTTTTTTTTCATTTTCATTTTAGTTTAAGTTTTAGTACTTTTTAAACCTTATTTAATTCAGTTAGTTGCCAAGACAAACATTTCTAATTTTTAAGTGTTATTTATATTCTATATATTATATTACATTTATATTCTATTTTATTTCAGCTTTTCAGACTCTGAATATAGTGCGGCAGTAGTACGGACTACTTCTGGGATGTATTTAATGATGCTCTTTTTTCATTTTTGGAAGACGTGAGGACGAATAAATGAAGACAGAATTATCATATTTGGATGAACTATCCCTTCAAAGCCACACTAAATGGAAGCTGCGAAAGTCTGTTGTGCCCTATTGTAACATTTATCAAAGTAAAGTTTGATTTCATGGTAGTGATTTAGAGATCTCTAATAGCTGTTCCTCTATAGATCCACATGAATGTTGTGTTATATGAACCACACAGTATGAAATAACATAAAAAGCTTTAAAAGTCCATACCACTAAGAAGTGTTGCTGAGCCTGGACTGATGGAGCTGACCCTTGTACTGTAGGTCTCTGGGACCTTGTCCATCTCTTTTTTGTGACCAGCTTCCAGCAGAAGTATCTTCTTCCCTGTTAAATTTGGATCTAAACCTGAAAAAAAACAACACGTATAAAGTGCAGGATGATTTATTTGCCTTGCAATGTCATTTCTAAATCACCGTGGGGTTGACTTGACTCTCGCATTTTGCATGATTTTAACAAAACATTTGAATAAGAATTCACTCAACTTTGCATAAAATCTGTGCATTGATTGCACACTGCTTATTTTAGCATCCTACGGCTTGAGAACGTCACATTGCTGTACAACCGCAATTGCACCCTTCACCGCCAGCTAAAACACTTTCATCAAACAAATAACCTCTCCTTTGCGTGAAAAATAAAGGGTGAAGGAAAGCAACGGGAGAGGCTTTATTACAATTGGGAAGTTTGCAAACACTGTAAGTTACTTCTGAAGCGTGGGAGAGTGGAGCTGAGGGGCAAACGCGGGTGCATATATCACTCACTCACCCAGCGAACATGCCATAGCGGTGCCCACCATTCCCCCGCCGGATATTATAATGTCAAAGAGCTCGTTTTCTGATGTGCTGGATTCCTCATCGCGCTGGGAGGACGCGACGCCTCTGCGCACCGCTCGCGCTCCATTGAGTGCCCTCACTGCCACACACTGCCGTCCTATCCCGAACACAGCTAGCCTAGCTTTCGCCAAAGTAAACATTCTAGCGGAAAAACAGACGTGAAACAACTTGTTATAACTAGCAAGCCTACAAGGGAATATCTAACAGCCCCCGTTAAATATGTCCTGTTATTGACAATAACGGCGAACTCTATCTATCATCCAGCCATGTTGTTATTGATAGAGAATACGTAAGAGTTCTGTACGCTACAGTTCTTCCGGGTTTTAAAAGCCACTGAAATAATTAAAATGAATCCCAAAAACATTTCATTCGTCTCCACTCCAAAAGTGAGAAGTATAACAGACAGCACAAGTACTAAATTGTAACATTTGTGTCTTTTAAAATACTTTCACTTTCCAGTTCTTTATCAGAAAGTAACATGATGGAAGCATGTTCCCTTTCGCGCCCCCTGCCGTCGTGGAGGGAAAATCAAACGCGTTCAGTTGATTTAAATGTATAATCAGGCAACATGTGTCCTTGTTTTGTTGCTGCATAAAACATTTGCTGCGAAACAGATGGCATTTTGTATCTAACATCCCTGAAGGACATAATAATACTGTAACCTTAGGAGTCTGTCGGTGCCCGTGTTCAGGCGCTGGTGGGTGGAGATTGTCATCGGTGCAGCTAGAGATCATATTTGCCGATTCCAAGGAAATGGAGTGTGTCTCGATCTTTTACAGTTAATGGATGAGTGTTTGAATGATTTCCTCATAGCGGGCCTGATAGCACCATGGATCAGATGACAATGGTGAGGAAAAAAAGCAATAATGGCGGAAGAGGTTATGCGATACCAGAGTTTGCGTGCAAATGGGAAACAAGTGTCTGATATTTTCCAATGCATTTGAATGCAATATTTTCCAATCGATTTAACATTGATTAATCTGCTTGGTTTATTGTTTACAATTAATTTGAAACGCTTTTGAACGCGGAGAACGACAATAACAGAGCGTAACTATGCGCGTTTGGGGTTGCCATAGTAACAACATGCTGTTGACGTTCAAAAAAGCAGCAACAACAGACAAAGTCAATGTTTTGATTACATAAAATGTTATTTTCTTTCATATATATATATATATATATATATATATATATATATACCAGTCAAAAGTTTGGAAACACTATTTTTAATGTTTTTGAACGAAGTCTCTTATGCTCATTAAGGCTGCATTTATTTCATAATAAATACAGAAAAAACAATAATATTGTGAAATATTATTACAATTTAAAATTTTGTTTTTCTATTTTAATATACTTTAAAATATAATTTATTCCTGTGGTCAAAGCTGAATTTTCAGCATCATTACTCCAGTCTTCAGTGTCACATGATCCTTCAGAAATCATTCTAATATGTTGATTTGATACTCAGTTATTATCAATGTTGAAAACAATTGTGTTGCTTAATATTTTTTTGGAACCTGTGATACTTTTTTAAGGATTCATTGATGAATAAAAGGTTAAAAAGAACAGCATTTATTCAAAATATAAATCTTTTCTAATAATATAAATCTTTACTATCACTTTTTTATCAATTTAACACATCCGTGCTGAATAAAAGTATTAATTTCTTTCAAAAAAAAAGAAAGAAAAAAAATTACTGACCCCAAACTTTTGAACGGTAGTGTATATTGTTACAAAAGATTTCTATTTTAAATAAATGCTGATATTTTGTAACTTTTTATTCATCAAAGAATCCTGAAAAAGTATCACAGGTTATAAAATAATATTAAGCAGCACAACTGTTTCCAACATTGATAATAAATCAGCATATTACAATGATTTCTGATCATGTGACACTGAAGACTGGAGTAATGATGCTGACAATTCAGCTTTGCATCACAGAAATAAATTATATTTTAAAGTATATTAAAATAGAAAACCATAATTTTAAATTGTAATAATATTTCACAATATTATTGTTTTTTCTGTATTTATTATAAAATAAATGCAGCCTTAATGAGCATAAGAGACTTTGTTCAAAAACATTAAAAATAGTAATGTTTCCAAACTTTTGACTGGTAGTGTATATATAAACGTCTGAATTCATTCATTGTAATCAGTGCACCCCATGGCACAAGATTTGTTTACAGTAGTTTTAGTTATACTGCATGTCATAATGTACTTTTAGGGGTGTTTTTAATTACAAAATTACAGATGTTCATGACTGACTGTTTCATTTATTATTCATTTAGCAGACACTTATTCAAAGCAACTAACTTAAAGAGGCAATAAACATGAGAAATACTTATAATAAAAAGTCATCGCTCTTTCATCTCCTTTAGTTCATCAATAAACCAATTAATCAATCCAACTAACAAACTAAATACATATTGTCCATCCAGATCTCTCCCACTTTAGATTTATCTAGATCTGAAGAGGGAGACAATGTGCACGTTTTGAAAAGCCTGCTGTCCTTCAAGGAGGACAGGAAGAAGTCTGAACTATCTCTTGAAGTCCATTTGGAGGCTCTGAAGGCCAAACGCAAGCAGCAGCTGGAGAATTTAGAGCTTCAGCACCAGACTGGGCTGGAGAAGAGGGTCCTGCAGAACTCACTGCTCACCAGCAGCACTGAGTGGATACTCAAAACCAATATACTGCAGCAGAGCATCAGCGATCATGATGGCCGATACTCTGAGAACCGCAAACACCACAGGTAATTCATATCTTAAATGTGATAATGATGTTTGGCTTGAAACGTACATCTTCCACTCTTGTTTTCAGCTCAAAGGTGATTCTGCAGAATTTTACCTCAAGTGGAATCAAGCCACCAAGATCTACTGGAATGAATTCTCAGGGAACGGTGACAGAGAGACAGAGGAAGCCTCTCCCCCAAGATTCACAGAAAGCCAAAGAGGAGGCAGAACTGGTTGAGTGTCAGAAACAGTTTCGTGTTGCTCCTGTCCCTGAGCACGTCTCTAAACCTCTTTATAATGACCTCATCCATGAACAAGAGCGCTTAAGGAAGGAAGGTCGTGAGCAGAGGAGAGATTTCCTCTTGACCATGCAGAAGCCCTTCAGGTTCCACAAGAGGGAGGAGAAGAAGCAAGAGAGGCTGAAGGAGGATAAAAGTGAAAAAACACAAGCAGTTTGTGTGAGGAAACCTATACCCAAAGCAGTCTCAGACCCCAGGTTTCCTGAACAGTTGAAAGGTGTCATTTTTATGAACAAAATAATGTATAATGTAGTATTTTATATTCTCGCACTATGGGTCAAAAGAATATTAGAATGATTTCTGAAGGATCATGTGACACTGTGAAGATTAGAGTAATGATGCTGAAAATTCAGCTTTGCCACCAGAGGAATAAATAATATTTTAAAATATATTCAAATATTACACAGTTATTTTACATATTAATGTTTTTACTAAATGTTTGACTAAGTAAATGCAGAATTCTTCTTTCAAATACAAAACATCTTAATTATTCCAAACTTTTAACCAGTATAGTGTATGCATGTATGAAACACCATATGTAACATATTTAATTGATTAAAAAATACAGTTTAATTTGAGAATGTACATTTAATTTTATTAAAATAAGCCATAATGCACTCACCCGTATTTCACTCTAAAACTGTATTGATGTGATGGTGGTTCAGAACAGGAGCAGCAAAGGAAGATTCGCATTCATCTGAGAGCTCAGGAGACTCTGAAAGCTTCCTCAGCACCCATTCAAAGGAAGGAAGCCAGTCCAGATAGCCAAAGCCGCAGTGCTCAGAAGAGCAAAAACAAGATGCTGGGTTACTTGGACCAGAAGCTGTCCTTCAGACCTAAAACTAACGCTGCTGTCCCTGACTTTGACAAGCTCTACCAGGCCTTTCAACAGAAGGCAATGGAGACAGCAGAGAGGAGAGATGTCACTCAGTGTAAACCCTTCCAGCTGCGCACATCTGCACTACAGCCACGCCACAGGAGTCCAGAAAACCCACAGGTTGCTATTTTCATGAGTAGAATTGATTTTAGATGCTTGATGAACTTTTGAACATTACTTTTTGCAATTTTTCAAAACTAGAAATCTTCAGACAAAATGAATCTAAAGAGAAGCAGTTCATTTGGTGGCCTGACATCACTGTCTATGGATACTCTTCCAACTTACATAACAGATGCTGCCAGGAAAAGATCCATGGCTGTAAGGTGAGTCTGTTGCTTCTTCAATTTTCACAATTTTAAGAATGTCCAATAAAATCAAAATGTATCATTTTCTTTTATAATCAGTGTTGGGGAAAGTTACTTTTAAAAGTAATGCATCACAATATTGCGTTACTCCCTAAACAAGTAACTAATTGCGTTTAGTTACTTTTTATGAAAAGCAATGCGTTACATTACTTTTGCGTTACTTTTTCTCACCTGGGCTGGGCTTGCTTGTTTAAAACAACAACAAAAAAGTTCTATTTTTGGCAAATGTTAAGGCTCTTTCACACCAAAAGTGAAATGAATAAGTTTCAAGCTGAAGGAAATGCATATTTACACCTGTACAGTAGAGGGCGCAACTAAAGAAAAACCTTTCATTTTATTAAAGAAGAGTAGGATACAGGAGAAGTTCAACACTCTTATTTCTAAATCTAAAGTCATTTTTGCTTATTAGTATGGTTGAATTAGATCATTGAAGGTCAGCAGCAAAGACATCGGTTAATAAAGTGAGATTAAATACATAAAGTACATTTGTGTAATTAATTATGGTTAATTATTACAGGTTTGCATGAAATTCTGAGATTGCATTTCACTGGTTTTATTCATTTTGAGGAATATTTAATGTTTTTGTGCAAGTGAGATGAGTAAATGCTTGTTCACATTTAGTCTAGAATTGCAATATCCAACATGTTCACACAGCGCACACAACACCTCTGCACTTTATTTCCCTCAACATGGGAACAGGAGAACTGTCAGTCAATAAGTGTGAAAAAGTAACTTAGATATTTTGCTGTAAATTGAAAAAGTAATGCGTTATTTGAAAAAGTAATCTGATTACGTAACTCGTTACTTGTAATGCGTTACCCCCAACAGTTTATAATACACAGTTATGGTCTTTTTTTTAACACAATTCATGGATTCACTATATTTCAAAGAAAGAAAATGTATTTGTAAATTTCTTTATCAAATCTTATTCCACCTCTGTACAATTTTCCTTTTAAACTGATGCCACCTAGTCTGCACAGGCTGTTGGTTAATGTTAATGCAAACAGCTATTTAAACATTGTTTTAGGCTAGTGTTTTACAAATTAAATTAAATTAAAAACATGTTATTGTAAAACAGTTTATGGCAATAATTGATAAAGCAATAAACAAAAATAAAAATTTTAAAGCAATAAACAATAATAAAATATTTTAAATAATGGGAAATTTGAAAAAATAAGTAGATTTGTAATATTTTCGGAAATATTTCATTTTACAGAAATAAAATTTGATCACTTTAAAGTTATTTTTTGTATTTTGTACCATGTTTGCACCATATTTCGGCGTGTTATATGACTATTATTTTGTGAACTTAAAAAAAAACCTTATATGTACCTATAATTTTATTTATTCCATTAAAATGAAGTGTTGATTTATATAAAGTGCCTCATTATGCTTTTTCGAATATTACCCTTTCATGTAGTGTGTAATATAGATGTTTGAGGTCTGCAAAGTTTCAGAAATCAAAGTGGACGACAAATGTAGTTATTGTCCCCTAAAAGAAAGGACCGATTCTGAAATGCCTGAAACAAGTCGTCAGTAATTCCAGTCTTACTTCTTGCATGACCCTATGTAGGTTTGTAACACATTTGCATAATGTCAGCCTATGATCTACTTTGGCTGTCCAAAACCAACTGTCTACTTTGACCCACCCTTAAACACTGTAGTTGTAGCTGAGACCTGGAAGAGTTTGGTTCATGTTTTCGACTTGTTAAGATGATGCTGTTTTCAGCGCTGCAAAAGCAAATCCACTTTGCATACATTTCCAAAGGATGAGGACTCTGGCTCTAATTGATATGGTAAAACCGACGCTATCATATCACTGTGTCTACGAGCGCTGAGGTATCCTCCAGAGCTGAAATTCAGATATGATAATGGGCATTTCATTTCTGACATGCAGTAAAGAGTAGGCTCTCTGAAAGGAGTGTGAGACTGTGCATCACACTGTGAGAAAACAGGAGATTCTTCAATGTATATTATGAGAAAATTAAAGGGTTTTTTGACCTTGGATGCATGTAAACCTGTTGTAGGAGACCTCCAAAACAAAATCAATAACCTTTAAAATAGCATAATAGGGGCACTTTAATAAAATGTGCTTTCCTAATAAAAATAATGAAATTTAAAAAAAATGATGTTTAATCTGCCTGTCATACAGGAGATCTCTGGAGCTGAAGGACCTCAAGGAGCAGGAGAACGCAGAGTGGATGAAGCAGCACAGAATCAAATCTCAAGCTATGAGCAGGGCAGTGGCAATGAGAGCCAAAGCAATGGATCCCCATAAGAGTCTTAAAGAGGTCTACCAGGAGAAACTCAAACAGCATCGGTGAGCACTTTGACCCTGTTTCCACCTGATATTAAGATGCATTTTGGTCAATCAGATCACAAGAGGATGATGCTAAAATGTTTTGAGCTTGTCCACTTTCATCCACTTCTAGAGGTAGTCAAAAACGCATTTGACCTGATGGAGTTCGAGGTGTAGACGAGGTCGAAAGTGTTTGAACCGCCTACTCTCTGGCTACTGCCACAACATTATGGGAAGCACGCTAGCCAAAATGTGATTAAAACTTTGCCGGCTGAAGCCATAAGTTTGGTTTGAAGAAGAAAAACGTACTAAGCACAATGTTCTCTAAACATTTCTGTTTTTTAACATGCACTTACCGTGTTCAGCACAGTCTCGCGGTTGTCAGAGCATGAACGAAAGCTGATGCTGTCTGATTGTTTTCCGTAGTCTCCGGTCACATTCATATGCAAATTGTGCACAGTTATTTCACCTATTAAATCAAAACTTAGCCCATCCATAGATTCTCCCCTCAAAGAATTCAGGACAGAAGTGGTTGAAGTGGACAGAAGAGATGGATTAAAACACCAGGTGTACCAGGTAACACCAGTTATTTGTCTCTCTCGTCCACTTGTGAGCCAATCGACCAAAACGCATCTTAATACCAGGTGTAAACAGGGCTTTCGACTACCTCTGGAAGTGGTAGAAAGTGGACAAGCTCAAAACGTTTTACACCCTGTTTACACCTGTATTTAGCATGATCCACTTGTGGTCCGATCGACCAAAACGCATCTTAATACCTGGTGGAAACAGGGCTTTTGAAAAAAAATGTCAGAGGACTTTAATGAATGAACAAGCCATCAGGAATGTAATAACTGATTATGGGTCCTTGTGGATGTAGGCAAGCTGATCTGGAGAGAATGAAAGATTATCAAAAAGAGCTGAAGGAAATCAAATCACGAGTGACAGCTCGCCCGTACCTCTTTGAGCAGGTGTCGCAGGTACACTACTTGAAATTCAAATCTATTCTTTTCTAAATAATTCAACATATTTCAATGATTATACCATATGCATATACCTAATGCTTTCAGGAAAATGCCAAGAATAATGTGGAACGCAGATATAAGAATACTTTGGAACAAGCAGGTTTGGATGAAAATTTTGTGAGATCAAAGGGAGAATCAAGTAAGGCCAACCATGTGGACAATCACTCTGTAAATGAGGATCATTACAGCACTGAAAGCGAAACCCAGAAGAGGTATGGAGACACATGAATGGTGGGGGTTTAAAATAAGTGTGTTCATTTTTTTTATTTTTTATTTTTTTGCAGTGAATATGTGTTATGATTATCACAGAGCAGAACAAATCTGTTCAGTGCAAAGATTTAACAGTGTGTTAAAGTATTTATCGTAGTTTTGATGAAAGGTTTCCTCTTTTGTGGCCCATACCATTCAAAATAAAATCATCTTGCTCAATGGAAATACAGTAGATGTGGTTTTGACATATGAAAAGATCTATTTATCATACATCTTTCTTTTATGTCATCCATGAATAAGCTTTATTGTTATTGGCATGGTGAAAAAGTAACCATGCAAATATTATGATGTAGCGGTCATATGGATTCACGGTGTTCTACTATCGTTTTATTTACAGTGCAGGAAGTGGGGAAGACAGTGTCACAAATGAGGAGGAAAAAGAAGGGAATGTGGAAACCAAAGAGGAAGAGTTGTGCTGACAGAAGGCGTGTTCCATTAATATTCCATATGTGCAGGGGAGACTGTGGTCAGACAACAAATCACAGGCAGATCATTTCAGTTTTGAAATATTGTTGTGTATGTATATATTTTAAACTTGATTGTAGATTTCTTTTTATACATATTGTGCTAGTGAAGCAGTGTGGGTCTTTAAACAGATGAGCCCTCTTGTTTTTTTTTTTTTATGTTTTTACAATACAGAGGGAATTATGAATGTTCAAGAAATTCCATATGGGTGTCATAACATTTTTAATAAAACAGAAATCAAAAGCAAGTTTAATTTTATGATTCTTAGTATGCTAGGGGGCTACGACCCAACAAAGAAAGAAAAAACCCTTGGCAACCATATTAAAAGCAGTATATTTGCTTGAGTTCTACTTACTGCACATTAAATCATCTTATAAACCACTGAAACAGCTCTTGGGTCTGGTGTTGGGCTCCCTCAAGGTTTGCAAATGGTAAATTGGGGAAGCCTTGTCTTAGCACAAACACATCTTCCACCCGGAGTCTGTCAAATGCGGCTTTGAACGTCTGCTTATAAACTATAACTGTCACAGAGGATAGCTTTATTCATGAAACACCATTTGAATAAATATACAAATAACATTCTATGACAACTCTTCTATAGCACAAGGCCCATCTGAAATTCTCATTCCTGAAGTCAGGCTATTTTGAGAGTCAGCACTGGTCGAGTAAACAGTTCTGCATATTTATCCACTATTGGAAAAAGAGTTTGTTATAGTGCGTTTGGCCACATCAACAGCTTTTTACTCCAACTGCCCTTCATAGGGAACATTTCTTCAGTCCATTTCTTCATTTTTAGTGATTTTTTAAGGAATTAAAGGAATTTGTGTTTCTGTGTATAGGGATGGGAAGTTTAGTTATTTTAAAGATTTTAAGGCATAATTTCTGCTTTTGCTTTACCATTATAATCTTAAAGGGGACCTATTATGCCCCTTTTTACAAGATGTAATATAAGTCTCTGGTGTCCCCAGAATATGTCTGTGAAGTTTCAGTTCAAAAAACCCCACAGATCATTTATTATAGCTTGTCAAATTTGCTTCTATTTGTGTGTGAGTAAAAACACACTGTTTTTGTGTGTGTCCCTTTAAATGCAAGTGAGCTGCTGCTCCCAGCCCCCTTTCCAAAAGAGGGCGGAGCTTTAACAGCTCACACTTCGGTTGCTCAACAACAACAAAGCTGGAGAATCTCGCGCAGCCAAAATGATGATTGTCAGTAACGGTGTTACTTTAAAGAAAGAAAAAAAAATAAATAAATCAGAACAGACTATAAATTGATAAATCTACAACTTGAAAGTGTAAGTTAGTATAGTTTGCAAGAACAGAATTATAAACAACAATTGCACGAAATCAGAAAATTTGGACTAAACTGCTAAATTCATATGGATTAGTTTTAAGTTTTTTACGATTTCTTTATGAACTTTTTGAAGTGTCAAAGTGGTAGTTGCATAGCTGTCTATGAGGGACATTTATGGGTGAACTAACCCTTAAAATGTGTAAATTTAATACAGTTGACAGGCAAACTCAAGTGTTCATCCTGTTTCATGCACATACTGAAACTGACACATCAGTCATTTAGGGAGGACAGAACGCTGCATTTGACGGACAGCTTCTATCTTGAGCTTTAAGTGTCAGGTAACTGAAAGTTCAAGAGCTCCTGCGAGGTCACCATGGCAACTGTGCTCTCTCCTGTGCTTTGGGTCTTGCTGTCAAAACTGAATGTCCCTTACATTGACAACACGTTAGATATTGCTCTGAATCAGGGGGGACATAATGTGCAAATTATTTGGGGAATCCCTGAAAAACATTTGTTCACCTTCTCCATGTGATCATGAAGAAAATATAATAAAACTAAACAAACATGGATTGACTCATATTTCTTAATAAGCATAAAAACTCAGTCTCTATCTTTTAAATGTTTTTGAAAGTATCTTATGCTCACCAAGTCAGCATTTATTTGATAAAAAATTAGTAATATTGTGAAATATTACAATTTAAAGAATGGTTTTCTATTTTAATATATTTTAAAATGTACTTTATTCCTGTGATGCAAAACTGAATTTTCAGCATCATTTCTCCAGTCTTCAGTGTCACATGATCCTTCAGAAATCACTCAAATATGCTGATTCTGTTGCTCAAGAAACATTTCTCATTAGAGAATAGAAAAGATAGCTCAAATAGAAAGTTCAAAAGAACATCATTTATTTTAAATAGATTTTTTTTTGTTAAATTTTAAATGTATTTACTGTCATTTTTGATGAATGCATCCTTTCTAAATAAAAGTATTCATTTCTTAATATATTAAAATCTTACTGACCTTAAACTTTTGAATGGTAGTGAATGTTCAGCAAAGACAACCATTTTTTCAAAGTATAGGGCTCTACAGAGAAAAGTTAATCGGCCGATTGTTTAAAATCAGCCAACGATCAAAGCCGATTATATCCTGTCAATCAAAAGGTGGCAGGAAAACGTTTTCAGACAGCAACTCATACTGTGTATGAAGAAAATCTCTTGTGTTGAATTTAGGGCAAGTTAATGCAACAATAATGCATTAACAGTTAAAAAACAGTTATGTTAAAGCAAGTCTCAGCTTTCAAATTTTGTCAATTTTATCACGAAATTCAAACAATAAATGACTTTGACACTCTTAAATGTGACGTGACAGATTGCTGCAGCAGCTCGAAGCACAAGTCTTTTCTTCCACTTTAATACAAGTTATAGCTCGACAAACATGCATGAACATCAGCAGGTATGTTGAAAGATACAGTACAACTTCCAGAAATGAATCACATCTCATGTAATCACTTCAACCGTGTTTCAACCGTGGAAAGACGTCAATAAAACAGCTTGTGAACAATAACGTTGCATTTACCTAAGTAAAGTTATCCAATGTTCACAGTTCATTAGCTATAAACACAAGAGAGGAGCTTATTTACTGTTAATTATATATGTTTGAATAAATTTGCCATGAAGACAAGTGTTAATGAAAAGTACCTTATGTACCTGAGTTGCATACAAACATTTCAGTTTTTATTTGAGTGTAATTATTATATCTAAAAATAAGTAGCAGTTGAATAGCTCTGTTGTTAATTTGAACCTCTAATATTAATGTTCCAAATGAGAGTTCTCTTTGAATCTTTATCTTCTTTCACTCATCTATGAAACAGTAAATTCATATCAGTTCTCCTTTTTTTTTTTTTTTTTATTATAGATGCATACGGAATGCATGAAGGTGTTGCTATTTTGTTGAAGGCCAGATTCTCACCTGTAGGAGGAGCTATGGCTCCTAACATGTGCTATTAAAGCAGTGGAGATCAGAGATGTTTCCATTCTGTCCTTATTTACTGTCCATATGAGCCCAAAATCACAGAGATGAGAATTTGGGGACAGTTACAGTGTGACTTGAATAAGGAAAGATCTATATGTTTTTTGTTTGTTAGTTTTTTGTAAAATGCAGAAGCTTGCCAAAAAGGTTTCTTCATCGTAGTTTAAATGCACATCAAACAGCATCTATGAGGTTACATGCAGAGAGGGGAGAGGGAGAGATAAAGAGAGAGAAAGTGAGTGAGTGTTTGCATGTGTGTGAGAGAGCGGGGGGAGCAAAGAGGAAAAGAGAGAGAGAGTGAGACAAAGAAAGAGAGAGAAAGAGAGAGAGCAAACACAAGGATAGCAGGCTTGATATATACATATTCGCAGTGAACAAACAGACATCCTAATGCCAGAGAAAGACAGACGAAGCCAGTGAGAGAAGAAGGTCACCTCTAGAGCAGTGAAGGAACGGTACGTCAGCTGCACACACTGTTTATTGTGACCATAAAGTCAGGGCTAAGTTAGGTTTCTTCTCTTCTAGATGTTGAGTGCAAGAAGCATTTGTCAGAAAGGGTTGGCATTAAAATTGATTGCAATGCATTGCAAATAGATAGTAAAATAAATGTATTTGAAAGGCTTTTTGATCTTATAGTCCATCATGCACGCTCCTCTGATAAGTCTTATTTGTCCTTGGCGAATGATATCTGCAAATATTGGCACTTCACAGGGAGGTCATACCTGAAGACTGAACTCTGGAAGTCTGGAAATGGGAATTCAGGAGGTCCTGCTTTAAACTGAAGAACACATTTTGATGCCACAACATTGAAAGACGACCAGGGATCACAGCATTACTGAGGGTCACAATGGAGAAACTCTCTGAAAAAGATAAAGGTCTGATCCGGGACAGCTGGGAGAGTCTGGGGAAGAACAAGGTGCCACATGGAATTGTTATGTTCACGAGGTAATGTATTCAAACTCTTTTGCAGTCAGGGATAATGCTATTCCAATTAGTCTGCATGTTTATTTAGATAGTTGCAAACAGAGCTGTGCATCTGGCGTACATCTACAGTACATTGTGTTTTTGTGAGACAGAAGCATTTGTCAAAAATAATTATAATAATAAAATTAATTTAAATTATTTTTAAAATGATTAAATGTTTTGGTTTTTATGTAAATAAAGCACTTAAATACAATACAGTAATTGGCAATCAAAGTGGAGGATTGATGCTTTCCATAACTAAAAGATTTAAATCCATCAAAAATTCCCCATCAGTCTCCCACTGTCTGTTCCTCTAACCGCAGCTCAGTAAGAGGCTTGACTTGTTGCTTGGCGACAGGGAGCAGCAAGATCATTTTCACCAGAATCACCTTCTCTGAGGAAAGATGCTACCAAGTATCACTTTCCTGAGCATTCCTCTTCAAATGACTTTCTTTGGGGAAAGAAGTGAAGGGGATTTAAAGCTACAAATAAAAAAAGGATACACATTTTTCTGTTTTCTATTATTCAAGGTTAAATGACTTTTATTACATAATTTAATTTCCCTTTTTAGATAAGGAAATGCGAAGTAAACAATTGCGGTTGAAGATCCATGTCAGTGTACGGTGAACAAGAGTTCACCAAGTACAGCATGTTCCTGTATCAACGTCTTTGTTGATCCTGGAACAACATTCCAATCAACCAGTCAGATTTGAGGGAAAAGTTTACAATTTATGTCAAGTTTAGGTTAACAACCAGGGTTAGGTGCTTCTACATAAGTGTTATTCACCTATCATGTCCCTCTGATTTTAGGGATAAGTTATGGTAGGGTTAGGTTTAGGGGTAGGGATAGGATTAAGACTACATTTTTGGACAGAAATGTTGTTCTAGGATCAACAAAATATGTTGGTAAAATCACGGTGACCATCAGTGTACTGCTTTGTAGTGTTGACTAATTAAGTGTAACATTTCTTGATAGGTTGTTTGAGCTGGATCCAGCACTACTTACTCTCTTCAGCTACAGCACAAACTGTGGGGTCGCACCCGAATGCCTCTCCAGCCCAGAGTTCCTCGAGCATGTCACCAAGGTGAGCTCAAAGGTCAAATCTGTAACAATTGGTAAAGTGCAGGAACCTACTTTTGAGCCATTTCTAAGTATGCGTTCTTATGCGATCTTGTGTCCTTGTGTTCTTGTACTTGCCAAAGTTCAATTCCAATACTCACAGAACGCGAGTACTGAGGAAATATGAAATTACCTGGATGTTTTCTTGATATTGAGGATGCAATGAATGTAGACTTGAGAGAATCAAGAAATCCCAGAAGTCATTGTGGGTGGATAATGTATGGAAGGCTGTGTACATTTAAACCTTCTCTTGTTCTACCTCTGAACAAGAGATTCCCACTACAACAACGCAAACGTGATGGCCCATGAAAGTAAACATTTGTCATTTTGTTTGACATCATTTTAATAAAGTGATAAAGAAATGGAGAAAGCCTACAAAACATTTTTTTTGGCATATTAAAATGTGCTGAGATGGACAGTTGAGCAACAGGACTACAGCACATCTCACAAAGATGCATTCCGTGTCCTTCCGAGCTCTTTCAAGGTAGCCTGGAAAGACTGGTCTCCATGAAAACACAAGTCCATTCTTTGCATTTTGATAGAGCTGAGAAAAAGCCTTGGTGTGGCGTCGTTACTAAAGTAGAGATACTATGCCGGCAACTAAGAGGTTGCTGGTTTAGTCCTCAAGGAGCAAGGCTTTTATCAAGATGGACAGATTAATCCTAACCCTATCTGTAGTAGGAAATGCACTTTTAAGAGTTTCCGTAGGACGAAGGTAACCATCTAGGCATTAACTGGTGCCCTTCAGCAAAGTTAGCACTCCAGGCTTGCCTCAGGGGTATTGTCCCTGTAATAAATTCATGGCACCATTCCTTAGCAAATTTGGCCACAGTAACAAATTCCTTGATATGTTTGGTTGTTGTTTATTGTACCAAAGAGCCACATTGGTAATTTAGGAGCCAGGGTGTCTGATCCTGCTCTTGGAGGGCCTCCTTCCTGCACAGTTTAGCTTCAACCCCAAATAAACACACCTGAGCTAGCTAATCATGATCTTCAGGATTACTCGAGACATACAAGCAGGTATATTGGTACAGGTGGAAGCTAAACTCTGTAGGAAGATGCAACCCAATCTCACGGCAATTCGTACGTAGTTTACGAGGTGGCTAATTCGTATGATTTCATATGACCTCACTCGTACAAATTTGTACATTTTTTGCTAAATCGTACGTATTTTATGAGTTGACAAACTGTATGAATTTGTACGAATGACCTACCCCAAACCCTGCCCCTAAACCTACCCGTCACTGGGGTTTAGACAAATCGTACGAATTCGTACAAGTGAGGTTGTACGAATTCATACGAATTAGCCACCTTGACAAATACGTACGAATTGGTTATGAGATATCATTGGAAGATGACCTTCCAGGATTGGACTCCACTGATTTAGGCAAATGAACACTCCTATAATGTATATTTTTATACCAATTTTGGCCCAACTCTTGAGTTTACAGAAATGTTAAACCCAACTCAAGAGTGGTTGTATATCTGTCCAGGTCATGCTAGTGATCGATGCAGCTGTGAGCCATCTTGATGACCTACATACATTGGAGGAATTCTTGTTGAACCTGGGCAGGAAGCACCAGGCAGTTGGGGTGAAGACCCAGTCCTTTGCTGTGAGTACACTGCAAGGTCTAGTCATCACTTACTAGATGACATAAATTACATATTGCAGCCGTAACACTCAAACGTCAAAGACGACAATGAGATTGACAGTGATCTTCAGGAGAGTCATTGTGATTTTCCAGACCATTGGTTGATTGATTGGATTCTTTCATGTATTCACTAGGTGGTTGGAGAGTCCTTGCTCTATATGCTTCAGTCCAGCCTAGGTCCAGCCTACACAACACCACTGCGCCAGGCCTGGCTCAATATGTACAGCATTGTGGTATCAGCCATGACCAGAGGATGGGCCAAGAATGGTGAACATAAGTCCAACTGAGAATGAGGTAGATGTGAGATTCACACTGGAACACCCAGTTTCTATGGAGGCCACCAGATGTATCTTCTCAAAAATCTTTTCAAAGAGTGAGGGGCTTGGATGTGGGACCACCAAATGGGAAAATAAGTTCAGCTGAGTTGTGTTTTGGCTCCCTGAACAGTCCTAACTTTGGTAGCTTGGTCTAACTGTAGACTGAGATTGTAGTTAGAGATAACGAAGCCTATAAGGTTGAAGTATGCTTTTCAAGAGTCCAGGACATAGATAGTTTATGGTTGAAACTTCAAAAGCAAAAGTGGCTTTGTACATATAGTAATCACTAAATGTATTTCCTCAAACTATCTTAAATGACTGTCTTGATGTATTGGTGTTTCATGTGAGCGTAAAACAGAGGTTTGACTATGCACATGTGAGCTTGGTCAACTTGGAAAAAGTTGTTTTATTCTGTCGCCTCTTGGAATCAATTTAGATAAAGGCCTTTAGAGCCACTACAATTTCACTTTAACCTTAAATTACACAGAATTAATTGTATAATCTTGCCTGTGGTGTGTTAGTTTAAGTTTAGTGATGTTCAGTAAATTATCTGAGCATGAACATAGTAGTATTTGGCAATATGGTCCAAATGATAGTGTCAGACAATAAGCATCAGCAGCCATAATGTTTTGATGCCATCCAAAGGTTCATGTGAAATTTTGTTTGCCACATTCTTCAACCATTATCAGTATTTCTGGCGATGAAAGTAAATGACGAGAACTGTTACATCCGAAATAGCTTTTGGAATTTTTAGACTGTTAATTTATGAACCTGTGCCATGTCATAAGTTTACATTTCCATTGTATGGGATTATAATCTAAGCACTCTACTCCAAGGCTTACTTACGAAAGACTTGTGTAGACTGTTACTTAACATAAAGTGACTGTTATATCATAGAAACCAGATGATTTGTTCACTTATTTACAATTGTAGATAGTCAAAAAGTGTTTATGCTAAATGATCCACTCCAGTGGGCATTGGCTATATATAAGAATTTTTATTTCAAATTTTGTTTTTCAGAGTTTTTGTTCGCAAACTTTCTGAATATTTTTTAAAAATAGTAAATTGCATTAGTTGGCTTATTACAACCGTGTAAGTTAAGAACATACACACTCTTATCTAAGATAAGAATATTTGTTGCCATAATTATGAGCTATAGAAAAACGTTAAAAGCGATGATAACCGTTTTGCTGCTATCATTAAAACATTAAATAGCTTTGTAGAACATTTGTCCTCTTTATATGAGAGATATTTCTACATTTGAATGGTTCAGACCAAGTATTTCAAAGTGTGTACAACTGTCACAGATATTGAAACTGCTGGTTCATTTTACATGTTACGTTATATGACAATACCTACTTTAGGTATATAGACTTTTCTGTATATTTAGGTGTATGTGGATTGTAGTGTTGTCAAAAGTACTGACTTCGGTACCAAGTCGGTACTGAAATTTAAAAAATGTGACAATACCAGCATTTCCCCATAGCATTTTGAGTTTGAGCATTTTGATCCGCTGTTGAGCGGATACGTAAACACCTCTGATTGGCCATTGTGTTCACATGCTCAACAGATATGTCTGTGATTGGCTACAATGGACCAACGCTTTAAAGACATGTTGTAAATAGACACAATATTTATTACAACATGTTTTTGAAGTGCTGATCATTGTAGCCAATCACAGACATATCTGTTGAGTATGTGAACACAATGGCCAATCAGAGGTGTTAAGAACCTACTCAACAACACTCAAAATGCTAGGGGGAAATGCAGGTATTGTCACATTTTTAAAATACCGAAGTCGGTACTTTTGACAACACTAGTGGATTGATTATTTAATTTCACGTATTGTTCAATGGTGCACTATAATACTTTTTTTGCGTAAAATTTGTTTTTCTCTTTCAAAGACTGTTCTCTTTTTCTGAATATGTATCACCTAATGGCTTTCCTATGACCTGTCTTTATGGAATGATCCGCTTATTGGTATTGAAAATCTTTTACAAAGATGCAATGGTTATAACATTTTCAAGTGAAAGTGTTCCTTTGTGATAATCTATGTTTATTGACCATTTAAGTATTGTGTGTTTGTGTGTAGTGTTTGCTTCTGTGCTTTTTCTCTTGATATTCTGTGACTAAATTGTCTCAATGTCTACCTCACTGAAGCAGCTGATATTAAACTGCGATGTTATGACCTGGCTCCTCAGTAACCAAAAAAGTTATATTTCAATTATACTGTACATCCTGTTTCCTCAGCCAGTCTCCAATCTATCTAGAACCAGGATCAGTCAAGGCTCTATGTAAACACACGTGTTTGAAGCTTATTTGTAATAAATGACAGAAATAAAGAATAACTTGCTTATGGGTCTCTGCTGGAAATTAATTAATTGAGTTTCCTTTTCAACATGTTTGTTCTCTTTATAGATCTCCTTGTTGTAGGCTATTTACAGTATTATGAGTCAAGTGGTTAACTGCTGAACCTTATGAACTATAAAGGACATACACATGACATTTTTCCATGGCTATTTCTTAAACAATTACACTGAATCCCAAATATGTTTCAGCCTTGCTGTAGCTAAAACTGGTTTAGTTCTTTATTGTTAATGACCCTGATATCTTAAAACCCTACATTATTTAAACCCTGCTAATAGGTTTGGAATTCATACATTTATAATCAGAATAAACCATTAATTTGGTGTTAAATTGAACCCCTAAACCTAACCCTACCCATAAGTTATACCTAATATCAGAGGGAAATAATAGGTGAACGAATAACACTGATGTAGAAGCACCTAACCCTGGTTGTAAGCCTAAACTTGACAAAACTGTACACTTGTCCCTTAAAGGATTAGTTCACTTTGAAATGAAAATTAGCCCAACCTTTACTCACCCTCAAGCCATCCTAGGTGTATGACTTTCTTCTTTTTGATGGACATAATTGCAGAATATTAATACATATCCTGACGCATCCGAGCTTTATAATGGCAGTGAAAGGGTTCAATGAGTATGAGCTGAACAAAGTGCTTCCATCCACATCCATCCATCATAAATATGTGCTCCACATGGCTCCGTAGTGTTAAAAGGCCTTCTGAAGAGAAACGATGCGTTTGTGTAAAAAATATATATACATATTTAAACAAGTTATGAAGACCGCCTTCCGTATACAAGTTACGAAGAAAGTGTAAACTGGCGTCGCGTCAATTACACTTTTTCCGTCAGTTTAATAGGGAAGGCACATGACGTAGCGTAAGCTATGTGAACTGCAATAGGTCCAAAGACATAGCAATACATGTTTAAATAACTTACTGAGGGATAATTCAAATAATAATCAATGTGTTCGTCAGGAGTTGATTCAATATGCAATGTTGAGAAAACACTCCTTAAAACTAAAATGATTTCTGTAAATACAGTGGTCAAAGGTGTTGTTGCTTCTCAGTTTTCCGTGTAATTATAGTCTGATTACTGCAGTCTAATTCCGAGTATTTTAAAATGTAACATAAACTAATTACAAGCAATTTTTGTAATCTAATTACATAATTCAGATTACATAATCAGTTACTGCACTGCCAATATGTGTACAAAAGAGTAGTAAACAGTATGAAATACTGATATAAACTGTTAGAGAAACCTCCGTTTGAACTATATGATATAAAAAGTGCTCCCTTACTACCCATAATTTTTTAAAACAGGAAATTTTACATCATAACAGGGCTTAACAAAAGGTATTTCTCAGAAAATGCATAAATCAATAAACCACATAGTTCATAGAATTCTAATAATTTGTCCTAAAATAAACAAAATGTCTTTTGAAGCATTTTCCTATTAATTAAATCAATTGTAAGTCATGGGGACATTGTTTCATGAGGATGATCCTTATATAACACTGGCACACTGGCTTAAAGTATAAAGAAATAGCATTTGTCTTATGTTATTCTTCACAATGTCCCAGTTCCAACAATCAGATGGTTATAAAAGAAACACTGTTCACACCTTTGCACTCTCTGATGTGACATTGTCGGAGTGGATGAGATGGAGCAGAACTCCAGAAGCGAGAGCTGCTCACTGGGTTTGTGGATTCAATTACACTGCATTATTGTAAATGTCTTGAAGGCTGACTGTCAAGCCAGGCACATTCTGCCTCGCTTATAAGAAGCAAAAAATCTGCTTCCGCAAATATCAGCGTCTATCCACAACTGCTATTTAACACCATTATTTTTGTTTTTTATTATTTATGTGATTCCTATTTGGAATTTATATGATTCCAGATATATAATTAAGAATATTTCTAAGAATACAAAAGAATAGAAGCCACAAACACTTGTGCTATATCTGCCCTAAAAGCTAAATAAAGTGTAAAATTGAGAGACAGTGAGAGAGCAGGAGAGAGACGGAGATAAAAAGGCGTAATAATAATAATAATAAAAACAAAACAGACTAGAGATCATTATTTTTAGAAAGTCTGCAATGTGTTGGAAGCAGGGCATTGGAAATTACCATGACAACCATGACAAGCACAGCGAGAGAGTGTGTGGAGTGTTTGTATTTTAAGACTCAGACAGTAGAGAAGAGTTGTTGAGGATGGGAGTGTGCTGGAGTGTGACTTTGGGATCTTTTTAACTGTTGCCTGCATTCATTTCACATACAGTATAGGCCTACTTGTCACACTGTTCTGGTTTACCATCAATGTATAAAGCATTGTTTCATAATGACAAATCTACATATCTTCACAATATCTGGCTAATTTAAATGTATATTTATTCACAGTAGTGGTATTTAAGTAAATCGAATTCGTTCCTGTACTTAAGTATGTTCTTGGCTACTTTGTAGTTTTACTGAGTATTAAAGATATTAGCAACTTTGACTTGACTACATTTTTGAATATGTACTCTTTACTCCAATGGGGATGAGTAATGCAATTATGTGTATCATTTTGCTTCGCACCTAACGTTTTCTGTAGCAGTTTATTTCTGCAACAAAAGAAGCACTATCGCCATCTACAGGGCATTGAAGGTACTATATCTTGTGCGTTTTGCCCTTACTCACCCAAACTTGTCAACAAGGCTACTTTTACGTGAATGTGAGTGCATTGGCAGGTAGTTGCCGAATCGTGGGTGTTTCATATATGAGATGAGGACATGGCTGCAGCCGGTGATGAGGCCGATGACGTCCAGTGCAAGTATAGGCTTTGACTAATATATTTTACTTATTTACATTTTATTTATCTGTTATAGTGACAAGAACTTTTTGAAGGATATTGGTTTACTTATGTCCTTTTTAAGCACTTGAGTGTTTGTAGACGTTTAAGAGGCTGTTGTGTCGACCTTTTATTAATTGTAATTTTGAAGTGTTCAGTTTTATACTGATTTTAGAAAATAAACATGTGATTGCAGGGCTCTACAGTGCAACCATTTAAGTCTCATTTGCGACTAAAAATAACTGCGTGTGACTGTGAAAAAATATTTAAGCGCACCTGAGTGACCCCAAAGACTATAGAATAACAAAAGATGCATCACTCGTATTATTATGAATGGGAGAGAGTGCAACGCGCAATATGGCGGAATAAGTCCCGCCTTCTAAATAAGAGCCAATCGCCGATTGGTAAAGTCACGCGTCACTGCAGCAGCCGTTAGAAGCTCCGGTTTCTATAGAAACAGTCAGACGCTCGCCTTCGAAATGAGACAGAAAAGACGCGCATTTAGGACTGCGCATGCGCATTCGCTTGATCCAGCCGGAAAAATACCATTTTTTGTCATGATTCGAGCGTTTAGAAACAAAATTTATGAGACAGTTGTTGTCAGATTTCATTGGTGATTTCAAATATGAAATTTAATCGAAAGCTTGGCAAACAGCTTTAGAGAATTTGATGTTTCCCCATTCAAGAAGCTGCACTTGGATGCCCGAGAGGCGTTTCAAAGATGGCCGCCGAGTGAAATGACTTGTCTTAAAGGGACTTTGGTGACCCGATCGATTCTCATGAACAGATCTATAATACAATCGGAATAAAAAGCACAACTCCCAAAATGCATCTACACTGAGCAACAGTTATGTTTCATACTGCAATCGTCTGCTTTTCATAACTTCATTCAAAGACTTTGCTTCAGTCAGCAGAGCAAGAGCAAAAGATGTGCGCGATGGACTACACTTCAAAGATTGTATAAAGTTGAAACGAGTATGACGCACTTACCAGACCGTCTCATGCTGCTGATGTTTCAGCCAAATTAACTGGAAATACTACATGTGGGTTATCATAAGCAAGGTCGGAAATTAACGGGGGCTTGAGGCAAAAATGTCTCCAAAAATTAATTAAAAACAACAACAACAACAACACATGGTTATGAATGCCTGTGCGCATACTTTTACTTTTGAAGTAGCAGCAATTGCTTGAATAGTGGGTGGGTTCGTTATTATTCTTAATGAAAAACACAACAAACAAAATAGTCCAATGACAAACTCGCAAACTTGCAATCAAATGTTCGTCTATCATCTTGTCATTCAGAAAAGGCTAGAAATGTCTAGACTAGAGAAATAGATCCACCAAAAACTTAAAGTTCAGCCAAATATGGTGCATGAAGACATAATTTGACACCATTGAAACAAAACCGCCAAATTCATGCTATAAATCATACCATACATTGACATTCAGTGAGTGGGTCTTTTTGGTTGGTTCAGTAACTGCTTTGTCAGATTCAGTTAGTTCATTCAGTGAAGGATTCATCAGAAAGGTTTGTCAGACTTAAGTTTAAGAGTCTTTTCAAAGGACTGATTAAAAGAACTGGCTCATAAGAGTCATTTGTTCAGGGTGTAGCCTACACTTCAAAAAATAAAAGTGCCAAAAGGGATTTTTCGCAGCAATGCAATAGAAGAACCATTATTGGTTCCTCAAAGAACTTTTCAGTGAATACTTCTTAACAGTAACATTTTTCTTAGTGTTAAGAACAAGATAATAATCGAAAGAACCATTTTCCACTATAAAGAACCCTTTTGCTCAATGGAAAGTTTCCATTAATGTTAAGGGTTCATCTTGGAACTGTAGATGCAAATAAAAAACTGTAGATGCAAGCAAAGTTTTTACCTACATTGCAAAGAGCGCTGATACTGGTGTATCATGTCAGAAATATGTAAATACCCAAATGTGTGAATCCCCTGCAGCAAAACTGAATTTGTAGTTTTTCTGATGTGGCATGAACGCATCACCATTCTCACATTTTGCGTGACTCACTTATCCCCTCTCTGCGAAACACCAGTGGGTTGTGAAAACCGCTGATATGATCTACATGATGAGACTTTTATGGTGATTTTTTGTCATTTATAGCTTGACTAAATTGTAATATTTGGGTGAATTAGCCATTAATCTCTGTGTGGTAAACAAGATCAAAGTTTGAGCATGAGATTGAACAGTCAAACTTTCAAAAGAGAACTGTAATCATAAAACTTGTGGATTACTGTAGGATCAGCAGCCATGTCGTGTGGCACCTTACTGTACATGTCAGTCTCTGGTGTTGATGTTCCCTCTTCTAATGAGAGTCCTTCTGTGACAAAGCCTCTGCCAAAGTCTTCACACCTCTCCTCGACATCTCCACTAGTTTCCCTCAGGATCCCACTAATGACAGGAAATACAAGACTGCACACAGTAAGCGGTCACATGGTTATCAAATACTCTCTGCACATTTAAAGGTGTCATAGTGTGTTTGCCAAGAAAACTGCAGTAGACTATAACAGTAAATCCAAGAAAGAGTTCAGACACTACACATTTAGAAGTGTGTCTCGACATATCTGGAACAAGATGAAAATTACATTACTTTTAAAGTTAAAGGGGACAAATCATGGATTTTTCCTGCTCTTTTAAAATAAAAGAGCTTAAAGGGGACCTAAAATGCCACTTTTACAAGATCTCTGGTGTCCCCAGAATGTGTCTGCGAAGTTTCAGCTCAAAATACCCCACAGATCATTTATTATAGTTTGTCAAATTTGCCCCAATTTGGGTGTGAGCAAAAACACGCCATTTTTGTGTGTCCCTTTAAATGCAAATAAGCTGCTGCTGTCAGTCGCTTTCCAGAAGAGGGCGGAGCTTTAACAGCTCGCGCTTCGGTTGCTCAACAACAAAGGTGGAGAATCTCACGCAGCCAAAATGACGATTGTCAGTAACGGTGTTCAGCCTTACATTGTTCAATGTCGGGCACTGATGGAGAGACTCAGGAAGAAGTTACAACTTATAGAATGCATCTGGATGTTTCTTAATGGTTAGTGGATAAATTTATGTAGTTGCTGTGGAGTTGATTTAACTCATTGACTAGCATGTGTCGTCATGTTAATCTTTTGTGCAAATCCAGCGTTGAATTGAACCTCATTTGTGAAGCAGTCCAGTGTAAAATGACGGCATGGTAACACTACAACAACTCTTCCTCTTCTCTAAAGCAGCCCAACATGGCCTCACCCCCTTTGTTGCGTATTCTCGCGGGGCAGGGTTTATATAAATTTTGGGGTTTCTGATGTCACCAACCTGGGAAGAAGCTCATTGTAGTCCCTTCCAGTCATTTGTTGTAGTCCTCAGAGAATTCTTTAAAAGAAAATATCTCCCCTTTGGGATAGTTCACCCAAAACTGAAAATTCTGTCATCATTTACTCACCCTCATGTCATTCCAAACCTGTGTGACTTTTTTTCTTTTGTGGACCCATAAAATAGGATATTTTGAGAAATCTTATACAATGGCAGCCAATAGAAACCAAAATGACAAATGTAAAATTGGTAGCGAATGCCATTTCATATTGATTATAGATAGCAAAAAGAAAGATTAACTTGATCAAGATTCGTGTGCAAATTAAATGCAAGCATTCCAACATAACAGCTTGGTTTATAACAAATCAAGCTGTTCAGATGCACATGCACAGCAGGGGAGACAAACACAGGTAGCAGTCAAATAGGGAAAACAGCAGCAGTTCTATTCCAAGCATATGGCACAGAGGAGGAGAAAGCAGCATGTTCTGTTCCCAGGGGTATTCACCTTCTGAAGACTGCCTGCTCAGGAAGGTTGCTTAGGAGACAGAAGGAAAATGTCAAGCAGATTTCTTTTTTTCCTCCTGTGTTGACACTTGCCACTGTGGCAGGTGTATGAAAAATTACTTTCTCCACTGCTCCCAAGAGTGCAGCACATTAATGATGAAACATACCTGCGCTTGGTCTTATTTTGCTATCACTCATAGAACATGGGCCATTTTCATCATCATATAATGAGAAAGGAGGCATTTTGTAACATGTCTTAAAATATCTACCATTGATGAGTTTAGGCAACTCTTTAGGCAACCTCCAAATTGTGCTGTTCCAACTTTACTATAGTGTCAAACTGTTTAAGGAAACAAATCACATGACCTCCACTATATGTAATTTCATTGGTATTTACTACTCATTTGTGTAAAGTTAAGTGGACCGGAATTTTCAAGTGACTGAGAAGATCTTCGTTTTCAATGCGAGATGACTGACTAGAGTTAATAACAAATCAAAGTTGAGGAGATATTAACAGTAATGCTAGGTGGCAACAATTAGCCTTTGTGCATGAGAACCGTCAAGAAACATTCCAGAACGTGAAACATTTCCCAAACATGTTGCATTATATCTCTTGGATACGGGTCATTGATGAATAAGGTTTTTAAAAAAACCATAATAGAGATATAATTAATTTTGAAGTTTTATTAAATATTAACAATGAGATTATGTGATTTTTTTTTATTTTTTATAATCAATTAACTTTGTTATCTATTACAAGATGGACAAAATTTGTCACCAAAAAAGTCATTTGGTTTAACCAAAATTTCAGTTTTACCGAATGACAGTTTTGGTTATACCGAATGACTATATTTTCAAGCAGTGCTAACAGACTGATATCTAGCTAGCTAGCTAGTGAAAGGACAATTAAACATTTTCAGTACAAGTTTTTGAAATATTACAACATTTTCCATGTTTTATAGTAGTTGTACCAAATGACATGATGTTTCAGGACATGCGTATGAGCAAGTGAAAACATGAATTTTTCAAATAGTTAAGAGAGAGTTAATTACTTTGCTTCATGACCATGTGGTCCTTTGCAGGTGTCTGAATGATGTCACATCCTGTCACATGATACTGACCGCATGACTTGATCCAAAATGGTCCCTTTATATTGGTTACTCCGAATGATATCAATGAAATTCATTTTTCCGGACATTCTTTCTCATAACAAAGCAACGACTTCTACACACAATTTTAATACCATTTTACATTATGTTGATATATGATGTTATAAAATCATGCCAGAATAAAAAATATATACATTTATTACATATTAAGATGTTTTAATCACAAATGAAATGGCTGTGTTGACCTTTTGACACTTGAAAATCTTTAAAATACCTTTATATGTAGCAAAATATAATTAAAACCTTTTGGATTCAATAAAAGAGATCTAGTTGTACTACCTTACATACTTTGGATGTCATATCTTTGTTCTTTATTATTATTATTAAGGCCTTTGGACAAAAAAATGACCCATCACATCCTTGACCCATACTTTTTGTACATATGCCACTTCAGGTGGTGTTTATGTGCCACATTTGCAGTGTAAAATTTAATATTTAGTATCCATGTGATGTGCCATCTGAACAATAGTGCAAAACCATGACTCTTACTGTCAATTAAAGTGGCAACTGTCCATCTCTCTATAGCAATACACGCTCATGCACATTAATAATTTGGTTGATTCTATGCAGGGCCAGCCCAAACTGCAGTAATTAGTATGCAGACTCACTACTCTTCACAGCCTGTCATTAGAGAGGTGAGCTGTGGCATATACTCAGCCACATTTGATGGTTCCAACATATTAATCACTGCAACCATCAGGGAATTCTCACCCCTCTGAAAGGTAAACATCAGTGTAATTAATCCCAAAAAGCCCTGGCAAAGGCAAGTTGTGTCCACAGAGGATTATTTTAATCTGAACATTTGAACTTTCCCATTTAGTGATTTATCTATCCATCCATCCATCCATGGTTGGGTCAATGTCCTCACACGAGCATGTCTAGACCAGCAGTGGCACAAACAAATATCCTAGTATAGAATTATAGAATGTTTCTGACTCTGCCTGGGTTGTTACTTCTGGAAAAATGTTTAGAGATTTAGATGTATCCACATTTTGGCCTTCTGTCAGATTTTCCTGCCAGTTCTGCAAAAGAAAGGAAAATAATAGCCGAGACAAAAACCGCTGAATACCCTGAATAAACCAAAGACTGCTTGTCGATGGACGCTCATGGTGATTCAAAGGGCGAATCAATTATATATATCAAAATATCTTCCTTTTTTTTTTATGGGTTTATTTCATATTTCCACAAACATCTGATGGTGGGACACATGGAATTCCATTTATCTGCACTAGTCATTCTATGGAATTATCCATATAGAAATGGAAACTTCCATAACTGGGATCCTGGAATTTACTGTAATTTGATTCCTTTCTAGTAATCTAGTAATTTTGGTTTTTGTAACGAGTCTTAAGAACAGATATTTACAGGAAAAGAAATCATGAACTTTAAAAGGCTGTGTAGATGCTCAGTGAAGCAGAACATCAGAGTACACATTTTATTCGGCTCTATTATGACTGAATGCATGTCCTACTTTTTGGAAACATTTCTCATGTGCTGCTTCCGTTGTTGTGCTGCTGTGGTGTCCCATAACACTAGCACTCAGATGGTAATAACATCTAGTGTGCAGGAAAAACATAATTGGCAGTTTTCAAGCGTTGACCAGTCAAGTGACCACTGGCTGTCTTCTGGCATGGCAGGAGATTTAATTAAGGGGTGAAATTTCATTTTTCAGAGACTGAATCTGAAGAACACTTACAGGAAAAATGTTTTTGAGACTACTGCATGGAACAAATTTATTTTTTCTGAAAAAAAAAAAAAAAAATCTACTTGCCCATGCTAAAGTTGCCACCAAGATGCAAGGGTATTGTGGAGGGGCTACCCAGGTTGCTAAGGTGTTCTAGATGGCCCAAGTCAAAAGATACCACCCAAAGTCTCTAGATATAGCTTGGTCCTTCCTTCAATGGAAGTCTTATCTCTTCAAAAAATGATAGCAGCTCCCTACAAGAAGTCGCATGATTTCAGGTGTTAATACACATAGCACAAATGGTGCAGGCCTTAAGACCCAGATATACTCACAGCTAAGTTCTTTTTCATTCTTTGCAGGGGCAAAAAAATATGTGAATTACCTGAGCTGCACTATACTGTTACCGAATATCCAGATGCTGCCCACGCTGCTGGGAGCGGCATTTAGATGAATATATAAACAATGTTGGGGAAAGTATTGCACTTCATTGCGTTACAATATTGTGCTACTCCCTAAAAAAAGTAACTAACTGTGTTACACTTTTTATGGAAAGTAATGCGTTAACTTTTTGTCACCTGAGCCGGGCTTGCATGCTTTTTTTTTAATAACAAAAGAAGTTCTATTTTTGGTAAAACTAAAGGCCCTTTCGCAGCAAAAGTGAAATGAAAAAGCCTCAGGCTAAAGAAAATGCAAATCCACATCTGTACTGTAGAGGGAGCAGCCATAAAACCAAAAATGAAAGTGATTTTTGCTTATTGGTATGGTTGAATTGGATCACTGAAGGTCAGCAGCAAAGACATTGGTTAATAAAGTGAGATTAAATACATAAAGTATATTTTTGTAATTTAACATATTTAATTAATTACTGCAGCTATGCATAATATTCTGAGTTTGCCTTTCACTGCTTTTATTCATTTTGAGGAATACTGAATCTTAGGGATGCACCGATATGAACATTTTGGCTGATACCGATAACGCTAATTCTTTATATTTTAAAGCCGATAAATTGGCCGATAAATCTAAAACACATTTTTTAATATAACTTTTTAAAGAGCCTGATTACATCACTGATTTGTATAATAAAAAAAAATGTGAACGTATTCAATACTGATTTTACCCGCTGTATAATATTTGTGTTTCATCATTAAAAGTCATGTCCCAAGCACACAATTATAGTGTTCTCATTATAATTTTATGTAGCTTATATGACTTGCGCTGCACATGTTGCACTTTCCTTTTTGAAGTGATTTCAATCATATTTCAAGCAATTCAAAATCATCATGGTGCACAGTGTGCATCTGAAGTGTCTCAGCTGAAGGAAATAATCCATTATTTATCGGGTTTAATATAATCGGCCAAATTTTCTTATCTGGCCGATAACGATAACATTAAAAATGAACATATATCGGCCGATACCGATATGGTGGCCGATATATCGTGCATCCCTACTGAATCTGTTTTTGTGTAAGTGAGATGAGTAAATGTTCACATTTAGTCTACAACTACAATACCCATCATGTTTACACAGCGCACACTTACAATTCCTCTCAACATCAACTGTCAGTCAATAAATGGGAAAACAAAGTAACTTGTGTTACTTATTTGAAAAAGTAACTCAGATATTTTGTTGTAAATTTAAAAGTAATGTTACTTTACTAGTTACTTGAAAAAATAATCTGATTACATAACTTGTAATGCGTTACCCCCAACACTGTATATAAATATGTGCTGCAGGCTTTCCTCTCAGTAACAAACACAACAGAAATGACAGTGGTGAGAAAACAGCAGTTAAGTAAGCAACTGATCATAGCGATGTGGATATGTTTGCACCAGCTCTGCAATTCGGCACTCCAATGAAGTCACGTCACATTTATTTATATAGCACTTTATACAATAGATTGCTTTAAAGCAAGCAGCTTCACAATATTAAACATGAAAAACAATGCCAGTGTCGCTTTCAATTAGAATTGCAACTTCAACTATAAATCAGCATGTTCATGTTTTCACTTGTGTTTTATTTCGACGTACTTAATAGAAGAAGTAATTGAAGATTTCCACATCAAAGAAGGCGAAGCCACAGAGGACACAAAGGTGTTTACCATCCGGAGGGAACTATTCCAGAAAGTTCGCTTCAGCAAGCTGTTTTAAACTTTTGCTCGAAATGCCGTCACACCAGTTCGTTCTTCGATTTGTGCCTGAAGTATATCAGGGCCTTTAGGGTTAGGAATATATTTTATACATGTATAAAAATGAAATAAAGACACAACTTGACAGCATTATTTTTGGCAAATTTAGTTTTATACTCTTAAGAACTGTGCTGCTTCAATGTAACATGGTGCAGCAATTTATTTTGTCATAAGCGCCCCGTCACATGACAATGGCACCTCAAGCCACATTCTGTAAACTGAGGGTACGTTTACACGACAACAACGTACTAAAAACTGAAACGCTTTTTCTTTGTGTTTTTTTGCGTACAGGCGACAACATGGTCAAAATGATCCCTGTTCACACGGATCCGCGAAAACTACTAAAACGCTGATATTATGCTGCCAGGCCAGTAGTTGGCGATGTCACTTTGTAAAGAAACACTAAACGCCTATAGACTGAACACATAATACACATGCGCATGATGTCACCATTTTCACAAATTCACGTTTTTGTAGTTTACACGGAGACAATAACGGTATCATTTTCAGAAACTTTCAAAGCGTTTTCAAGCTCTCAAAATTTAAATGTCATTTTTAGTTGAAAATGGTGTCGTGTAAACGGCCCCCAACACTGAAGAACGAAAACACAGTAGGCTAGTACATGTCAACAGCTTGTGAATAGAAACAGAAGAAAAAAAAAAATAATCAAAAAGTATCTCACAAGAGCAGTTTGTCAGGTATCTAGGTATTGAAGACATTGATGTAAGAGTGTTTGCATATTACCTGTTTTTATAGATACTGTGATTGACGATACCAATGAAAATTGAATTAGATGCGACTGGGAAGCAATTGTTTTGAGTTGCTGTTAAACAGTATGGCCAGAAACACACTTTTACACAAGTACGCAGACGCAAATATTTGGTCAGCTCATTTGCCCTATTGAATATGCTTAGCGTGCTAGCAATGAACATGAAAACCGTTTACTGAATTTAACTTGCTCAACAAGATTCTCTTCAAACTGCTGCTCAAAGTAATGGGAATGAAGGCAACATTTTTTTGCAACAAAAGAATGTTTTACAATATTTGTCCATTATAGAAGTATTTCGAACGCTAATAATGCAATGGATTTTAGCGTTGTTATCAGTAGTGGTCTGACACATTTCAGAAATCTGAATCAACTTACTTCATTTGCATACTTGCAAAGAGTATGTTTCATGGCTAAGTCAGTTTTAAACATGTTAGGAATCTCTCATGATTGATTCATTGGTGGAACGCGCTTTAGAATTTAGCTTCTTTGTCTTATCTTGCTCTGTAGTCCATGCAGCATATTGCAGGTCATGCTGGATTGTCAGACATAACATTGTTTTTTCTATTTTCTTCATAAGATCTGTTTCTTCAAGGCACAGCAAGAGAGCACGGTACAAATCACAACTCATTTACATTTAGCTTGGCAAGAAAACCCTCCACCCACCCCTTCTCTTCCAGTCCTAGAACCACTAGCAGCAAAGACCAAGAATACAAAATTTACTAAGAAAATTAAAGTGTTACAGAAGCCAGAGCAACACTTGACGGATCTAAAGAGAGCTGCAGGCTGGTTTGAGCATGTGACAGAGCAGAACAACATGCAGTTGGAGAATTTATGTAGCAAGATCATACAATATACCATTTTCAGTTTGTGTCATAACACTTCCTTTAAATGATTTTACCCTGAAAATATTTAATGGATTTGATGATCGTTAAAGGAATGTTCTGATTTTAATACAAGTTAAGCTCCATCGATAATTATAACTTTAACTTATGTCAGTTTGTAAAAACAACCAAATATTTGTTTACAGCAATGCACTTACAATAAAGTAGACTAAGCATTGCACCAGAATAAATGTTGAAATGCACACGGTTTCAAATATATAGCCACAAAATGTAAATATATGTTATCATGAAACTATTGTGACAAAATAGCTTACCTTGTTTGAGCAAATTTAGATAGGCCTACAAATATTCAAATGTATTGACCATGTAAACGAACTTACAGCTCAAATAACACAATTTTGTACTAATATACAAAGCTCCAGACTGTGAATGAAATGCGCAACGATCATTTAAAATCAAGTCGTTAATGCTTTTTTCTTCTCAAATGCGGCTTCGTTGGAACGCGCGCCAATGTTACACGTGACGCAACACAGAGCGTGGCGTCTGATTGACTCTTGTGAACCGGTTCTTTTGGTTAAAATATTCATGAGAAAGCCACGAACTAGCTTGCAATTTCACTGTTCGAGTCAGACTCAGTCAGGAAATTGTTCAAGGCTGCTACCAATTTCACAACAGACTCCCTCACTGAACCGCGAGTCATTTTAAGTATGCTTAATTGGAGTGTTTTTATGGCACAGAGTGACAACAACTGAAACAAACTTGTACTAAATAGAACTATAAAAATATCAGTTTATAACAAATCATTATAGTCTGTATACTATCTTCCTCACTGCATTAGTGACAATATTAAAAGGGTAAATATGAAACTATGAACTCAATGACTGAACAATCATCTTTATCTAGCGATTCTATAGATTGTCAGTCAAAAAAGACAAAAAGACAATGTTTTATTTTTGGAGCCAGTGGCTCTTTCATAATTTTATTTTGTCTGGAGCTCTAATATGAGTGATTTCACACTTAAACCCTCTGTAACGCTCTATAGACTTTCATTATAAGTGCATTGTAGAAATTGGGAGTTAAAATTATGCTGCCGAGAGAGATTAAGGCCCCGTTTAGACTAGCGCGTTTTCGTTTTAAAATGCCGTTTCAAAATGAAAACGATTCTCGTCTAGACTGGCGTTTCCACAGCGTTTCAGAAACGACCTCCGTCTATACTACATGAACGAAAAAGCATGTCACATGACCGTTCATGCACACTGGGCATGCGCGTACAAGTGTAAACAGTTGCCTCTTGCGCATGTAGGTAGCTGCAGTACTAAAAAAATTAAGAGTTTAACGGCACAAAGACAGCAAAAAATAACAACAAAGCTAGAAAAGATTGCAGTTCAGTCTCCATGTTATTGTTTACACGGTCGTCGAGGATATGCAGAGCGAATGTGGGCAGCCGCCATCGTTTTCAAAAAACTGTTTTTTCTGCCTCTCAATCCCGGCGTTTTCAAACTAAAATAGGGTCTGCAGCATTTCGAAAAAGTTTCGAAAGTCTAAGTTTTTGAGTTTCGAAAACGCCGGCGTAGTGTAAACGACAGGTGTTTTAAAATGAAAATGCACTAGTGTAAACGGGGCCTAAGTCTTTTCAATAATTCCTTTAACAGCTCTTCTTTTTTTTGTTTATCTTTTTTCCTACAAACTGATTGTTTTTGCACATTTTTTCAGTTTATTAAGTGGATTTAGACTGTATATTAGTCAGTGAAAAGGTTTACTTTCGAATGTCCTCTCACATCTCCTCCATAGACCAAGTAACTGATTGAACTTCAGAAGAAAAAAAAAAAAAATTATGTAATGAGTGCCTCATTGACTTTAAAATCTACTGTAGTGCCAATTGACTGCACTACTGTGTATGTACAACACAACTGCTATTGTCACTGAAAAACAATAACTGGGAGCGATTGACTGCAAAAAAGGTTGAGGGTGTTAATAACAGTAATAATAATCTACTAATAGTAAACACATGAAAACAGCCTCTCAGCATAATGTTGCACAATTACGTACCATTGCTAAAATACAAGTACTGAATAAAAATAACAATAATAAGCACAAACTGCAACAACAGCAAAGGGAGTATTAAGCAAATCAGATTTGCATGTCTGGAGCTTTGCCTCAACTCTTTAGAGCTGTATGATGTGACTATGCATAAAAAAGTACATCAAAAAATCTGTCAAAATACAATGTTCCAAGCTTCAGTCAACCAAACCGTCAGATACCCATTAACATCATTATAGAGAAAAGAAAAATATAGAAGATAGTAGAAAGCATAGTCCAAGCAAGAGAAGTGGACTGGTCTCTTTGTTTGACAGATCTTCGCTTTTATCCACTTCAGAAATTTCTTTGAAAGCTCATCAAAGTCCTCAGAACTAAAACCGCCAAGTCAGTGAATTCCCAACAAGCTTTTGAAGCGGTTTGCTTGGATGGATGCAATTTGTTGTCTTTTACTCGTAAATGGAGGTTCTAGAGAAAAAAAATTTGCAGCATAGTGCCTCTTTATCAGCCACTAGCTAAGATGAGGCATGGGGCTTGAGCGTTAGTTAGGGAGAGGGGATGATGGGCAAGTTGGTCACTGGAAACCCACAGGACTGTCCATGAGAGGGCTCGGGCAAGTAGGATCTGGGTCATCCTTGAGTTCAGTCTCCAAAGTTTCCTCCAGATCCTTCTCCTCTACTCCTTCAGCGTCACGCACTGAACTCTGGCTGTTCCCCATGGTGCCGTAGCTCTGGTGGGCCGGAGAGGGCATGGGAGTCAGTCCCAGCTCTGGCTCCAGCAGGACGGAGGCTATAAAAAGCTGAGAAGGGAAAGAATGAGAGGTGAGTAGGTGGAAAGCAAGCGTGTCATTTTTTTTTTTGTTTATGCAACATGCTACAAGTGAAGTGCCTTTGACACTGTGAGTGGAAGCCTTAGAGGAGATGAGAGGAGAGAGAGAAATCAATTTCATAAGAGGGACTTGAAATGAGAGTGTGATGAAATAAATGAGCTGTGACGGGATAAGCAGGTACATTAGCTGTGGTTGTGGTAGAAACAGTGCTTCGCTCTGCATCACTGAAGCCTCCTTCTGTCGTCTGATCGGACATCTGAAACAAAGCAGAATATCAATCACTTTTTACTGCCTGAAGACATTAATCTCCTAAAAACATCTTTAAGAGCTTATTCTCAAAGTCCATCTTGTGTTGACAAGGTGTTGTGAAAGTCACAATCATACACTTCACTGTTTTATAAACATAACTGTCAATATACACTATATGGACAAAAGTATTGACGCCTGGCCATTACACCAACAGGGACTGTAAGAACATCATTCTAAATACATAGACATTAATATGGAGTTGATCTCCTTTTTGCAACTTTAACAACTCTTCTGATAAGGCTTTCCACAAGATTTTGGAGTGCTTCTGTGGGAATTTTTGCCCATTCATCCAGTAGAGCATTTGTGATGTCAGGCACTGACGAGAAGGCCATGGCTCACAATTTCCATTCCAGTTTATCCCAAAAGTGTTTGATGGGGTTGAGGTCAGGGCTCTGTGTGAGCCAGTCAAGTTCTTCTACACCAAACACCAAAATATGTCTTTATGGGGCATCGAGCAGTCGTGGCCTAATGGTTAGAGAGTCAGACTGGTAACCTGAAGGTCGTGAGGTCGATTTTCAGTACTGGCAATGAAATGACTGAGGTGCCCTTGAGCAAGGCACCTAACCCCCAATTGCTGCCCGGGCACCACAACAAAATGGCTGCCCACTGCTGACACAAACTGAATTGTAAAGGTGGCATCCGATCACAGTACCACACTTGAATTCACTGAGCTCTTCAGAACAACCTCTTTTTTTCTACAAATGTTTGTCCCTGCGTTCCATTCAGAAGGGCTCATCCCTATGCCCTAATCCTTCAAAGGGTTTACCCTTCGGAGTAAGAGCTTTGAATGCGTCATCTTAACGTGACAATCAAGGAGGCATTCAGTAAGGAAACACTGCTATAGGCTGCTTATGTTTTGGTTTGGCTCTGTTCTGGTTCTGTTCCATGCTTGTGTATGTTGAGCTAGTTTCTTCATGTGTGCCAGTTAGCCTAATTAACCTGTTATTCATTTCGTTGATTGGTTTGTTCTGTCTAGTTAAGCTCTGTTTCTCCAGTTCTTTGTCAGTCCTCGTTGAGTTATGTTTGGTTGATTCTTCAGTTCCTGAGTTCATTGTTAAACATAAAACTGCTGTGTTTAGATCCTTTACTCATCTTTATTTTTAACCCAACTGTGACAACTATATCATATGATATAAATATCAAAAACAAGAGCTCATACGGGGGCATTTTTTGCCTCCATATCTTGAATTTTGGGGGCAATTTTTCTTAAGTTTGTTGGCAGTTTTGCCCCAAGACCTTGTTCATTTCCACCCATGTTGTAAAAAATGCCAGGGTCATATTTCACCTTAAAATCAAAAGTAAAAAAAAACGTTTTTGGCTGAATTATAATGTTAACGTTCACTCATTAACTTATGAACATTACAAATTTACAAGCATATGCACCATGTTGATGCAAAACATCAAGATTAAGGTTAACATGGCTGACCTGATAGCTTGTTGATCTGTCAGGTTGTAGTTTTTTCAGACAAAAGCCAAAGCAGGAGAAGACAATACAGCACAGGAGAGTTATGAAAGTAAACAGAGAGATGGGCTGTACTGGACCTGCACAAGAGATAAAACATGAGATGATGCTTTAATGTGGAACAGTTGGAGACATGATTTTGTGGTCTTGGTCTTAAGATCTCTCAAAACCACATAAACATGGCCTTGGTCTGGGTCTGGGTCTCATTACTAGTCTCTTGGTTTGGGTCTGGTTCTAGAAATGTAATTTATTATATCATTAGACAAGACCACAGTCTTGACTGCAATTTCCAAAAAACTGAATTTACCTCAGGCAAAGGTCAGCAAAGTATCTTATCCATTACAAAGAATTTGCAAGGATTGTCATGGCTCTAATTAGCTACCGTCAAAGCATAAATTCCACATTTTCTCCATTTCAGTTTATTAAAATTGACAGTCTGGTTCTTGGTCTGAGTATTGGGGATTAGATCTGTATCTGGTCCCCCCAAGTGGAACATTCAGAAATAACAAAATAGTTTGGAACATTTGGAAGTAACATTTTCATAAAGTTGGATTCAAAATCCACTTCCAGAAATTTGAGGGGCACAATTGGGCATGATGTTTCAGTGTGAACCTACCCAGTCTGAGCACAGAGAAGAACAGCAACCAGAACATGCAGAGAATGGGCGCCACCACCACTTGACTGATGGCGGCCGAATGGATCCGCTGGCTGAGCTTTGTAGGTATATAGGCGTAGTAGATATTATACCGATCTACCATGTGCTTCAGCACAAGGTAAAGCAACCCTGCAAAATGGACAGACCTGAAGTTATCAAATAATCTTTGATCTTTCTAAATTACAGTGTAATTTTTAAAAGTGCTTTTTAGATGATTCAGCAGCAATGCTTTGTAGGTAAAGTCATCTTGTATGAAGTTTTTATGTCCTTTTATGCTACTGCACAAAATATTTGTACATTTACCTGTTTACATAGACCACATGTGAGTGCAAGTTGCCAAATTAATTCAGAACTAAGTGAAAAATCATGATGATGGATGTCAGCCTATAGTAAATAAACAGTCATAGTGTGTATTGGTGGCAGAACAGGCGTGGAGTGGGCGTCTGGATCTCGGCTAGACGGGTCGGAGCGTCTGGAAGACTACAGCGGGTTCGCACCTAGCGGCCATGTCACACCGCGATACTGAGATGCTGTTGGAGATACGGCTCAGACGCCCACACACTGACTGAGGACGGGAACGAGGTATTAGAACATGCACAGAGGTAGAAATGAAGAGTGACAGAAAGAAAAAAGAGAGCCGTGGGTAAAAAGGAACAGAGAAAATGAGAGGAAGAGAAAAATATGACACAAATGGTGCAGTGGAGATGATAGACAAATGGATTCGAGTGCAAATTGGGAGGAAAGTGGAATTAGGGAGGAGAACAAGAAGTACTAAAAGAAAAGTCTGTTTGTTCAAAAATACAACCCTAAAATTATGCAGACTCACCAAAAGGTACAATGATGGGGCAGGTGATGCTGTAGGTCATACTGACTGAAAATATGCACATGGTCCAGGCATACTCAAGACCGAACTGAAACTCGTAGGCCTGACTCTGAGGGTGAGAATGGAGAAATAGGTTGTTAGTGTATTTAATGCCATTTAATGTATACGTTTTGGTGATTAACAGTGACTAAGAACAGCCGTTGTATGGAAAAGAGTTGTGTAAAGATTCTTTAGATTCTCCTTTAGTGCACAGTAAAAATAGCAGTGAATGTGTTTGGAACGACATGAATGTGAATAAATGATCAAAGAGATATTCTTTTTTATAGGAGAACTTTTCCATTAGGAACTATAGACAATTACTATCAGTGTAAGTTTAATTATATAAATGTATGTTTATGTATATTAAACACACTATCATTCACACTTTTTTAAAATAAATAAATACTTTTATTCAACAAGGATGTATTAAATTGATAAGAAGTGGCAGTCAAGACTTTTACGTTGATACAAAAAATAAATAATTTAATTTCAAATAAATGCTGTTCTTTTGAACTTTCTATTCATTAAAGAATCCTGAAAAAATGCATCACGATTTCCACAACAGTTTTCAATATTTATAATAAGCCTATTAAATTGATAATCAGCATATTAGCATTTCTGAAGGATCATGTAACACTAAACACTGAAGTAATGGCTGCTGAAAATTCAGCTTTGCCATCACAGGAATAAATTATATTAAAATAGAAAACTTTTTTTTTATTTTACAATTATAATAGTTTTTCATTATATTAATGTCAAAATTGTGTTCCTGGACTTTTATTTTGATGTTCTTTTTTCTTGTTTTGCCTGTGTTCAGTTCCTGTGTTTCCTTAGTTGCCATAGTTATTCATTGTTTCATTGATTAGTGTTTTACCTGTTACTCATCATCTTGTGTATTTAAACCCTCAGTCTTCATCTATTCTTTGTCTCGTGTTAACGGTTCGTGCTGGATTGTATTTTTGTATGGTTCCTGGTGTTTATTAAATGTTATATCATTGTTCATCTGCGTCAAACATCTTTGTCTGGATTCTCAGGTCAAGCCAGCACGTGACAGTAATTGTTTTTACAGTATTTTTGCACTAAATAAAAGCAGCCTTGTTGAGCATTTCCAACTCACTATACAGATTGACTCACTCTTTTAACATGGATGCGCTCAGCTTTAGATTTGGCGAAGCAAAGGCGAAGAGAGTACACCAGCAGAGCAGGAATACGCAGAAGCTCCATGGCTGTTCCGATCAGACTGGACGTGATCACGTAGTTCACAAAAAAAGCTCCGTTATCAGGCAAAAACACACACCTGAGGGGATAAAACAAAGTGGGTCTCAACAAATTATGCATGTTCTAAATAAATTAACCAACAGCTGTAGATTTAGGGAACAGTAAGAACTTACTGAAACTTTACATCTGTTTCTTCCAGGAAGTGGATGTCAAAAAGCCACCTGAAGAACAAATCCAAACTGGAGAGCAGACAAGAGAATATATAATATTTAATACTGAACATTATTTGGACACTTTAAACTATATGAGTGTCAAAGTCTCAGCCTTTTGCTCAGTTCCTTTTAACCAACTAAGGTGTCCTAGTAGAGTAACCACAGGTGTAGTTTATCACATTAACTATGAATATGATCCACTAATGTTTGGCAACCACAAAGTATCCAGAGAGATAGCCTATATATATAGTTTTATGTTGTGCTGTTGCTATAAATTAAACAATTTAAAGATGAGGTTCATAAAAAATATTTATAAACATTTAAAAGTCATTTTCTTTAGGTTAGTCAACATGTTTAGGTGGCGTAACTGTCTGGGTATTGTAAAAAGGAAAGTAGCCTTATTAAAATTCTTTACAAAAAACATGTTGGCATAAGTAGGACATCCTTATTTATCATTGTCATTGACCCACATACATATATAGTACTGTATATAAAGGAAATGCTTATTCTGAGACAAAATGACAGACCAAAAAGGTATTTTTTTTAATATGAAAACCTTGAAATGCTTTTATTGACGTGTTATTATACATATAATTTTTGTAGGATGTTTATAGGATGTTTACCTGGATAGACCAAGTGATGGTAGAATGATTACCATGAAGACAAGCAGTAAAAAGCATTTGTGCATAGTGACCTGATTCTCACCGGACCTGAGAGAGACACATTACACAAGACACAAGAAGATTCAAATGATTACAACTGAACCAAACAATTAGAATAAATATATTAAAGTCACCATGATATTAAAATGGACAATTCTTATATTTTTTTATGGAATATTGCTATATTCTAAACGATCAGCATCATCTCTTCTATTCTCTGATGACATGTTTACTGACGTGAGGGCGGGGCAACCTGTCACTCACATGAGATCGATCAATAGCAAACCACAACCATCCATGGACAAAATCAAGTCCCGCCCTACATTTTTTCTTGTTCGAGAAGCAGTTTCACAGAGATATACATCACAACAGCGAAGAAAAGACTATCGCAACTTCTGTTTCATGTCGACTTCAAAGGATTAGTTCTCTTCTGAATTAAAATTTCCTGATAATTTACTCACCCCCATGTCATCCAAGATGTTCATGTCTTTTTTTCTTCAGTCGAAATGAAATTAAGGTTTTTGAGGAAAATATTCCAGGATTTTTCTCCTTATAGTTGACTTCAGTGGGGTACAGCGGGTTGTAGGTCCAAATTGCAGTTTCAAAGCAGCTTCAAAGGGCTCTACATGATCCCAGATGAGGAATAAGGGTCTTATCTAGCGAAACGTTAGGCAATTTTCTAAAAAAAAAAAAAATGTATACACTTTTTAACCACAAATGCTCATCTTGCACTAGCTCTGCGATGTGCCACGCATTACGTAATCATGTTAGAAGGGTCACACGTGACATAGGCGGAAGTACCGAGCAAGTGTCTACAAAGTGAAGTCAAACAGCCTTTACAAAAAAAAAGTAAAACAATGATGTCGGACGATTTTGAAGTTGGAGGAGAAAATGAGATGGAGTTTTTCGCCCTACCGCAGTACTTCTGCCTATGTCACATGTGACCTTTCCAACGTGATTACGTAATGTGTGGCGGATTGCAGAACAGTGCAAAACGACCATTTGTGGTTAAAAAGTATATACATTTTTTTTTTTAGAAAATTACCTAACGTCCATTATAAGGAGAAAAATCCTGGGATGTTTTCCTCAGAAACCTTAATTTCTTTTCGACTGAAGAAAGAAAGACATGAACATCTTGGATGACATTGGGGTGAGTAAATTATCAGGAAATTTTAATTCAGAAGTGAACTAATCCTTTAAATAATAATAAATAAACAGATTACCATATTATTATATGCTTTTACTATTCCATTCTTTTCCATTCCGTTTTCACACCAGTTCGTCTACTAGACATGTTTTGTGGGTAAAGTCCACACAAAACCATGTTGGCAGCCCAATTCTTCCCTAATGTGACATGGAGTAAACATTTAAATGTATTATCTAAATACTCAATTTTGATTTCATGTTGTCTTTTATGTAGAGTGTATATTAATCATTAAAGTGTTTCCACTGTAAATACAAGTACACAACTGTTTTCTGCAGGTACCGCAGTTGCACAATACAGAGTGTTTGATCCACATGAACTATAATGTGACTCTGTGAAAGACGCCGCCAGTCTGCATATGATTATTCCCTTGTTGTGATCACTATGACAACAAGCCTGGAGAGGCAAGCAGAGAGTGCAAGAGAGAGGGACACCATGTAAACGTGTTGTGCATGGGTGGGTGGGAGACTGAGACTGGGTTGGGGGTTGTTCTGCAGTTATGCAATATGTTTGTGTGCTGATATGAACATGTTTATGCAATAGATTTAAGCTGCGTAGCAAATACAACTTACCAACAGCACAAACTTATCCTGGTTATTGGGACAACACCATATTTTTGTAACCATCATATGTGTGTATGAATGTATTCAGTATGTGTATGATTGTGGTGTATATACGTTGATTAAAGGGATAGTTCACCAAACCTGTAGTTGTACCTTTAAACCATGCAGTTCCAAACCTCTATAACTTGCATTCTACTGTGGAACATAAAGGAAGATATTTTGAGAAACCAACATTCTTCAAAATATCTTTTGCAGAAGAAAGAAAGTCATCCAGGTTTGGAACAACTTGAGCGTGAGTAAATGATGACAGAATTTTCATTTTTGGGTGAACTATCCCTTTAATATAATGTGAGGAATAGTTATAAATAACTATAATATTTATAGTTATGAATCAACACCTTCCCTCCATTTCTCATTACCATTAAAGGAAAGTCCTATTCTCACTACTTTAATGTAAAAAAATAATATATTAGTTTACTTAAAGGGTTAGTTCACCCAAAAATGAAAATTCTGTCATTAATTACTCACCCTCATGTTGTTCCACACCCGTAAGACCTTCGTTCAACTTTGGAGCACAAATTAAGATGTTTTTGAAAAAATCTGATGGCTCAGTGAGAGGTCTCCATTGCCAGCAAGATAATTAACACTTTCAGATGTCCAGAAAGCTACTAAAGATGTATTTAAAACAGTTCATGTGACTACAGTGGTTCAACCTTGATGTTATGAAGCGACGAGAATACTTTTTGTATACTTTGGTAGTTTGATACACACTCCAAACCACTGATTTGAAACAAAAGATTTGTAAAGCTTTGAAGCTTCATGAAGCAGTGTTTTGAAATCGCCCATTACTAGATATTGTTGCATAAAGAAAATATCTTAATTTGTGTTCCAAAGATGAACGAAGGTCTTACGGGTGTGGAACGTCATGAGGGTGAGTAATTAATGACAGAATTTTCATTTTTGGGTGAACTAACCCTTTAACCCTCTGGTGCTGTTTGGTCATTTTTGACCAAAAAATTCAGTTTTTTTTATTTTTTACTTCATCAGAATGGTATGAAACTTGGTAAAGGTTTTGGCACTTGCTATGTGAACACACACAAAAAAACATGGACATGATTCGAAAAGGTTAAATGACCACATTGGAAATAAACGGGAAGCAAATTTCATCTTGTGGAAATGTTTGGTACTGCGCCCAAACAAATTCTTACTGAATGCTTATTTTTTGAGATATCAACTTCAAATTTGGAACACAACTTGTTTAGATTAATGGCTTTGATCTTCTCACATTCTTAGAGTAAAATATATTTTTCATATAAAACTTAAAAATAGTATTTTTTTGCATTTTCATAATAAACTTAGATTTCTATATATTTTTTTTTTTTTTTTACTATTTTCACTACAGCAGTAATCTGCCAAGTGTCTTCTTTAAAAAGAAACCAAACTTAACCTTCCAAAGCATTCAAGAATTATGACAGTTTAAGATGGAAATTTTAAGGACTATGCTCAAAAAGTGGTTAACAGGTAATAAATGGATCATAACTATTCCATAAATATAATCTAATACCATAAAATCCCCTAAAAATACAAAATATTAAATAAAAAAAACATTATCAAACTAAAATATAGTAAATTTAATTCATTGTAATACATTTTTTTTTTGATCGCCATGTGAGCAGCACCAGAGGGTTAAAGGTTTTTATTTATTGTGGTAGAATTTGTTGGATATTATGGACATTTAAATGTTAAAAATTAGTATTAACATTAAATTTTAATATTTAAAATATTTTTTTAAAATATACACCATACTATTCAAAAGTTTTTTTTTTAAATAGGCTAAATGAATATTTTTATTAAGCAAAAATGCATTACATTTATCAAATTGATTAAATAGAGCAAAAAGACATAATGTTAAAAATAAGTCAAGCAATGGCTGCAAGAAATTCAGCTTTTAAAATATATTAAAATAGATCACAGTTATTTTAAATTGTAGCACTATTTTACAATAGTACTGTTTTACTGTATTTTGATCAAATAAATGCAGCCTTGGTGAGTATAAAAGATTTCTTTAAAAAAACAAAAAAACAAAAAAAAAAACAATTAAAAATCTGAATGGTAGTGTATCATCCAAATGCATTATGGTAACAAATTCAAGTTGTTTTAACATCTGACAGGGATTAGTATCTAACTGTAGTAATAAGTATTTCCTTAATTGAATAATTGTGTTAATAAGACAATGATTTAATTTTAATTATATTTACAAATTAAATCAGTACAAATCAGCCATTTTAATTTGTATACTGGAATAAAAAGGCCTCCCTGCCGTAGCTTTCTCATATTTATACACAGACTGGAAGAGTTTAAAGTCAGACGGTGGAAACGGCATCATACCTGGTCCAGTGGTACTCAAAGAAAGATGAATAGTACACAATGAAAGGCAGGAGAATGGAAAAGGCCCAGAGGAGCAGGGTGGGGAAGAACTGGGTAATTACTGGGTTCTAGACAGTAGAAGACAGTAAAAGATCAAATTCAAAACATTCAACTTCCGAAAACAACACAAAAAAGCACTTTCAGTTTTATTTTACATTCTAATGTGGCGTAATACAGCCGTACGGTTATAAAACTTCTTTGATGGTCACTGACCCTTAAGCTTTCAACTGGCCGAGTGACGTTGAACTTGTCCATAGTGTTTACGATGATAGCAGGGGTTGTGAGAAAGAAGAGCAAGAGGAAGAGCATAATGTTGAGCAGGACGCAGCGGAGCCACCAGCGAGAACCGCACACTGACAGATTTTCCCTGGATGAACACAGGCACCAATCAACACGACAAGGTCTTTACAACAGTTACAGGACAGAGAGTGAGTGCTCTCCAAGAATAAGTGCTGCTGTTACATAAATGGGAAAGTTTGTCCTGGAAAACCCAGCCTAAGCTAGTTAGCTGGTCTCCCAGACTGACCAAAATGGTATTCAGTTGGTTTAGCTAGTAGTCTTCCAGCTCAAAAGTGCACAAAACCCTTTTAGAACTAGCAAAAGTGCCCCAATCCCCTCTGAAACAAGCTTAGACCAGTTAAAGTTTGCTGTTTTTTTAACAGCGACAGCGACAGTCTGATATATAAAATAATAATCCAAAAAATATATATTTTTAAACAAATAAAAGTTTATTGAACCTTTAGACAAAATCTAAAAAAAAAAAAAGTTTGCATGTGTTTGAGTATCATATTTGATCAAGTAAGTCACTTCTGCAGCCCAGTAAGTGTTCATCTTGAAATATTACTCACAATACAAAAGTTATTCTTACATTTACTTTACAAAAATCAGTAAATATTTCAAACCAAAAAGAAACGTGAACCAAGTACCATTTTCAGAATGATACTAAAAGGTCTTTTACTTGCTAAAAAAGTATAAACTACCATCAATCAGACAACAGAAGGTATACAGTAGATTGTGTACAACAAGTTTTCAGCAAAGTTTTGATCATTTTGATAATTTAGAGACCTTATAATTTTGTGTATAAAATATAATACAGTAGGATTTAAAGGGGTAAAAGGGTTGTTCACAGAAAAAAAAAGAAATTTATGACATTTTGAAGGTTCATGTCGTTCCAAACCTTCATGACTTTATTTCCTCTGCAGAACAAAAAAAAGACATTTTTTAAAGTCAAAAGGGTTCAAAACAACACTGAACCTCATTTGATTGAATGGACATTAAAAATGATTATTTCTGTTCCGCAAAAGAAAAATCTCATACATTCTTTTGATTTCAGTAAACTGAATTTAATTTACTGTGTTTATCCAGCTTTTTTGTCCAATGGTTTTAAATTGACAAAATAAAAAACATAAAATAAAAGTTCTCACTTTTGGGAAGTGAACAAAATAGGAACAAAATATAATGAGTTGAGTTTATTTATTTTTTTTTTTTTTGTCAGTGCAGGTTTGGAACAACATGAGGATGAGTAAATGAAAGAATTTTCATATATTTTAGGTGAAATACCCCTTTAAGTAAATGCAGTGCACATGAAAGGCATAAAAATGAGAATGAGGTTTACATAAAGCACAAACAAATACCTTTCGAAAGTAATTATTTCCACTGAATAATTTTCCAAAACTGCAAAACCATTTACTCTATAAATGCAGTGCTACAAAACATTGAACTCATGGGCTACACTGACCTGGAAAACATTCACACTTCAATAAATTGTTTTAATAAGAAGCAAACATGCTACAACATTAGAGCTTATATCCATAAAAAAAGTCTTGAATTCAGACAAACGCGCACACGCACACACACACACACGTCCAGTCAAGCAGAAAGACGGACTGACACTGCCCCCACACACACACACCCACACACACTAACACTCACTCAATATATGATTCTCAACACATATTATGTAAGAGATATAATGGCTTTCACAGTGGCTGTCTAGGCACACACTCAGATTGAGACTTAATTAATCCAATTTCATCTCTCAAATCCAAGTGTAATGGCCTGGAACAAAGCATGTCATGAAAAATATATATGACTCCAACTTTGGAGATCACAATTAGCATAACAGTATACTCAAAAAACGTTAAATAAAACATCACATAAAACGTAAATCTGGATCATTTCATAAAAGCAATAAGCTCATTGCGGTTATTCCTATATTTTTTCCTGTTTCAAGATATAGATGTGGTTATCGTGTCGACTTACCAGATGATGTCATTAGGGGCAGGAGCATAAGAAATGCCCCACTGATGTGAGCGCACCACTGTGGTGATGCTGGACTGCTGGGGTCTGTGTCGGCAGCGAGCTCGGCTGTAGTCTTTCACAATACTGCAGAAACATAAGCACAGAGGCTTATTTATTTTAGCAATAAGACATAAGAGAACATTGTTTTAAATTTGAATAAAATGAAAACTAAAAGACTTTCAAATCACATGAGCCAATATTTTATTCACAATAGAACATAGATAACATAACAAATGTTTAAACTGAGAAATTTTACACTTTTATCCACTAAATGAGCTCATTTCAAATTTGATGTATGCTACAGGTCTCAAAAAAGTTGGCACGGTGGCAACAAATGGCTGAAAAAGCAAGAAATTTTGAAAAGATTTAGCTGGGAGAACATCTAGCAACTAATTAAGTTAAGTGATATCAGGTCTGTAACATGATTAGCTATAAAAGGGTTTTCTTAGAGAGGCAGAGTCTCTCAGAAGTAAAGATGGGCAGAGGCTCTCCAATCTGTGAAGGAGTGTGCAAAAAGAATACTTTAAAAACAATGTTCCTCAACAACAAATTCCAAAGGCTTTGCAAATCTCATCATCTACAATGCATAACATCATCAAAAGATTCAGAGAAACTGGAGAAATCTCTGTAAGGGACAAGGCCAAAGACCTTTATTGGATGCCCTTGGTTTTCGGGCCCTCAGACGACACTGCATCACTCATCGGCATGATTGTGTCAATGACATTACTAAATGGGCCTCAGAAACCACTGTCGGTAAACACGATCCGTGCCATCTGCAGATGCCAACTAAAGCTCTATCATGCGATAAGGAAGCCATATGTGAACATAGTCCAGAAGCGCCGTAGTGTCCTGTGGGCCAAGGCTCATTTAAAATGGACTGTTTCAAAGTGGAAACGTGTTCTATGGTCAGACGAGTCCAAATTTGACATTCTTGTTGGAAATCACGGACACCGTGTCCTCCGGGCTAAAGAGGAGGGAGACCTTCCAGCGTACAATTTTACAAAATTGTAAAATTTCTCAGTTTAAACATTTATGTTATCTATGTTCTATTGTAAATAAAATATTGGTTCATTGGCTGAAAGTCTTTTAGTTTTCATTTTATTCAAATTTAAAAAACATCCCAACATTTCTGGAATTCGGTACAAAATTACAATATAGTGATTTTTAACATACTGTATTGATCAATCAGAAGCCAGGACCAGAACTTAGTGTTGTATATAATATATATAAAGCTGTTTATTATTGTAGTATACTAAATAAAATCGGTTATAAGTTGCAAAAGTTTGGTTGCACACTTTTGAAACTTTTGGTTTCAGAAGTGTCTTGAAAATTTTTTTTTTGACCTGTGGTCAATTATTCCTTATTTAAAGGGGATATATAATGCCCCTTTTACAAGATGTAATATAAGTCTCTGGTGTCCCCACATGTGCCTGTGAAGTTTCAGCTCAAAATACCCCACAGATCATTTATTATAGCTTGTCAAATTGCCCCTGTTTGCGTGTGAGCAAAAACACGCTGTTTTTGTGTGTGTCCCTTTAAATGCAAATGAGCTGCTGCCACTTTCCAGAAAAGGGCGGAGCTTTAACAGCTTGTGTTTTGGTTGTTCAACAACAACAAAGCTGGAGAATCTCACGCAGCCAAAATGACAGTTGTCAGTAACGGCGTTCAGCCTTACAATGTTCAAACCGGAGTCAGACACTGATGGAGAGACTCAGGAAGAAGTTACAACTTATAGAATAGAACTGGACGTTTCTGAATGGTTAGTGGATACATTTATGTAGTTGCTGTGGAGTTGATTCAACTCATCGACTAGCATGTGCCGTCATGTTAATCTTTTGTGCAGCGTTGAATTGACCCTCGTTTGTGAAGCAGTCCGGCATAAAATGACGACATGGTAACAACACTCTAATACAACAACTCTTCCTCTTCTCTAAAGCAGCCCAACATGGCCTCACCCCCTTTGTTGCATGTTCTCGGGTGGAGGGTTTATGTAAATTTTATGATTAGTGATGTCATTAAACCAGGAAGAAGATCGTTGTAGTCCCTACCAGCCATTTGTTGTAGTCCTTAAACAAAGAATTCTTTAAAAGAAAATATATCATATTGCATTGAACTTTGAGCGTTGTAACTTTGCAGACGTTGTTTATGCTCAAACAGCAACATTACACACTGATTAAAGTTAAAAAAGTGAAATCATAATCAACCACCGCTTTAACACTTAGAAGTGTTGTGATTCTTTTACAGTTCTTAAATCTAGGCATTCATTACAGGATCTCTTGACGGATGATGCTGATTCTCAATAATCAGCCATATACCCCCAACACTTACACTGCAGTCATTCTCTCATCTCTGAAGGTAACAAAGGCGATGCCCAGCCTCTTCATAGCGATACGATTCTTCTCTGCATTAAACTCATCTGTCAGTTTCTCCTCCAGCTCACTGTAGTACTGCTCTGCATCCACCTGATGAGAGGACAATGACATGAGAAGATGAGGATCAGATCTCCTCACAGAGCAGTTCATAACTGTCAGTTGGTGTATGGTGGTCTCCAGTGGCCAACGTGAGGAGGTGCAGTACCAGCCACATGACTATTCTATATGTATATAGTCTGTATATTTTCCAATATATCTATTCTGACAACAATAATGAGTGTGTGAGGGACATTTACCTGTTCAAAGCCACATATATCACAGCAGAAGATCTGTGCACAGGGGTGCATCTTTATCATGATCCTGCCTTCCTTCTGAGCTTTGGTTGTGAAGTACAGCCTTCCTTTCATTGCTTTTCGCCTGTAAAGGGATATAGTTTTAAGGTCCGTTTACACCAAGGATGATAACTATAACGTCCACACCACCGCATGATATTATTCTGTTTATTCTAAGTGCGTGTATGCTGCTTTAAATGCTCTTTAAAGTCTGGTGGATTCTGATTGGTTGTCATTGTTTTTATCCTTCATCAGCTGGAAAAAATCGTTCTGAAAGTGACTGAAGCAATATCGTTTCTCTGTGCCGTTATCGTGGTGTGAACTCTGCTATTCTTTTATATTTAGAAAGATTTTTAGAACTATATCTTAATCATTATTGTTATCATCCTTGGTGTGAACGGGCCTTTAATATGGTTTATTATGCAATATTTGCAAGACTCAGCTCTTTGACATTCAGGAGATGTGCGAATGCAAATGACCTTTCTGAGTCCAGCTTCATTAGTTTTTGTACGTCAAAGCAGAACCGGATGTCTGTGACAGTGCAGCTGGGGTAGGCTTCACTGTTTGGAGATAGAAGAGTTAAAAATGAATGCCCTCAGTTGAGTTGACATTTAATCTCCAATATGCTGAAGTATAGAGATTAAGCAATAGTAGTGGTTCTGTGGATAACAGATTTGTGCTTTACTCACTGCAGGTGTTTGGTTATCAGGCCGGGATCAGAGATTTCTCTGGGAATTGACGTTATCATTAGGGTTCTGGCCACCTGCAATAACAATAAATAAAAAATGTGAGTTAGAGATAGAAATGTGAAAATACTGTTTTTTGCAAGAAATGTGATCGATTATGCCTTCTAATGAATGTTTGAAAATGTTTAGAATGTTTAACAACAAGCTTATGCTGCGTTCACGCCTTCGTAACTGTAATTACGAGATGGCAACCTGTGACGTTCAACCCGGAGTTGTTCACGTCCTCGGACTCGGATTTATGTGTTTCTATGTCAACACTATCAACGGTGAAATGAATCTGCAGCAGTCAGGTGGTACAAGTCAGAGCTCTGTAAGTTGTTTACGTTCATTATTGCAAAGTTATGTGCTTTGAGACATGAGGTAATTCAACACTGTCTCTTGGGACACTTTGCAGGCTGTGCACGTTCATGTGTTTTGGAGGAGCCGTGGCTTTTGAGACTCTCTAGAGGGAGAGAGGGATCGTATGCTTTCAAAGCTAGCTTACTATTGCTAGCCTCTCCGAAATTGCTCTTCCTACCTTTAAATTGTGAAGCATTTTTATATCATATGTTGTAGTACATTTATTTTGAATTAAAAATTAATAAAATAAAATAAAAAAAAATATGGATGGAGCCCCGCATATGACATGCAGGAACAAATAAATGTATATCGTGGCCACGAGTTTACAATTCGTTCCCATGACTTACTAAAACATGCTTTACTGTATTAGTAAAGCATGTATTAGTAAGCATGCTTTACTAATTAATTCCCTCATTAAGTAAATCACCCTTAAGTAAATCACACTCATGATATAATAATTTGTTCCCTTGATTTACTAAACTGAAACAAGAGAACAAATTCTTCATGAATGTATTACCTTATAGAGCAGGGATAGGCAACGTCGGCTCTGAAGGGCCATTGTCCTGCAGAGTTTAGCTGAAAAACCTGCCTGTAGCCTTACTAATCCTGAAGACATTGATTAGCTTGTTCAGGTGTGTTTGATTAGGATTGAAACTCAACTCTGCAGGACAGCGGCCTTCCAGGACCGACATTGCCTATCCCTGTTATAGAGAATCTAATGAAAATCACTGAGAATACTGAGAAATGCAAACTAACAAAAGTTAAACATCTGAAGGCATTGCTGACATAAGTATAGAGGTGTGGGGGATGTTTGTCATAAAAATAATGTCACAATGCCAAAAATCCTAATGTATGCAAAAATAGGCTTCCAGTTAGATATACACCAATCAGGCATAACAGATGCCAAAACAGCCCTGACCCATTGAGCCATGGGCTCCACTAGACCCCTGAAGATGTGCTGTGGTATCTGGCACCAAGATGTTAGCAGCAGATCCTTTAAGTCCTGTAAGTTGCGAGGCGGGGCCTCCATGGATTGGACTTGTTTGTTCAGCACATCCCACAGATGCTCGATTGGATTGAGATCTGGGGAATTTGGAGGTCAACTCGTTGTGCTCCTCAAACCATTCCTGAATCATTTTTGCTTTGTGGCAGAGCGCATTATCCTGCTTAAAGAGGCCACAGCCACCAGGGAATAATGTTTCCATGAAAGGGTGTACATGGTCTGCAACAATGCTTAGGTAGGTGGTACGTGTCAAAATAACATCCACATGGATGGCAGGACCCAAGGTTTCCCAGCAGAACATTGCCCAAAGCATCACACTGCCTCCGCCGGCTTGCCTTCTTCCCATAGTGCATCCTGGTGCCATGTGTTCCCCAGGTAAGCGACGCACACGCACCCGGCCATCCACGTGATGTAAAAGAAAAAGTGATTCATCAGACCAGGCCACCTTGTTCCATTGCTCCGTGGTTCAGTTCTGATGCTCACCAACCTCAGCATGGGCACCCTGACTGGTCTGAGGCTATGCAGCCCTATACGAAACAAACTGTGATGCACTGTGTATTCTGACACCTTTCTATCAGAAACAGCATTAACTTGAGCAATGTGAGCTACAGTAGCTCGTCTGTTGGATCGGACCACACGTTCCAGCCTTCGCTCCCCATGTGCATCAGTGAGCCTTGGCTGCCCATGACCCTGTCGCTGGTTCACCACTGTTCCTTCCTTGGACCACTTTTGATAGATACAGACCACTGCAGACTGGGAACACCCCACAAGAACTGCAATTTTGGAGATGCTCTGACCCAGTCATCTAGCCATCACAATTTGGCCCTTGTCAAACTCGCTTAAATCCTTACGCTTGCCCATTTTTCCTGCTTCTAACACATCAACTTTGAGGACAAAATGTTCACTTGCTGCCTAATATATCCCACCTACTAACAGGTGCTGTGATGAAGAGATAATCAGTGTTATTCGCTTCACCTGTCAGTGGTCATAATGTTATGCCTTATCAGTGTAATATAGAATTTGAAGATAAAATCTAAGCACAATTTAATAATTATTTATTAATAATAACATTTTTCTTTAAATTTAAGAGGGAATAAGACATGAACCTTTTTTGATTTTTTGAGATTCACTCACTCACCTTGAAAGTACTGTAAAATGTGGTGGCACTTAGGGAACAGAAATGAGATGTAAAACACATATGCACACAATACAGCTGTTCACCGACCTTCTCGTCCTCTCTGTATTCCAGCTGTGAGGAGTGATGGGCCATGCACAATACGGTGATCATAAAATACAGCAGAGCAAAGATACTGTGCAACCACAGAAATGTGTTCCTAAAGCAAGAAGAAGAGATTAATTAAGATCATGCCAACAACTTCATAAATATAATGCTTTTCAGGTGTACATCCATCATAATAGACAAACTCACTGTGCAGGGACATTAACCACTGTTGTTCGGCCGAAATTCTGTGGACTATCTCCTGAAAAGCATAGGAATTAAACAAGTTGTGTTAACATTTCATGCTCTTCTCACATACCAGTGTCAAAAATAAAGCTCTGAAAGTAATTTGAGGCCTAGGAATGTGAAATAAAAAACCCATAATCATAATCATAATGCTTTGGGTTTGGTTGCTATGACAAATTTGTGAATGTGCTGGTTTATTTCACAAATACTGTGTCAATTTGTTGCATAGAGATGACAGTCAGCATCAAAACCCCCACCCTATTCTAACCAACGGGCCCCGAAGCTGCACCACAAACTGGTCTACCACACATCCACATTTAACGCTTTTAGAAGGCCACAGTAAACTTCTGCCACCGAGGTCGCATGAAAAGATTATTGCAGGTCTGAGAACAACAAGAGGTAAAGCTGGTGGCTTTTCACAATGTCAAGGCCTTTCCCCTTGTTTAACTTGGCCCTTCTAACCCTCTATCGTGCCACTCAACCATCTTCAAACACTGCAGGGTGGTCTGAATTATGCTTTTACACACGTCCACTAATAGAGGGTTACGACTGAGCGTTTCTACATCTTCATGAGTTTTCCCAGGCCTTTCCTAAAGTCATTCATAGGCAGGCCCACACGGAATCTGTATCCGCAGAACACTGCAGATTTTCTTGCCAAACACAAAGTTTTACACCAGTCTTCAGTGTCACATGATCCTTCAGAAATCATTCTAATATGCTCAATGAACATTAATTATTATTAATATCACTGTTAAAAACAGTTGCTGATTAATATTTTTGGGTACACCAGATTTAAGGATTCTTTGATGAATAGAAAGTGCAAAAGAACTGAAATAGAATTATTTGAAATAGAAATATGTTGTGACATTAAAAATATCTTAAATACTGTCAGTTTTGATCAATTTAATGCAGTGATTCCCAAACCTGTCCTGGAGGACCCCCAGCCCTGCACATTTGTATGTTTCCCTCATATTTCACACCTGATTCAACTCATGTGCACATTAGTAGAGACAGCAAGACCTGAAATGGGTGTGTCAGAAATAGGGAAACATACAAAATGTGCAGGGCTGGGGGTCCTCCAGGACAGGTTTGCGAACCACTGATTTAATGCATTCCTTATTATTTTTTATTTTTTCTTCAACATACATACATATATATATATATATATAAGACGGTTAGTTCCTGTCCTTGATTCTGATTGGTCAATAGCTGTGTTTTATTCACGATAAAACAAGGCTATGACCGCTTCACCCAACGGTTCTGTGTATCACTACACAACACCCTTAGGAACCACTCTTAGTGTTTGTTCTCGGTTGATGTTGTTCATTGAAGCTCACTGTATTATGTAGAAGAGTGTTGTGAGAAAAAGATCGAGTGAGTGAGTTTATTACCTGCATTCAGATTTAGCATTTTCCTTCAGGTCAGTCCTATGTTCATAATAAAAAATCTGTTTAAATGTCGGATGTATTATCTTGTCCTTTTACCAGTTAAGAGGTTTTCCCATGACTGACAGCGCTAGTCAAAGCATTTGTCAGTTGCATCTTGTTCTGTGTTCAGAACAATTTAGTCTTTTCAATGTAAAAGTCTTTGCTACTGACGCACTCATAAAGACAGTCTTTGCTGCCATCGAATGGCGTGAAAATGTAACTTCTGTAGCTGTTCATGGTCAGGGACTATTTTTTTCCGGCGAAAGGATGGCTTTTAGTGAAAGTTTACTTCATCAAAGTTGCATTATAAGATACATATTTTTGGCTTTAATATTTATATTGTGTGTTAACCGTTTTATAAAAGCAATAAGGAACTCGAGGCTAGTGCTGTATCGTGAATAAGTATTTTTAAGTATAAGTAAATTTATGTATAAAAAACTGCACAAGCTGTCTCCCTTTTTTAAGTACTAGTGCAGAAAAAGTTTTTTTTCTTATTTTGTTCTACACTAGTACTCCATTCCGAACATAGTTAATGTTTTAAAACCTCCACAGATCTTTTTTTCTTACACTCTGGAAATGAACATATGAATGTTTTAAAGGTTTTGAAAAGTATTTTAACATTGACAAAATTGCATACTTAATTTTTAAATTTTATTTTCCTTTTAGAATGTACTTTAGATCAATCTCAAAGCACACCATCATGCATTTAAGAGCCATTTCAGGTCACCCGAGCCCAATTCTATCTGAGAAAGAAACCCTAACGCTAACAATCTGTCAAAACTAATTCATGATATTATTCTAAAGACTCTTTTTAGGTGCATGCATACTGATGAATTAAGATGTAATGTTGGTGTAATGCTTTTTTCAAGTATACTGCCTTTTCCTGGATACCAAACGTGTTGTGTCTGTTGTCATGAATCCTGAGCACTACTAGAGCAAATAGAAACCAAGCATTTAAGGATCTGGTGGAGGTACCGAGGAGGTTCCCGGAGAGGTTGACGGGCAAGATGATGGTGAGCGACAGCAAACACACCACCATCATGAGCAGGATGATGTGGCGCTGGAAAGACAGGTACGTGACTGCATCAATGCCACATTTAGTGCGGATCTCCTCATCCCTGCAGGAAGAATGAGGACAAAAAAGCTTCTTTAAAAATATTTACATTTGCATTTTTTTTCATTAGGCAAACATGTTCATCCAAAGCAACTTACATTGAATCAGTATGAGGGTCAACAACATTATGACAACATTTTTTTATCCCATCCATTATCCCATCCCATGTGAACTGTCAAAGATTCAAACCTATGACCTTGGTTTTGTTGGCGCTACACTGCTAGTTGAACTGAAATGACAAATACAGTCTTTGTGGGAGTTTTCAGTGTGTTTCCAATGAATTATTGGCTTCGCTCAACAATATACAGTATGTGTAGATGTCTTTAAAAGACCACACAAATACATGAGGCCGTTGAGGGATATTATGACTACAAGGAGACCTCATACACACAAAAACACATACACACACACACACACGCCCATCCAGCCTCGCCTCACACAGCGCGAAGAAACTCTCAGCAAGGCCTCTCGGTCTCCAGAGAGATCAAGAAGCTTTTAAAGGAACCAGCTAAATATGGGACCAACATGCCATCCGACTCGTCCAAATAACAACTGTGGAGACAGACTAGAAGCTGGTTTACGGTTCTGAAAGGCTTTTGAACGTAACCAGTGCTGGTTAAATGCCCGGTCCACCTTCACCCTGTGTTTTCCCTTCTTAATGAGATATAACATGAGCAAACAGGATGCCGGTTGATGACATCACCACTTCTTGCACACTTACTTCATGTGGTACAAAGATGTGAGCCAGGAACAGAAGCCCTATAAAGAGAGGGAGGGAAGACAACGCTGTCATAAAAAGGTCTGGCATATAAAAAAAGAGAGCACGTCTGGCTAGCTTAGCATCTGTCAGAATCATTTGTTCTTTAAGTGAACACGGATAGCGTAACAAGTGGAAAAAGCCACGCAAATGCATGCAATATCTTTAACGTGGCTGTGATGTCTTGAACTGTCATTGCACATAAAACACAAGGAGACAGAGTGAGGTCAGAATATAAATGGACAGATAGTGTGCATAAAAGAAAATAGCGTCTAAGTGCACAAGCTATTTTATATGACATCAGCTCTGGGGCGACGCTTCGTAACAGCGGCTGACTAATCCATGTCGACAGATTGAACTTTATTTGTGCCTCTTTATGTCTTTACGTATCAGCAGTTGTAAATTTGCATCAACATGAAGACAATAGTGATCCCACAATATCAAAATAAGCCATTTTTGGAGCTTGATTAAATAAATGCTTTGTTTATAATGAGGAGGATGTTTTAAGCTCTGAAACTTGTATGATGTTTTAATGGTACAAAGACCTCTTATATGTCAAAAGATCAAGGCAAATTTGATTTCTCATATCATGATCCCACTATCTATTAGTTGTACTCATGTTTTTACTCATTTCTATGTAGGGTTGGCATCAATAATAAAATGCAGGCCTTGTGATTGTGATGTGAGAGGGCCTTTGCACTGCCCAATTTTGTAAATTCAAGCGAAGATCCTGATCAAACATTTCTTAAATGTGTGTGATGTTTTTTTTTTTTTTTTGGTCTCTTTGTATTTTCTTTTACAAAAAGATTCTCACCGTGTCCTTGGTCTCTGAGTCTGATGGACTGGATTCTGATGGGGTTTTCTCCTTCTCACTTTGTTCTCCATAGAATAGTGATGTCAAGCTACAGAACAAAGACAAACAATAAAATGGACAGGTAATATTTTTTTCACAAAATAGACTTAAGAAAACCTTATATACTGTAAGAAATTCTGAAATATTATTCCCCTGTAGAATTATATATAGACTGAGACCATTTATCACACTTTTTACTAGATGGGTCTTAAAAAGATCTTAAAGAGTTAGTTCACCCAAAAATGAAAAATCTGTCATTAATTACTCACCCTCATGTCGTTCCACACCTGTAAGACCTTCTTTCATCTTCAGAACACAAATTAAGATATTTTTGATAAAATCCGATGGCTCAGTGAGGCCTGCATTGCCAGCAAGATTATTTCCTTTTTCAGTGCCCAGAAAGCTACTAAAGACATATTAAAACAGTTCATGTGACTACAGTGGTTCAACCTTAATATTATAAAGCGACGAGAATACTTTTTTGTGCACCAAAAAAACAAAATAATGACTTTTCAACAATATCTAGTGATGGGTGATTTCAAAACACTGCTTCATGAAGCTTTACTAATCTTTTGTTTCGAATCAGTGGTTCGGAGCGCCAAAATCATGTGATTTCAGTAAACGAGGCTTTGTTACGTTATAAGTGTTTCGAAATTTCAACTGTTCACGTGACTTTGGCAGTTTGATACGCACGCCGATCCACTGATGCAAAACGAAAGATTCGTAAAGCTTCGAAGCTTCATGAAGCAGTGTTTTAAAATCACCCATCACTAGATATTGTTGAATAAAGGTTTTTTTTTTTTTTTTTTGGCACACAAAAAGTATTCTTGTCGCTTTATAATATTAAGGTTGAACTACTGTAATCACATGAACTGTTTTTAATATGTCTTTAGTAGCTTTCTGGACATTGAAAAAGGAAATGATCTTGCTGGCAATGCAGGCCTCACTGAGCCATCGGATTTTATCAAAAATATCTTAATTTGTGTTCTGAAGATGAAAGAAGGTCTTACGGGTGTGGAACGACATGAGGGTGAGTAATTAATGACATAATTTTCATTTTTGGGTGAACTAACCCTTTAAACTCTTGGCGACAAAAAATCTACAGCATAGAATATTTTCACAATTGCCAGTTAATTTAACACGCATAACATTTTTAATCAAATATGAATCTATATAAATTCAAAAGCCATACAATATATCTGTATTTAAAACGCATCTGCTACAGTATGTATTAATTAATAAAAAAAAAAAGGTCAATTTATTTTAAGGTGTTTTAGTTACAGTGTGATTATACATTTATATACTAAGTAATATCAATTAACAACATGTAAATACTATAGGGATGGGGTTAGAGTTTGGTTTGGGGTTAGTTGCATGTAATTATGCATAATTTACGTTTTTTACTATAGCAAGTACATGTAATATGTGTAAAAAAGACACTAAAATAAAGTATTACCAATATAACTGTTCATTTGTTAGTTCATGTTAGCTCATGTCTATTAAAAAATATTAACAGATACAACTTTTGATTTGAATATTGTAATAAATGTTGAAATCAACATTAACTAAAATTAATGTTAACTAATGTTCACAAATGGAAACTTACTGTAAAGTGTTACCAACATGGTTTTGAAGAAAGAAGTCTTTGACAACCACAGCATTAACTGAAAGTTTGACTGAAAAACTGAGATATAACCCCTCTGAAAACTTCTCATGTAACAATTATGTAACTTCTATATCATGTCAGTCAGTGACAGTTTTTTTTTTTTTGAGAAGTCCCATCCCAATGCCTGTTCCAAAATTACTCAAGTATAATTAGCCTCAAGATCAGAACAGTTCAAACACTTCCACCCACAAGTCTATCATAAGAAAAGCATCAAGTGAAATTCTAGTGTGCATAAATGTAAAAATATTATTGCTGTGAGGGCCAGTGCTTTCTCTGGGCTGATGCAATGCTTTGCAAATATACACACTGAAAATCACTGGCACATTCACATAAACAAAGACTTTAATGGTATATGCTGATGCTGAATAAAGCAACACTGCCTCAACAGAACTATGAACCTTTAAACTTATGATCAAATTCCACCCACTGCTCCCATAGGGACACTGTGTGTGTGTGAGCTGAAATGTTTTAATAATAAAAGGTTTCTCAAAAATATGGTATGCAAAGAGAAAATGACAATATAAACACTATGTACATTGTCTATATAATTGTTTATAATATATTACATATCATATCACGAATATATTAATATATGTGAATATATTAGAGATCTTAACTAATATTAGTTAAGATCTCTAATGACTTATTGTCAGCTGCTGACTCAGGACTTTTATCTATATAATAATTTCGCACAGCATTCTGTTTAGATCATTGGAATCATTGGTACCTCCTGACTTAGTTCTGATCTTATCTAACGGGTCATACTCAATTTGTACAGCTGAAGCAGTTTCGATCAAATCCTTCTTATGTCACTAGTGGTGTTCCACAGGGCTCCATCTTGGGCCCTCTCTTATTTATTATTTATCTTCTACTTCATGGTAATATTTGAGATTAAATTTCATTGCTATGCCAATGACACCTATCTTATAGACCAATTTCTACTTTTCCTCCATATATCCTCTCAGATTGCTTAGCTATTATTAAACCTTGGTTTACATTCAATCTTCTCAAACTTAACAGTAGTAAAACTCAAAATTTTTCTTGTAGGTTCAAAAACCAATTTGGCTAAATCTAATTGTTCCTCTGTGAACATTGATCATTTTCCAGTGTCTCCGTCTAAACAGGTTAAAAGTTTGGCTGCCATCTTTGACAGTACTTTATCATTTGAAGCTCATATAAACAGTGTCACTCGATCCGCATATTTTCACATACGTAATATTAATCGACTTCATCCTGCTCTCTCAGTGAAGAGCACTGCTATTCTTGTTCATGTTTTAGTGACATCACATATTAATTATTGCAACGCTCTTTTCTACGGTCTTCCTTCGAAGCTTCTCTACAAACTTAAATTAATACAAAATTCATCTGCGCAAATTATTTGAGAACTCCTGTAACTTAACATATTACTCTCCTATACTGCAACATTTGCATTGGCTCCCGGTTAAATACCATATTGATTTTAAATTCCTACTCCTTACTTACAAGGCACTCAATGATCTTGCTCCTTCATTCTTCTTTGACCTTCTTCACATCTACACCCCTACTCGTACCTTAAGATCGTCTTCTGCACTCACTCGCACAACTTCTATGGGGTCCCGAGCCTTAAGTCATGCAGCTCCCTATTTATGGAACTTGCTTACACAGAATGTGTGAAACAGTGAAAGTCTTCTTGTTTTTAAATCTCATCTTAAGACTCATAAGGGTCATTTGTTATTTAATGTTGTTTTATTATGTATATAAGGTGTCCTTGAGTGTCATGTAAGGCGCCTATAAATAAAATGCATAATAATAATAATAATATCATACCAAATAATATAATGATCAAACTAACTATGTCCTGTGTAACCAGCAGGTGGCGCCAGGATCTCATGCTGACCTGCTAAGCATTCAGTTCACTCAACCACCACACACAGATGTTGAATTATTTACATCTTAATGCATTCTGCAAACAGTCAACAGTTATGAGATGATACCTGTCATTTTCCATAAGAAGAGCCAGGCGGCCGTAGTCCCACGCTGCCTTCCTCAAACAGGAGAAGATCAGAAGCAGGAACTACAATAAAAATACACCAAACCTCAGTGATATCAGCATACTGATTTCTAGAGTGACCTAAATTAAAATTGTTAGTAAATTACATGCACAGTGAACAATAACTTGATCTGATGCTCATGCATTTTAAAAAGACGCGACAGAAATATTCCAGAATATACCCAGAAGACATAGTGCCACTTTAAATTTGTGCCAAAGCTATTGGTATCAAAACAGAATAAGAACTATTTGTGTAAGTAAACCCTGGCACTCACTAGACCCCTGGGCAGCAGTAATAATTAGCCATTTCTTTGGCCGGAGAGAGATGAGGTGAGTGGTTGTCTTGGAAACTAACAGGCAGTGCGGTCTGCATGCACACTTGTGTTCGTAATGAAGGAACAGTCAATGAAAAGACAACCGAAAACGCTGACTACTGGGAAGCTACAAGTCTCTATTTAGCTTCCTAGGTTGCTGGTTATCATCTTATTCTAAACTCAGAGGTAAAGAGTGTCATTCCTTCTTCACTATAACGTCACCAAAATGAAACTGCAAAAAACACTCTCGCTGTTTATAATTTAATAATGAACGATTTGCTCAAATGTATATATACTTCTGTTTAAAAGTTTGGTGTCAGTAAGTTTTTTTTTTTTTTAAATAAATTAATATTTTTATTACTTTTAATACTTTTATTCAGCAAAGATGCATTGAATTGATCAAAAGTGATAGTAAACAATTTTACATTGACACAAAAATTCAATTGCAATTAAATGCTATTCTTTAAACTTTCTATTTATCAAAGAATCCTGAAATTTCAACACTTCGTACTTTTCCACATAAATTTTAAGTCGCCTGTTAACTGTTGCAACACATACCGACCCCAAACGTTTGATATTTAGAATTTACAGACATAAAAAGTATAAACACTGCAAAAAGTGTTACTTTGAAGAGCTAATTCTACCTGATTTAACCTATATAATGTAGTTTTGGTGGTATAAATCAATGCATTTAGATTTATTCAGTAACATTACATAATATTCTTGACTTGAATATGCGGTCGGTATGCTTTTCTTCAAAATAAAAAGGGTGTTAACTTTTCTATTTTATAGATTTGGGGGAATGTCATGGGAAAGAATCTGGGTCATATTTCACCCCAAAATCAAACTAATTTAGACATTAGGACTTTTTACACATTCCCCTCCCAAGTTCTTATTAATGAAAAAATCCATTTCTTAATTAAGATAATATGAATATAAAGTATACATAATTATTAATTTAAGTTATGTGTGATTATTATTAATGTTGGGGAAAGTTACTTTTAAAAGTAATGTTACAATATCGCGTTACTCCCTAAAAAGAATTACGAATTGTGTTACTTAGTTACTTTTTATGGAAAATATTGCATTGTTACTTTTGCGTTATTTTTTGGGCTGGGCTTGCTTGTTTTTTAATAAAAAATAAAAAAAAAACCAAAAGTTAAATTTTTGGCAAAGTAACTTCTGTTACTAATTTGAAAAAGCAGATTTTTGAAAAAGTAAAAGAGTAAGATTTTTTGTTGTAAATTTAAAAGTAATGCATGCGTTACTTGTTACTTGGGAAAAAGTAATCTGATTACATAACTTGCGTTACTTATAATGTGTTACCCCAACACTGATTATTATTATTATCATTTTTATTATGAAAATACAGTGAAATACAATAGTGAATATGGAGGAGGGGGATGGGGTTGGATTTTTTTTTTTTTTTTCACAAAAAACAAACAAACAAACTTGTTCTTCACCCAGGCACTGGGGTTCATTAAGGTTCAAACTCTGAGGCTCAAATTCTCCTGAAAATTAGAAGTACTAACCCATCATTAAGTCACAAGAAAGTACATAAGATGCACTTGACATTAAATGTCATGCAGTTGCAGCTGCAGAATGTTTTAAATATGTTAGCAGGGATGTTGTACCAGCCAGAGAACGACGTTGATGGCGAGGACAGTGGGGACTCCTCCAAAGGGCAGGCCCTGCAGGACGCTGCTGCGGGAGTGAGAGCGATAACATCTCTCTGCTGTGCTGTTCTCTTCCATCAGTGAGCCCAGGAAACTCCTGATGTCCAGCTCTTCCAAAGGACTACCACCACCTGCAGGCCAGGACTCAAACGCTGGCTGAGCTGTACCCAACAGGTCAGAGCGCGCCGCCATGGCAGTGGCGCAGGTCTCAAGAAGCCCTTCAAACTGTCAAAGCATCACTGAGGAGAGACAACAGGAAACAAAAAATATCAATGAGATGTAGAGTATTTATATTCAGCGTTGCCATTACAGAAATAAGTTACATTTTAAAATGTATTAATATAAAAAATAGTTGAGATGGCATTAGTGAAAATAAAATTTTAAAAGACATATGCCTTGAACTTCTGAAGAAGACACTAGTTGGATTTCTTTTAAAATTTTTAAGTTTCATCCTGACACTGATGCTTCAACTGCTCAAACCTGGGAGAGATGATCATATACGGTATATGCTCATCTCTCCCATGTTTGAACAGTTGAAGCATTGTGCATTAATTTTGCAAACAAGTTGGTACTGGCTACGGGGCAATTTGAACAAACATTTCTAAACCTTTGAACAAACACTAGGGCAGCTTGAAGCAGCATTTTCATTCAGTTTAACAGATGTGTTTCGATTACCTTTATGAATATTGCCCTCAAGCGCATTAACAGGAACACACAAACCAGGGTCAAGGCTCATTGGTTTGTTTGTTGATATTACAGATAATGCTGTGCCTTAAACTGCCGGTTGCCATACTAACAAACCATCTCCCAATTCACATATAGACTAAGCCACTTCACATCAGTCAGTTAATACCCATAAAATCACATTTAGATGCTACATCACCCTCAAGTCATGCAATGAAAATTTGACTCTAGCAAATCTAATTGACTAAAATTGAAAGCGTTCAAACAAACTATAATTTATGTAGTTTTTGTATTTTACATTGTTGAAATATCCATAGATTAAAGTTAGTTATGATGCTGTCATTTCCTGTTGTTTGTATAATGTCAATCAGATGGCCATTTGAGGTTTTGAAATAAAACCAACACACAAATCTACGGTGCCCCTAAAGGGACAGAGTGATGGAAATAACATGATATAGGAGGAACAAATTCTTTTGTTTTCTCTCACAAAAGCTTTGCGTTCCCCTGAGAAAATTTGCGTTCACTCGTAAAATGTTTGCTCGCAACACTTTTGAGTTCTTTGCAAGCAAACGCAAAATTTTCTCGGGGGAACGCAAAACTTTTGAGAGAAACAGTACTGTACAGTACTCTGAGAAGCTCTTACATAAAGCAATGAATAAATACATTTTAAAAATGCAAGTGTAAAATATCAAAACAGCATATTGTGTGAAAACAACAGCATATGTGAAATGCATACATAAATACTATTAAGGAACAATGTTCATTTTAAGTGTCAATTAGATAATATAAACAGTGAAATCTAATGGGAGATAAACTATGTCATCATCCTGAAAAATGAAGTGTCACCTCACTCTGTTATGTGTTTTGTAGTTTACTTGAAAATACCGAGAATGAGTAAAAGAAGAAAAGCATCTACACTATAATCAGTGGGTATAAATCCAACATGAGAAGAACTTTTCTGCCAATTGTCCAGTACAAACAGACCCTTCACTGCTGCACTGAACAACTCAACATATGCTGGTTTGAAAATAGCAAAATAAAAATATATAATATTATAATCTCACACAAATATTTTATGCAACCTTTGTTTCAGTTTGCTTGAAATTTATTTCTAAAATCTAAATACTTAAGAAAAAGCTGTTTTGCTCATCTTCACAAAAGTTCTCTCAACTGTTACTTATTATAAAATGGATAGTTCCGGCCCTTGATTCTGATTGGTTGAGCATCGTTCAAAGCCGTTGTAAAATTTCCGAAAACATAAAGCTGTCCGCATTAAATAAGTATTGCTGCGCCACTGACCATGTATGTTGCTGCGTCTAAGCAACCACTCTTAACAACGTAAACATATGTTTGTTCTCAATTGATTTTGTTCATTGAAGCTTACTGCATTATGTAGAAGAGTATTGTGAGAGATATCGAGTGACCGAGTGTATTACCTGCATTCATATGATTGTTTTAAAACATCAAAACAATCGCTGTACATATGGTAGAACAGACAAAAATAAATGTTACTTGAACCGTATTTCACATACAGATGACAACATTGTCATAAAAAATTTCCCCATACACACACATCAGCGAAAACGACTAAAAACCCTGTATTATGCCAGGCCAGTAGTTGGCAATGTCACTTTGTAAAGAAACACTACACGCCTATAGACTGAACACATAATACGCATGCGCATGACGTCACCGTTTTCTCAAATTCACATTTTTGTAGTTTAAACGGAGATAATAACGGTAGTGTTTTCAAAAAATTTGAAATCTGTTTTCAAAGGTTTGCATTTTCAGGCCCACAAAACACCATTGTCATGTAAATGCATAAGTTTTCCTGTTTTTAGTTGAAAACAGTGTTGTGTAAACGGCCCCTTAGTTTGTTTCTCATTGCTCCTTGTTTTTGTCCTTTCTGTTTCATTGGTTGTTTTCATTTGTTGTCATGGTTACTCATTGTTTCATTGATTTCACACACCTGTTCCTTGTTTGGTTGACTGAGTTCTCTTTGTATATACTGCCCTTGGTTCAGTTTGCTCATTGTCTGGTGTTGAATGTGCTTTAGCACAGTGTATGAACAAATTCGGGAGGCGCACATTCAGGTAATCAACCAATCAGTGCAAGAGGAAGCTGGTATATAAAGCCGTCTCTCACCTCTATCCAGCGACAAGTTTCACAGCATCCCTCCACCACCCCATCATCTCACTCTTGGCTGGTTTCTATCCCAGTTAAGGAGGGGAAGTACTCTGGGTTCGGGCCAAATTCCGAGCTAGGAGCCTTCCCCCCGGACAGCATGCCAAATACGCATAAATTACTATACAAATTACTTTATTTTTATTTCATGTATGTGTAAACTCGTGAATTTATTATATTCTCATGTTGTATTACTCTCTTTGGTTTTGTAAAAAAAAAAAGTTTAAGCTGCTAAAAGATCCTCTACCCCTCACCTCATCTTCCTTCTCATCCTGGACATAACAAAAACATCTTTAATATCAAAATGGTGTTTAATAATTAAGCTTGGAAGCTAGCAGATGTGTCACACAGATTAAATATATAAACTGAAACCAATAGGCCTAGTAATTTTATTAAGAAAGCATATATATGGGTTATTCTATAATCGGGGGTACATTTTACATCAAAAAGTTAAAATGCCTTTTTTAATGTTATGTTTAACTTTTAGCAAAGTTTCACAAGTTTTTGATCTTTTCTCAGAAAACTTTGTTGAGAAAGTTTCCCTCAAGGGATGGCCATGATGATATGTGATCCACTACAAGATATTAGATTGTTACAGTATATTGTTTGCTTGTTTTTTTAGTTTTGATATATGAAGACTTTGGGCCTGGAATTCAATATTAGACTGTCCTGAACCCTAAACCACTAGAATCAGCTTCAGTGCTTGTCCACAGAGTAAAACCATTTGTCAGTTGAAGTCCCATTACCTGCTTGAGCAAGCACATGATCTTGGAGAATGCATGAAAAACCGAGAAAGACCTGAGACAGCAAAAATAAAGACATAAATAACACTGTGAACTCTAATCGACTCGCTTAATGAAACTTGTCATATCAGAAGGATAGCGATAAAAGAGTGTTATGCCCCCATGAAACAACTAACAATTATCTTTAATAAAACAATACCAGAATCTGATTGCTCTACTGAGGAGATCACTGAGTCATGCTTCAACATGCTTTTATCCTCACAGTGCTTGTTGTTTGTTTTGTGCTTGCATCTTTTACTGCAAAGTCACTGAATCTAGGTTACATTTCTGTTTCCTCCAAATCAGTTCTCAGATCCTCAGGGCTCATGAATACAAATGAGTCACAGCGTCACATTCTAATTGCATTCACTTGATGCATTTTGGAAGTATTTTTGCTTCCCAAATAGAGAGGTGCAGGCTACTACTGTAGCTTTCCTGTGTTTCAGAATTGAAAAAAAGGACATTTTACAAACAGTTTCAAAAGTAATTTCTAAAATAAGTATAATTAAGTTTTATGGAGTCGCACCACATGACATTTTATAACATCTGAGTTTTTTAAAAGGCTTATTGATCTTGACATAATGAGGGTCCTCTCTGTGATCTTTTTTCTGCATGTTGTTTGGACCACATGGCTTTGATTCTGTCTACAAAACTGATATACTTCTGTCATGACAACTCTTGGAGTGTTTGGCATGGTAATGGATATGACAATGTTGATATGTTTGGTCTTGGCGGACTAGATCTGCTACACTGCTACTGCTGTTGGTTATTGCTGCCGCTGCTGCTGCAGAGCAAGTACAGGGCTTACTACTGCCAATACATACACAACACATAGCTGTGAGCAAGCAAGACATGCTGCTGCTGTACAATATAGCCTACATGAATTACCCATAGCAGATCTATACAGGTGGAGCTGGGGAAGGTGGGAGGTTTCTGAAAACACGCTGCAAACTGCTACAGCAAGTATTTGAAAGCTGAGCAGTGAGCTCATTGGCTACTGATACAGCAGGAACCAATCAGCTGTGCCCTATAGAGAATGATGTGATTGCAAGCAGATTGAGTTAAGGACATATCAGCCTGCGCCATCTAGAGTTTCATGATAGAACTTTGTATTTATTATAACAAAATCTGTATTTATGAAAAATAGACATGTGACGGTATCAAATTTTCATGTTGCGATTAATTGCTGAAGCTTTTATCACGGTATACGGTATTATCACGATATTGAAATAAGTTGCAAAAAAAGTGTTGTCATAGTATAACAGGTTTAAGAACTCTTTTTATAATAACAAAAAACTCTGAATGTTTAAATACAATAATACAATACACAAAAAATATATTAAGTAAAATTTTCAAACAGATTAAAGTGCAAAAGAATTAGGCTATAAAGAACAACAGGTAACACTTTACAACAAGGTCTCATTATTTAATGCATTAACTAAGACTGAGCAATAGCTAGCCTACATTTGTTACAGAAAGTATTATGTTTTGTTAATGTTAGCTAAGAAATACAACTGATCATTGCTAGTTTTATCTTAGGTCCATTAAATAAGTTAGTAAGAATAATTAATGCTTTGTAAGTATTTTTCATTGTCAGTTTGGTAATAATGAATTAACTAATGAAGCCGTATGTCTCAAAGTTTTACTGAACAATAACAAATAATCAGAACATTTCTAATCAATAGGGCATGTTGTAGTCCAGATTAAAATATAAAAATGTTTAAGTTTGAAAATAAATAGCCTATTAAGTCTTTAAGTATTAAGTATTTGGTGGTGTGATGAACAACACTGAGATTACAAAAAAATGAATGGCTGTTTGAAGCATTTTAAAAACTTCACTAGCGCAGTTGCTTTGTTTGTAGGGTTTCTGGGGTAACCGCTGCATTCTGCTGTTCCATCTGCGCCCTCTGCTGTCAGAGAGTGAACGTGCACTTTCATTCAATGCGTCTCCTTCACTCGTTCCGCCATGTGCTTCTCATGCACGTTGGGCTTGTTTACATCAAAATCTCATCCTCTATTTACTGCCATTATAAAGCTTGGAAGAGCCAGGACATTATTTAACATAACTCTGATTGTATTCATCTGAAAGAAGAAAGTCATATACACCTAGGATGGCTTGAGGGTGAGTAAATCATGGGGTCATTTTCATTTTTTGGTGAACTATCCCTTTAAGTCACCGAATATATGAAGTTTAATTTAATGTTTTGAATAAATTATTAGATCCAGACCAAAAAAGGTGTTATATCAAGGACTCAAAATCATTGCTAGGCAGGAAATATTGCATTACTTTTCCCATTTTCCCCTTTAAAACTTCAGACAGGAATCCCTTGGCTTGATTCGCTGTGACTGAATTGATGGATTAGCCGGAGAATATCCAAGGAGCATCCTGCCAAGATGAAAGAAGCCCTCCTCTAGAGACCCCACCACCCACAACTGACATTCTCATCTTTCAGTCTGTAATCCAGAGATCTTAAAGACCTTAGTCCTAGGGTAGATTTGGTGGTGTAATAAATCTGTAAAGATCTGTCAGATGACAAAGCCTTGCTGGAACTAAATATGCTAATTAGAATAGACAACCTCTGCTCTCTCAAAAATCTGCTGTTACGCATTGAGGAATAACAGTAACAAATAGAAATAATAGTTTTTCTAAGGGTCTCTAAGGTGTTCTGAGTGTTATTGCATGTTGCTAATGAGTTGCTAGGGTGTTCTGGGTAATTGCTAGGGTGCTTATCGGTGGCTTGTACTGTGTAGTGTTCTATGTGCATACTGTGTGTTCATAGTATAAATGCTTTTGAGCATCAAAGTTTAAAGCTGTGTTACAATTCACAGGGTCCCCACGCAGTTTCACAGCTCCCTACAAACTCAGCAGGGGGTGTCTGTAGAAGTTCATTTCACTTGATTATATTTGTTCATTTGGAATGCCCTGCTACATCATCAAACACAGATGACACCTGAATCACACAGATTAGAGGTGTCCAATATGATGAAAAAAAAAACATAATAAAAATACATAAAATATACATAATGTATAGCTAATATGCGAGCATACATACACACAAACACACGTATGTATATATATATATATATATATACATATATATATATATATTTACACACACAAACTTTTATGTTAGATGCGATTAATCACTTTTAATCAATTTGACAGCACTATTAATATATATATATATATATATACCAACAAAGATTTTTAGAAAAGAATAATCCATCTCTGAGTCCCTATAATGCAAATGTATGGGACCTCCAAAGATTATGCTTCAAAAACATATTATTTTTTCTTGCTGTGTCTGATTTTCATTTCCTGTGTTTTTTTTCCTTTTAGCCTTTAGGTGTGTTCGACTTAACGCGACGTTGTACAGACTGATCGGTGCATGACATCAAAGTAACATAACAGCGATTAGAGAGCAAGTGGCTCTGCTTTCGAATTGCTCTCGTGGTACTTTAACGTCATACACCGATCGGTCTGTACAGCACTGCATCAAGTCGAACACACCTTTTGTTTCCATTTTTTTTTTCATGACAACTCATTACCTACACCTGTTCCTCATCAGCCTCTTGTTTGCCTGTGTATATATAGCCCTGTGTTTCAGTCCTTTTTTGGCGGTCATTGTCTTTACATAGTTCTGTAAAACTGATGCATTTCTTTTTCCTCCGTTGGGATCTTCATCTTCCTGGTTTGATTCAGTTGTCCTATTTTGAATTATCCTAGTTTGTGTCCATTTTGAATAAATACTGCTTGCAAATAGACAGTTGCCTCTGCTCTTCCCTGCTAAACCATAACAATATTGAAATTGTATATATTTAAATGTATAACACAACTGCAAAATAACGATAAATAGGGATCTCGTCTATGGTGCCAAAATGGCTCTGAGTAATAGTGATGTTTGCCTACGCTAACTATGCTAATTATGATGTCTCATGGCTGAACAGAAGTAAAGTTTGAATGATGCACATTTTATATAGACTTTCTTCTCCCATAAACTGCAGTGATGATTATTGTATGTTCTTTATGTTAAAGATCTATTCTTGACAGAAAGGATGTGAGTCATAAATGCAGTAAAGTGACATCTAAGCAGCAATCTGGCATATCACTCAATCTCTTTCACACACACACACACACACACACACACACACACACACACACAGTGTGTCACTATCAAAACTTTTCTTGGAGCATCACAACCAGCCAGAAAGAGAAACATTGGCTTAATTTGTTTGGGGGTGTGGCTAACTGTTTGATGACCAATAACAAATATGGGGAGTGTCAAGGAAACAAGTTTGAAAATACTTTCTTTTTTATATTTGCAATTCTGCCACATCCACTATCGTCAAAGATGACAGTCAATTAGCATAAAGTTTGGATTGGCGGTATGGTTCCATTTTGGGCAAGAACTCCCTGCACATGCATGCAGCCTAGCATGGATAAGAGCAGGGAGCAGCAATAACTGCCTTAGGGTAAACAGAACAGAGCCAACATAAATGTATTGGAGATATAATTAATGTTCAATAATTTAATGCACAACATAAGTGAATTAGTCTGATTTGAAGGGAAATCAGAAGGCCAAGTCCTGACTGGACGAGAGGAGGAGCTCAGGTTGGAGGAGGGTAATTAGCTCCTGAGCAATGCGAAGGAACATACATAACAATAACGATGACTATACCTGTAAAATTTTAATAATCATTCTAATTATGAGAATAGACCACACCATAACTATATCAGTAACAACACAGAGGAATTAAATCATTGTAATCACTTTCAGAATGATTTTGTTTTCCTACTGATGAAAGATAAAAACATTAGCTGTGTCTGAAATCGCATACTATCTGAGTAGGTACTACATTTGAATTTTTACATCTGACATTTATTTCGACACCATTAAAAAAAGTATGCTCTATACCGTATAAATGTGGGTAGAATGAATTAAATTCAGACGTATACATCTGCCATGTTGTTACTGTCACGTGACCTACTAGTGTCAGTTGTGTCGTTTTAACTGCATTCATAAATCCTCTCCCGTGGCCTCATGGGATAGTAAAGTGTTCTTCGAAAGCATTCCACTCGGCAGAAGTAGAAGGTCATCCAGGTACTTTTCGCCTTCTGTTTTTTGAATACTATGTATTCGGATATACAACTCATTTGCCTTACTTTTTGTCACACAGTATACATACTATATATAGGGAGGTATTCGATTTCTGACGCAGTGATTGAGAAAATCCACTTTGATGAAGCTTGATTATGTAAAGTGACAGGCGACATGTGGCCCTATATAGTTTTCGATATATTCATCTTTATAGTTATCCTTCTTGGTTTGAATGGGCCTTTACTCTGTTCTCTCTTTCCTTTCACTTTTTTTTTTTCAAAATCAATATTTTGGATAACTCAAATCCATTATATCGAATAATTCAAATCCAAAGAATAAAAAATAATAAAGTCGGCATGAAACGGAAGTTGCGATAGTCTTTTCTTTCCTATTGTGATGTATATCTGAGAAAAACAGCATCTTGAACAACAAGAAATGGGGAAAACAGCTTGGTCTCCTTGGATTTGTCAATGTTCTTATGAATATTACTTCAGGGTCATTAGATTTAATAAGAAACCTTGGAGGTATGATAACTGGCCCAGATGATCGCCATTCATATATCTTAATTGGATATCCTAACCTCTGTTTGATAGCAAGGACACAACTATTTCTTACTCACAATCACTGTTACACTGTGTGAAGGACTCAGGTGCCAGCATCAATTTTTGTGTGTGTGTGGGTGTTAGAACGAGACAATATTGCACCAAAGATAATATTAGAAACAAACGCATATGAGGTCCTTACACAACAAACCTTGCAATGATGACAACATACTGACAAACAGGACCACAAACTGTCTACATGCCAGCTGCTGGATGTCATGATCCACAAGGGAATATATGGAAGACGAACCGTTCCATCTAACTATATCTTACCACTACCTATGTGAACTTTCTTTAGCTTATGGCACGCTACAGCCTCTGTGGCTCTGCAGTGGGATGTATCAACTTTCAATCTCAGCCAAGTGCACCATCAAATATTCATGCTTGTGCTGCGTAGAGATGCCAGATACACATTTTACTGAGGATTATTTGTTGTGTGTTCTCAGGAATGTATTACAAGCTTTTGATCACTGAACCACTGGAGGGAAAGCAGCAGTCTCAGAAAATGACTAAGCAACATGACTACAAACTCTACAAAAGCACCTTATGAACTAAAAAAGGTTGTTTAAAGCCTCTCATGATGTAGTCACACCTGCTGACTAAATTAATGGTTTGGCACAATTCCCAGCAGCTGTTTTCGCTGAAGTATTCATTTGTGAACGTCTTCTCACATCTGCTTCTTCCCTCACATTGCACCAATGAGGTAAATATGCTTTTGTTTCATATTTGTCACTGATGTAGAATGACGTCCAGAACTGGAGATGGTGGTGGATTGCTGTTTAGACCATTAGTAAGATGCTTAATCATGATGTTTTATACTGTAGATTAGTATGGTTTGCTGTAATTTTAATTTTCTTCTTCTAAAGCTGATAAACATCAGTTTATGCAATAAGATGTCCCTAAACCCAATCACAGATTGCAATAAAATTGTCAATATACTAAAGCACTCTAGTCTAATTCTGATAACTTCACTAGTAACAACATTAATGTATATGTAAAAAATTATTTTATGTATGTTTTATGGAGGTAGCAGAAATGCATGGCTGCAGCTGACTTGTTGCCTCGATGCCTTATCAGGCAATGACTCTGCAGGCAGCATTTGCGCACGAAGGCACCTCACGAAACTGATTTCGGACAGACTTCTGAGGCAGCACAACAGTTAATGATCTACAGCAAAATAGAGCAAGCTTTGGTGATAACTAAGCAAATATTTAATTACTACAATAGTAATTTCTCACTAGAAATGACATTGGTCAAAATCGTACATTTACACACAAACGTACCACCAACTGCAACCTTCAGACTCCATCTTTAATTTTTAGCTCAACTGTTGCGGAATGAAACCCACAGGATTGTGGGATATCAAAGGCAGTGAAGGATACATCTATGCTGCCTTCAAAAATCAATCAGATGAAGATATCTCAGGAGACAGGAAGAAGCTAACATTGGATTCAGATGTGCCTTGATGCCTTCCTACCTTGGAATGCATCCTCTGAAGGCAGCATTTTCGGACACAGCCACATTTTCCGTTCCTAACCACCATTAAAAATGGCAGAAGAAGAATAAGAATGGTGCATTACTGCCACCTACTGGACTGGAAGACACACAGGAGCAATGGCATCCCCCACGTTACTGTTAAAATTCCTTACAAATTGGTTTGTTTTTTGCACTTGGATAAAACGGTTTACTCTGTCTTCTTCAAAAGCTGATAAATATAATTCTAAGCAATAGAGATACAGTTGCAAGAATAAGTATGTGAACCACTTGCAGAATCTGTGAAAATGTGCAAAATTTTAACAAAATAAGAGAGATCATACAAAATGCATGTTATTTTTTATTTAGTGCTGTCCTGAGTAAGATATTTTACATAAAAGATGTTTACATATAATCAATAAGACAAAAAAATGGCTGAATTTATTAAAATGACCCAGTTCAAAAGTTTGTGAACCATTGATTCTTAATACTGTGTGTCATTACCTGGATGATCCACGACTGTTTGTTTTGTTGTGTTATGGTTGTTCATGAGTCCCTTGTTTATTCTGAGCAGTTAAACTGAGCTCTGTTTTTCAGAAAAAATCTCCAGGTCCCAAAAATTCTTCAGTTTTCCAGCATCTTTTGCATATTTGAACCCTTTACAACAGTGACTGAATGATTTTGAGATCCATCTTTTCACATGGAGGACAACTGAGGGACTCAAACACAACTATTAAAAAAAGTTCAAACATTCACTGATGCTTCAGAAGGAAACACGATGCATTAAGAGTCGGGGGGTGAAAACTTTTGAACAGGATGAAGAGGTCCAAATTTTTCTTATTTCGCTTGAATATCATTTTTTATTCATTTAGTACTGCCCTTCGGAAGCAACAGAAGATACTTGCATACTTGCAAGACAAATTAAATACAATTTACCTTGATCTTCAAATTCCAAATGTTTTCACCCCCCATCTATTACTGCATCATGTTTTTTTATGGAGCATCAGTGAATGTTTGAATCTTTTTTAAAAGTTGTGTTTGAGTCCCTCAGTTGTCCTCAGTGTGAAAAGACGGATCTCAAAATCATTCAGTCACTGCTGGAAAGGGTTCAAATATGCAAAAAATGCTGGAAAACTGAAGAATCTGCAGGACCTGGAGATTTTTTCTGAAGAACAGAGCTCAGTTTAACTGCTCAGGACAAACAAGGGACTCATGAACAACCATCACAAAACAAAAAAAACAGTCGTAGATCATCCAGGCAACCACACAGTATTAACAATCAATGGTTCACATATTTATGAATGGGGTTATTTTAATAAATTCAGCTATTTTTTTGTCTTGTGGATTATATGTAAACATCTTTTATGTAAAATATCTTACTCAGGACATTACTAAATAAATAAAAAAAACATGCATTTTGTATGATCTCTCTTATTTTGTTAAAATTATTAACATTTTCACAGATTCTGCAAGTGGTTCACATACTTTTTCTTGCAACTGTATCACTCAAAAAAAAATCTGTGATTATGATCAAATTGTCCATTCCACACTATACTAGTGCACTCTAGTTTAATTTGACTAATTTGACTAACAAAATAAGTATATGTTTAATATATTACTGTTTACATTTTATGTATGTTTTATTGATGTAACAGAAATGCATATTTTGCATTAAAGGATCAGTTCACTTTTAAAATTACCCCAAAATTACCCCAAGATTTACTTTACGTGTCGTGTATTTGACTTTCTTCTTTCTGATGAACACAATCTGAGTTATATTAATAAATATCCTGACGCATCCAAGCTTTATAATGGCAGTGAACGGGACCAATGAGTATGAGGCTCAAAAAAAGTGCATCCATCCATCATAAACGTACTCCACATGGCCTTCTAAAGCAATTTAATAAGTTATAAAGTAAAATATTTTGCTTCCGCCAGACCGCCTTCTCAACTTACAAAGAAAGTTTAATGCCTCTCGCAGTTCAAAACGCTTACACTACGTCCTACACCTTTCGTATTAAACTTACGATAAAAAGTGTGACTGACACAATACATGTGGAGTACGTTTATAATGGATGGATGCACTTTCTTGAGCTTCATATTGTTGGTCCCGTTCACTGCCATTATAAAGCTTGGATGCGTCAGGATATTTATTAATATAACTCAGATTATGTTCATCAGAATGAAGAAAGTCATACACCTAGAATGGCTTGAGGGTGAGTAAATCTTGGGGTCATTTTCATTTCAAAGTGAACTAATCCTTTAAAAAATGGCAGAAGAAGAAGCAGAGATTTCCTCCACCTACTGGACTGGATGACGCACTGCCATGCTACTGTTAAAATTTCTTAAATATTGGGTTGTTTTCACACTTTAAAAATGATCAGCAGTCACAACGCTTCTGAATTCTTTCTAAATTATCTTCTGGGTTTGGAAAGACATGAAAGTGAATAAAAAATATATAATTTTCTTTTTTTTTGGTGAACTATCCCTTTACACTTTGACAACACATATTTCATTTGTCACATCTGAATTGAAATGAAATTGAAATGATGGTCTATGAGTGAGATGCTTTAGCGAGCACTTGGTTAGATTAAAGGCGCAGGTCTGTGCCTGCGATCTTCATGACACCTTACAAAGAACAAAAGCTGAATGAAATACTACATTAAATGCTCTTTACTGTATTATTGTAGTTGTTACATTATATTGAAGCAATGCAAATAATGATAAAAAAAACATATTAACTTGATAAGACTAATGGATTTGGTTTATATAAATTTATTAATATAAACTAAAGTAAAGTAAGGTAACGCTGATTCATATTTTTTTAATCCAGAAACCAATCATCAGAAGTATTTAGAACATGAAAACCAAACACAGGGAGGAGATTTTGCCTGCTCATTTAAGAGATCCACCACACGCCACTGCATATAAGAGCCAGAAGTTTTCACCCCTCCGATGCAACTTGCAGAGCAAAACCAATTCAAGCAAGGTGCCACTAATATTTCTCCTCTAATGAGACTAGTAAGGACTAGACATCAGCCAAGAGCAGGTGTTCATTCTAATGATTTATTCATGATCCAATTATGAGCTTCAACCAACATTCTGTCACAAGTGCAGTGACATTTCAACTACTATTAATTGCTTTATACAGTCAGTTTGGTAATCACGCATTGCTGAATATCATTCCAAGATGCTCCATTTATATGTAAAGCAGATGGAAAATCTGAGTGGTTGCTGGAAAAATGGTGCCATAACTGTGTCTTATGCTTAATAGTAAAATGGACATCAGCCATTGATGAAGACCGCAAATGTCAGGCATTTATCACTCGGTGGAAAAACCATTGATTTACAGATTACTTCTTTCTGAAAGAGTCTTGCAAATGCCACTGAGGATTAGAATCTTATTTTTAGCTTGATATAACTAGTGATGAGGTTGTTTGCTCTTTTAAATGTAATACTGTATATACCAGCATAGTTGTTTGTCAATGTATGTTGTGTTTTGACAGCTCGTGTGCAGCTCCTGCTTTTTTTCTCCCTACCTGCCATTTTTTTATTGCTTCATTTTTTAAATCTGGGATGAGACAGATGCCCTGTTGTTGTGGCACAAAAATGATCTGATAAAAGATCTGATTTACACTGAAGACTGGTCTTATTACTGTGTCATTCCTGGTTAGGACATGGAATAAGACCACGTTAGCTGACTGGCTTAACCAGCAAGAGCCTGCTGTTTCATTAGCAAAAGGAACACTTTGGTCAGCTATAGCTTTACCATCTTAGTTTTCTAGTGAACAGCATGGTTACAGCAGAGACCAGTTGTTGCACTGATGTTTACTAAGAAAAGCAACATATACCAGTGTTAGCATTAGCATACATTAGCCTGCTCTGAACAGAGCACAAACTTCACTCTTCACAACAACAGCAAACCCTGGCATTCTGCCCTAACAGAATCCTTTTTTAGATGCCAGTATAACAGAACATTAAGCAGTCACACAATTCCCCCTGCACATATTGCTCAAACACATAAAATAACACAACTTTCTACTTTTATTATTCCCCTTCAGGCTCATGCAAAGCATGCTGGGTACTGAGAAACCCCTTGACAACAATGTTACAATATGTGTGTAAAAAGGACTTTTCATTAATTCTTCGCTCAAAATTAGCAATTTTGCTTAAAAATGCTAAAATTTAGCAATTTTAGCAAAATTTCAAATATCTTTTTTTTTCTGCTGAAAAGAAGACATTACATTAAAACATGTTGTGCATTGTAACATCGTTTTCATAACAATTCACACTTCCACCCAGAATTCTCGTTCCCATTTTGATGGTTTAATGGATTTTTGACATTTTACTTTTGATGTATTTTTAATAAAGTGTTTTTAATTACAATGATTATCCTCATTAGATTCTCACCGTGTCACTTTTTTATTGATAATGGCATAAATTAAAGGAAGTATACACAACAAATACTACCATGTCTAGATATCTAATAAATGTCTATACCTAAACATATTTAAATAATAATTATATTTAATGATAATTTTATATCAAAAAAACTTTTTTTAATTATTTTGCGATACTGAATGGGGGAATGTACTTAAAGGGTTAGTTCACCCAAAAATGATAATTCTGTAATTATTTATTCACCCTCATGTCCTTACACACCTGTAAGACCTTCGTTTATCTTCGGAACACAAATTAAGATATTTTTGATAAAATCCGATGGCTCATTGATAGCAAGATAATTAACACTTTCAGATGCCCAGAAAGCTACTAAAGACATATTTAAAACAGTTCATGTGACTACAGTGGTTCAACCTTAACGTTATGAAGCGACGAGAATACTTCATAACAAAATAACGACTTTATTCAACAATATCTAGTGACGGGTGATTTCAAAACACTTCGCTTCGAAGCTTTACGAATCTTTTGTTTCGAATCAGTGGTTCGGAGCGTATCAAACTGCCAAAGTCACATGATTTCAGTAAACGATACACACTCCGAACCACTGATTCGAAACAAAAGATTCGTTAAAGAAAGAATCGTTATTTTGTTATTTGTTTTTTGTTTTTGGCGCACAAAAATTATTCTCATCGCTTCATAATTAATTACTTTATTCATTAAATTAATTAAGCAAAATATATTTTTTCTTTTGATTTTATGTTGACATGACCTGCACGTTCATAACAGGTTTGAGATTCACCCTCTACCTGTTAAAGTAATATTTTTTGATTCTCAAAGGGAAGATTAGAGACGACATTTCTAATTGTGAAAGTTATTATGATTATCTGCTTGAGCATCATCTTGTCTTCTTGGCAACAGCGTGGAGAAATCTATCCGCCCCCATCCTCTGATTTGTAACGCGCAGCTTTGACTTGTTCCTCATTCAATATATTATCCAGACATTAAACTCCCTGCTGTCAGCATGCGCGCACTAATACAACCATTATCAGCAGCAGCGGCAGCAGAGCAACCATAACTTTAGAGAGATAATATTAGGATCTCACAACAAATGCACAACGTGCGCACTCCCGTGGCACAATAAAACAGCAGGGCTCCCGGTCATGTTTTACATGAGACGGTAAACAAACAAGCCAAAGGAAAACAATCTAATACCATCACAATGCCCGTAGTATTTCCAGACATCTCGGACAGTTAAATTATTTAAGTATCACCCCCTCCTCTACGCTTAGCACCCAAGCATATGTCTGCTGCAATAGCGTTTTAAAGCTACAACTGTTACAAAACGCCCACTTTTAAAACCCGTTGAAGTTCAGAATGAATGATTGAATCGTTTGTTGAATCATTTCTTCTACGATATAATTGAGAACAGTTCATCGGAAGCGATGTGAATATAACAATAGTGCGGCTTACCTTTAAAACACCTCCTGTGGTTTATGTCCGGTTAGATGCTTCTGACTGTCTGCATCAGCACCAGCACACACGGGGAGCGCCCAACGGCTTAGGGACCGTGTGTGAAGTGACACTCCATCAACAAACACGAAAACTAAGGGGTCATGCGAACTATAAAGTTTTTGACTGCGTGTTTCAGTGAGCTTGTAAGCGTGGCTCACATCATAGAATGCTAACTTTGTCTTAAGGCATGATTTTGTCTATTTAAGGAATTAAATAAACGTACTTGCTAAAAATAAGCGTTGATTTGCACTGCCATCTGCTGGTGAAAGTTGTAAGTGTAAGTGTAAGTCCATCCATAATAATGAATCAACATGCACATTGTGGGGGAAACAATATGATTTGGCGGTATACATATAAAATATGGATATAAAATCACAAAGCCATACAAAATAATAAATAAACATGTAGGGACACACGTGCATCTATACAGGTTTGTCTGTTTTTCCAGTGAAGCTGGATGATGATGTTGTACCCACACCAACAGGCGGCGGTGCTAAACCACTGAGACACATCGCGAACAGATGCTCTCAGAATTATAACTGATTTACTATTTCTGAATGAATTACATGTGGTTTATCTCCTAGCACCGTGAGTGAGGGATGAGTTGAGCTCCAGTGCTGATACAACAACGGCTCCTCTGGTCTAACCGGCGTCAGGTAACCGAGCAATCCTGTTCATCAATAAGCGTCTGTTTCAAAGATATCTTTCAGGCCTCATAGTTCCTTTATCTATTCATCACAAACCCTGCCTATAATATGTTAGTTTGTATCAGAATTTACGTTTTGATATGAATTAGACCTCTGCGAATTGTTTTAAGATACATTTCTGTTCATCACATCCTGTTCTCTCACTCCATTGTCTAAAAAACGTAATGCATTTAGCTTCATGATCACTAATAAAAACATGCTATATGCATGTAGCCTATATTTACACCCTATAGGATGTAAATTCTGCGCTGTATAACACATATGGTGCTTTGAGCTCCCTATGAAATGATATCAAAGCGATTGAGTGTTTTAGGGTTATGATCCGTTCTTTGATAATATGCTTTATAAAAGCTGATGTGTGTATAGTTTTCCATGTTAAAAGTTTAATGTGCAGAGATGTCTATAGATTAAGGCTATTTATTCCTAAATATATAAAAGCGTAAACACAGCTGTCAACACTGCTTATTTTAGTCCTACTTAGCAACATGGGCTCAACCAATGGCGTGAGTTTGGGGCGGGGCTATCTTTTTTGCCAACCAATGGAAGGACGGGGAGTATTTGGGAAATGTTTAAAATGCACATTATTTCTGCAATTCTGTTTGGTTTCGCTGCTGGAGCGCAAATTACAGGCATCACCTTAATATTTTTAATGATTATTTCCAATTATTTATTGATTAATTAATCATTTATTTTATTTCCGAACTTTTTCGGCCAAACTTGCTTGATACTTTCTGGCACAGTATCTTTCTATACATACACAGCCAGTCAAATGTATCCATGTATATATGTAATATCCATTAAAAACTGTTTCTGTTCCTAAGTTTACAGTTTCTTTCATTATTTTTGTAGTGGTATTTTTCATAGGGATGAACTGCTGATAACAAAGCCAAGATGAAATGTGTGATTTTATCATCTTCTGTTGAATTATTGTTTTAAGACATTTTTTAAATTATTATTAACAGGCATGCTGTTCAGGATGGTAAAACTCAGACTGCTCAACACGATTGCACCAGCATACTTCTACACAGCAACCGTGGTCACATTAGCCCTCCACTTCCTCCTCTTCATGCCCACTGTATTCCAAAGGCAAGATGTGATGTTAAACCCCACCATGCTGGCCCACATTGCCGTCTTTCTATTCTTCATGGGGAACGCATTGGGTAATTACACAATGACTATACGGTATCCATCTGAGAGTGCCAATGAGACAGTTATTCCAGTCTGTTCACCTGACTGCCCAGACAGAATTGACGCACACTACCTCCTGAATGGACGCCACTTCTGTAAAGTGTGTAAGAAAGTGATTCTGAAACGGGACCACCACTGCTTTTTCACAGGAAACTGTATTGGGAATAGGAACATGCGCTACTTTATTATGTTCAGCATCTATACGTCCTGCTGTTGTCTGTATTCATTGGTAATTGGGGTGGCGTATCTTACAATGGAGTACTCAATTTCCTTTGAGAACCCACTGACATTCCTCACTCTTCTTCCACTGACAACAGGCTACTTCTTCCTTGGTAAGTTTGATTCAGACTTGCTTTAGGATTTCTTGATTTATCTCGCTTTGAAAATCTGGTATAAGACAATTCTTTCTTTTATTCCCTTCAGGTTTGATTTCAGGTCTCCAGTTATTTCTGGTTGTAATGCTGTACGTCTGGCTGGGTATCGGACTAGTGAGCGCCGGTTTTGCTGTCAACAGCTTCTACTTGTAGCCAGAGGGCAGACCTGGTGTGAGCTGCAAAAAGGGTATTTGTCGGAGAGTCGCGGTACCTGGCGTGCCAACCTGACTGATGTTTTTGGTTCCCGTTGGGCTCTGGGCCTTTTCCTGCCAGTTCAGACTGTCGAGACTGTACCTGGAAACTGGCAGGTCTACCATGATCACAAACATGACTGAAAACCCTATCAGTGTGTTTATTATAATTTGAACCATGTGGAACAGATATTATGTGTGATAAGGGCTTCAGTTCATAAGACTTGTATAAGCCTAAGCAACTGATCTACCTTTTTAGTGGATTTCTGTCATCACTGCGCAAATTAGGAGAGCGTTATGTCACAAGGATGTGGTAACCCCCATATCTATGTCCATCAGCACTGTACTGAAACTCAATTTCAGCCCTAGTTCAGGGCAGCAGTGATTAGCTGCGGTAACATCAGAGAAGGAGGCCAGGATTAAAGGATGGATGGGTTTACAAAACAACGCACACTAGGTAATCAGCACACTATTACACAAGTGGCCTGCTAAATTGTGGGTGACTTTTACTTTAGTTAGAATTTGAATTTAATTTAGAATTTTTGAATTGTAATTTAAATTGAAATTCAAAAAAATTAAATACAGGTAATGCATTGTGGGAAATGAAGTGTTCTTCCACCCTGGTCCACAAAAATGTATTAAATATGACAAAACTAAATACTTAAAATAAACATACAAAGTACACCGCCCTTCAAAAGTATCAATACTTTTATTTAGCGAGGATGCATTAAAGGGTTAGTTCACCCAAAAATGAAAATTCTGTCATTAATTACTCACTTTCATGTCGTTCTACACCCGTAAGACATTCGTTCATCTTTGGAAAACAAATTAAGATATTTTTGATGAAATCCGATGGCTCAGTGAGGCCACTATTGAGAGCAAAGCCACTGAACTTCTCAAGATCCAGAAAGGTACTAAAAACATATTTAAATCAGTTCATGTGAGTATTGTGGTTCAACCTTAATATTATAAAGCGACGAGAATACTTTTTGTGCGCCAAAAAAACAAAATAACGACTTATCAACAATATCTAGTGATGGCCGATTAAAAAAAACTGCTTCTGAGCTTTACGAATTGAATCAGTGGTTGGAGCGCCAAAGTCACGTGATTTCAGCAGTTTAGCCGTTTAATAGGAGATCTGAATCACTAATTTGAAACAAAAGATTCGTAAAGCTCATGAAGCAGTGTTTTGAAATCGGCCATTACTAGATATTGTTGAAAAGTCGTTATTTTGTTTTTTTGGCACACAAAAAGTATTCTCGTCGCTTTATAATACTAATGTAGAACCACTGAACTCACATGAACTGTTTTAAATATGTCTTTAGTAGCTTTATGGATCTTGAGAAGTTCGGTGGCTTTGCTCTCAATAGAGGCCTCACTGAGCCATCAGATTTCATCAAAAATTAGAGAATCTGCAACACACAATATCGCGGAATGTCCCACCTTCTAAGTAAAAGAGCCAATCACTAATTGATAAAGTCATTGCGTCACTGCAGCTGCCGTTAGAAGCTCCGGTTCCCATAGAAACCTGAGACTCGCTCTTAGGACTGCACATGTGCATTGGCTGGTCTAGCCTGAAAAATACGCTTTTTTTAACGCTATTTGAGCATAAGAAACAACATTTATGGGACAGTTCATGTCAGATTTTGTTGCTGATTCGAAATATGTTATTTAATTGTGTGTTCGCCAAGCAGTTTTTGAGATTTCAGGATTCCCCCATTCAGATAGGACTTGGTCTTGGATGCCCGAAATAGCTGCCCGGAGGCGTTGCAAATATGGCCGCCAAGTGAACAGACTTTCCTTGAAAGTCAATTAATGCTTTGGAGTATAAGAGAATATTGCAGAATGGCTCACTTCCCACCAATGAAAAGTTATCTAAAGAGGAATGATCAGATGTTATTTTTCAACAATACAATGCTACTGCCCAAACTGCAAAGACAACCAAGAAGTGGCTCATGTTTCGGCCTGGTCGGAGTCTAGATTTGAACACTATAAAGAATATTTGGTCTCACATTAAACTCAAACGAACTGGAAGACATTTTTCAATTACTCATGTACTGTTTGAAGCCACACAGCTTAAACATTTAACAAAGAGGAAGGCTTTCCTGTACTAAATTACTTTGTAACAATTAAATCAGAAGTCACATAAATAAATGAGGAGGGATCAATCACCACTTAATACCACATTGTATTTCCTTGTCAGCAAAATATTCAATTCTGGAACACCACAAATGTCTTGACAAAAATACATAAAGCAGAATTATCAACCTTTTCACCATTGGAAGCAAGTACTTATAAATGTCCACCCAACATTAAAGTCCTGAGTACCACAAATGTCCTTGGTTCTTCACTCCATTGTTGATGTTAGGATATTAAGAGCATGAGATTGTAATTCACCCATCACAGGTTAATCCAAAGTCTGTAAAGGAGCTCAAACATAATCCCAGATTGAGGAGAAACACAAACTACACTACATTTATCTACAGCATTTTTGCAGTTCTTGCTAATTTCCTGACCAATGATTTGTGGTTAAAAAGTTACAAATTTGAATTCCCATTTAAACATTACAGTTACAGTAGCTATATTAACTTCTTTTAAATTCAACTCATTTTAATTCCACTTCCATTCAAGATTTGAATTTCAGCAATCTGTTTGCTACCTCAATCTAAATTCAATTCAATTAAAAAAAAATTGAGATACTGAACTGGAACTATTTATACTTAAAAACATCATAGAATAGTGCATAAGTACGGAAATTGGGACGCACCTTATCAGTTGCAGTTCTGGCGCCCCCATCCCAATAGGTGTGTTCTGTTCAACTTTAAGCATTTGCATGCGTTTTAAAGTAGTTAACGTTTTTCGCATGCTGTTTTTCTGAGCGCGTAAACCCAAAGCACATGCATATCAAAAGCCTGTCACACAGCACGCAAGTACTGAACTAAGTTTTCTTTCTAATCTTATTGTGCTTTAACTGTCAAATACACATAAGGTTTACATAAACACAGTTATTTATATCTTAAAGTGAATGTAGACTGTTCGGATGCATGTGTTTCAGTATATTGGATCTGTGCATTAGGTCTTAAAGTGACAGCAGCCTAATAAACCTATTGCCGTCTGTCATTAATGTTAATCAAAAAGAGAAAATCACTCACTGCTCTTGAATGAATAATTTCAGTAGCTTTAAGAATCAGTGTATAATTAATTCATACAATGAAGTCTATGTAGTGTTTTATTTTTAAAATTGTTTTTTGAATTTGAATGCTACTGTTACAGTAAATGCACCTACTGGAGCTGAAACTATTAATGCACTTTTTATTTGTTTGTATCTTATTTTTAATTTATAATATTATATATTATATTATTATTATATTGTTATAATATAATATTTGTCCTATTAACTTTCATCTTTGTTCTAATATATAATAACAAAGATAAAATAATAATAAGATTTGATTGTATCCCCCTCCCCTACTTTGGCCTAAATGGTCTGTCATTCTTTTTTCTTTTGATACCTTGTAAGGCTACATTTTTAAAATAGGAAAATTAGTTTGGCTGTAGAGCTCAGTGACTTGCAAAATAGTCTTAAAAACCAACATGAAAAAGAATCGTGATAAGATTGTTAATCTTAATCCTGTCTGAAAAAACTGATATATTTTTGCCATATTACCTACTCCTAAACTGACTTGACAAACATAATTTAAATCTTCCAACACGGTCAAAGTAATTAGTAATAATTGTGGGTCACACTAACCAAAACCCTCTTATAAGATAGCAATCCACTATTAAGTTTCATGTCAGTGTTTAAATTATTATAAGTGCACGCTTGTGAGTGCTGTGCTCTCAACCGTGTTTGATGTTTTGAAACATGGTCCTCAACATCCTTTGAATTGAGGATATTTGAATTGAGAATAATATCTTAGAGAATCTGGGTAGATTAGATGGTAAGCAAACAATCAGTTCTCGTAATCTACATGTTTGATGCAGGAAAAATGGGCATGAATAAAGATCTGAGTGACTTTGACAAGGGCCAAATATTTATGGAAAGGCGACTGGGTCAGAGCATCTCTGAAACGGCAGTGCTGTTTTGGCAGCACTCAGAGAGCCAGCAGCATATTAGACAGGTGGTCATAATGTTTTGGCTTTGCTGGGTAGATTACTTACAAATTGTAGTTGGTTACTGATTCCAAATTACAAAATTGTAGCTAGTAACATAATCCATTACATTACACATTTAAGGTAATATATATTGTGACTACTTTTTGATTACTTTTGACCTAACTCTCTGTTTATCACATTGTTTTGAATTGTGTAACTTATTAACTGAAAATTTCAGGGGTACTTCAGGTCTACTTTAGGTCAAAGAGGTTCATCTGACAAAAAAGTTGGGGAATCCCTGCATTGCATGTAAATATGAAATATGAATATGAATTTGTACATTTTAATGGGTTTGAAAGACAAAAACCTTCCAAAGACAGTAATACATGGTTAAGTGTTTTCGACAGGAGTTGATTAGAAATGCAATGTTGAGAAAACACTTCTTAAGTTAAATGATTTTTGTAAATCCAGTGATCAAATGCTGAGTGGGTCTCAGTTTTTCAGTGATAGTCAAATGACTAGGCTGGTCTGTGTGTTCAATTCTACAAACCTGGAAGACCTTCTGAATATATATATATATAAGCAGGAGGGTTTTTTTTTTTTTTTTTAAAAAAAAGGAACATTTAAAAGAAATAAAGTATTAGAGAGAATAATTTAATTAGGAATAATTTACTGCCATTGTGAGAATAACATAATCAATAAAAAAGTAACTGTAGTCTGATTACATTATTTTAAAACATAATATAATCTAATTACAAGTACTTAATTTTATTCTGATTAAACATTCTGATTACATATACTTGTATATGTGGGTGTGGTTTCCCTTTGTAAACAATTAAATAGTTTTGGAGATCTTCAATCTTCAGCTTAAAACACATTAAAACATGATTTACTCAACAAATTGTTCAAGCTTCAAATAACCAGGGTATAGTTTGAAATGTATTTCAAATGCCTTTATTTTTGAAGGCACATAAAGTCAAATGACACTTAGAGAATACAAAACTTCACTTCAGTACAATGCTAATACTAAACAAGACTATTGCATAGTTTTCTACAGTGGAAAAAAAGTAGTATTGGGTTCTGATAAATCAACACAGTTTATATTTTTGGAAAGCAAGTACAAATGCATTCCACAAAATGACAACAGAAAAAAAACAATGTAAAATTTGTACAGCAAAATACACTAGTAGAGCGTACATGCTATCCCTTAACGCATTCATTACTCCACTACACCTGATCAAGGCTTATTAGTACCTGCTTTTCCAAACACAATAAACCGTCTGTATGCATGCAGTACAGATTGCTACAGGGGGAAAATATCAACCTGCACATTTGCCAATATGCTCATTCACACTCAAACCCAAAGAAAACACTCTCTGTTAAGAATGTAAACAACCCACTTAAGAATACAACACACGGCATTAAAATATTAATCACATTCAAATAGACCCTGACTAGCACAAATGGTTATAAGTCATCTTACTCTTAAAGTCCATTGGTCTTTCCCAAAGACAACAATACAAACAGTAATAAGAAGATTTACTTGGAGATGAGAACACATTATACACAAAAATCATGTTTATTACAAAGACATTAATACTCACAAGGATGAATATGAATTTCACATTTTTAACTGAATTAAAAAACAATTTAATCATTGTGCACTTAAGCATAATCTCTTAAAGTTAAAAACACAAATGTTTGTAATTTATTAATTAAAGGCATTTATACAGAGATTAGAAAATAAATTTCTTCCCACTGTGGTTCATTCTGAGCAGAAACTATTTTTCATTTCCAGTTCTGGTGTTCCATGGCCTCCTTTCCAAATAGCAACCAATTAGAGTAAAATACGGTTAATAGCATACTTTTTAAATGAGAGTACACCGTTCTAATAAACTCTGAAATTGAGTGTTATTTCGTTATTTAATGAATCACTTTATTTAGTTGTAACCTAAACATTGTATTTGTATACTTTTGACAAAACCACAAGTATAAGGATAACTGATATTGGATAGATAACATGTGATGTGATGACTAGATCGCTAAAGTCTCAAATCTTTGACATTTCCAAATGAGATTATGAAAAGAAGTTCTTAAGAAGAAAAAAAATGTCTTAAGCAACTGATTAGAAATGTGCCTTGTAAGGTCTGAGCAAAGACGGTTATTCCATAAAACCGCAGAATACAACAGTTAATGTTAAAACGCACCTTAAATATTAAAAACTGAACCTGCTGCTACACCACACAACCTGCATCTGTGGTATCCTACGCTGCATCCTTTACACAATCCACCACTGATTCCACTGGCGTCTCCTCACTGTTTCTAGAGTTCTGGAGGATGAGCTGCAATCTGGTCCAGACTTTGGGGTCTCCACTACATATGGCCTCCATGAAGAGGTCAGTCTGAGCCTGCAGACTCCGAAGTTGGGCCTGGGAACGTTTGTTTTGTCGAATAAGTTCCTTTGTGCGCAGCGTGATGCCCAGCAGGCCTGACCGATTCAGAATATTATACGTGTTGCAGAAGCGTTTGCGTTTGCTGGAACCTGGAGAGTGGGCCTCTGAGATACTTTCCACATCACTGCTATGGGTGACTGAGGATTTGGGACACTTCTGAGGGAATGAAGCGAGGAAGGTGTCAGTGCAAAAGGAGAATGGTGAAGTGGTGGTATGGGGCTCCTGAAGGTCAGAAAGCCTGGATGAGGGGTTTTCCACACCCATGTCTCCAAAAGAAGCAATATTAGGGTCTACTCCATAACCCTTAAATGTCTCAGAGTCATCTTGCTTCAAAGAGGAACTGTGGAGAGGTTTATCATCGTAAGAACGTCGTTGATGTCTACCACCATGATTGTGGTTTGCCCTCTTATTGGTGGCATTGGCACCCTGGTCGACTGTAGACCCTTGTGCAGGGTGTGGGATGATTTTTGCAAAGGTGTTTTGCATGGGAACATGCTTTCTTGAAAGTTTCTGCTTGTCAGAGCTTTGGCCGCTACAGTCACTAGTGGGTATGACTGGCTGTAGGAAAAGCAGCTGGGACTGAGGAACCATATCTACTGAAGTGTTTAAGCTCCAAGGTTTCAGCGCAGGGGCCACAGAGTTTGACTGAAACAAGAATTATCAATGAACAATTTTGTAAAACAGATCCAAATAACAGGTGGGTCAATGACTTGTCTTATAAATGTATTCAATAATCAATTAAAATGCAACTCATTTGTGTATGAAAAAACAGCTGTACAAGCAAGCAAAGCTTGAAAAAGTTCATAAAGAGAACGTAAAACTAATCCATATGAATTGAGCGGTTTAGTCCAAATTTTCTGAAGAGACTCGATCGCTTTATATGATGAACTGATTGAATTTAGGCTTTTATTCACATATAAACATTCATCAATGCACACATCAGTTGTGGTAAACGAAAGCTCAAGCAATGAGGTTCATTCTCGAGTGTTACGCAGAACATTTAAACTGGAAGAGGTTTGCTCTTGCGTGTCAATCAGGTTCGGTTGAGTTTCTGTTTATGTTGGTTGAATAAAAGCCTAAATTAAATCTGTTCATCCTATAAAGTGATCGAGTCTCTTTAGAAAATTTGGAGTAAACCGCTCAATTCATATGGATTAGTTTTAAAATCTCTTTATGAACTTTTTGAAGTGTTAAAGTGTCAGTTGCATAGCTGTCTACAGAGGAACAGAAAACTCTCAGATTTCATCAAAATGATCTTCATTTGCATTCCTAAGATAAACTAAAGTCTTACGGATTTGGAACGACATGAGGGCGAGTAATTAATGACACAATTTTCATTTTTGGGTGAACTAACCCTTTAAGGTTGACTAGAACAATACTATAACTCAGATATGTGTCATCAGCTAATGCTTTTCCAGAAAAGCAACTATGGAGACAGGAGACATACAGAGTTGTATGAGTGTGTAATACCTGCTTGAGGACAAGGTTGTTCATTACGATCATGGGAGAGACGCCTTGATGTGAGCCAGGAATGAAAGGCACCTGAGGAGCTGTAGGCATGCTTTGTGCTGCAATACTGGTTGGTCCCATGTCTTCAAAATCTGTCTGGTCCAAAGCACTGTAATACCCTGAGCTGGCATCTATGGTGGGAAAATAGTGTTAAAAGTAAAACCTAGTAATTATGTGCAGTTATACACCTATAAATATGGTCAGTAATGGGGAAATTACGTATAATTATACCACTGCATTTGAGAAAGACAAATAGGGCACTTTATTTTGCTTAAAACCATAATACACAGAAAAACAAGGGCTGTGAAATCAACTGAGATTTTGTTTGTTTATTTGTTTTAACACCATGCCAACTTTTGTGGCTATTTTCATGGCGAGATAAATTTATGGTAAACTATATCAGGTTTTTAAAATCTATTTTTGAATAGATAAATCTATTTAAAATCTATTATTATATTATGGAGCCCCGCACATGACGTGGGAAAACAATATGTATATCATGGCCACAATTTACATTACAAATTTGTTCCCATGGTTTACTAAATCGTGGCCACGTTGTAATAATAATTTGTTCCCTTGTTTTAGTTAAATCAAAACGACGGACCAAACTTGTAAGTTGTGGGAATTAATTCTCAATTCGTGGCCACAATTTTAACTAAAAGGAGTGAACGAATTAGTAAATCATGGCCAGGATTTACTAAAACAAGAGAATTAATTCCTAATTCATGGAAACTAATTGTTAATTCGTGGACAAAATATATATAGGCCTATATACAATGTGTGGGGTTACTTAACTTTAACCCTAAAACTATATTTGGTCTAACTTTGTTAAAAATTTCTTCCAAAGTGTTAACTGAATAATAATAATAATAATAATAAAAAGTTTCTCACAGGGTCAAACCCAGCACAATCTAATAAAACATGCCTGAAAGAACATGTTGGTGGATCTTCTCCTAATATTAAAAACAACAGCCAAAAAAATATATAAATGACAAACCTGAATCTTTGTCGATCTCACTGGAGGCTTTCCGTTTGTTGCCCATGTTGGATCTTCTCTGGTGTCCAATTCGTTTGATTTCAGTCCATCTGTACAGCCCTGATCGAGGCAGTGACTGAGAGCAGGACAGAGCCATGGATTAAATAAAGGAAACCCTGAAATATGATAGTCTAGTGTAACATGAGCACATTTATGACTCAAGTCAATGAAATGCACCTCCAAACTAAGTTAAACTCACTTACAGACAAAACACAAGGTCTATTAGTGCAAAAAAATACCATTATCATTACTAAACACAGTTTCTGATAGTAAATAAACAACTCATGAATGAATAACAAGCATGAAAACAAGCCCACGAATACGCACAGGTCTTAATGCACCGCAGACAGAACAAAATACATCTCAGCATTTTTAAAATAGAGCTTGAAATTAACAGTAGCACCCTATTTTAGCTCTAGTAGTGAATAGTTTATACATATGCGAATCTGTTACTGCAGCACCTGATACACCATGCCAAACACGAGACTCTCCCATAAACACACACAACAACACAAATACGCACGTTTTTCAATACTTACCAAAAACAATTTTCTTCAGTCTCCTTCTCTTGTTAAGGCTTGTTTGTGAAATGACGCTTGACGAGTTAAAACTAAGCTTATATTTTTGTTGTTGTTGGAACCTGACTGCTCACTGTGCCCAGAGTGCAACGTGAGTTTACAAACCTAGCTCCGCCTTCGCGGCTGACTTAAATGGCTGTTACTAGGGGAACAGCCTAATCGTCACCTGCTTGACGATGCAAGATCCGCCTTAGATTTGCATATCGCCTTCTGATTGGTGCAGAGTTAAACCCTTGCGAATGTAAACGTGACTCTAAAATGTGGTGTGAATTTTTCACACTGTGTGAAATCTGCACTGCAGCGTCAGGAGTGAATCTAGCACGCGCTGCTGCGTCATCAGCCTCTCTCCATCCCATCATTCTTAATAAATAAAAATGTTGTGCAAATAATGAAAGACACGTAATAAACATAACTATTGTGATTTTTCACGCAGTTCAAACGTCAGTGACACGCAAATACGTTTGCGTATCAAGTTAGTAAAAAAAAAAATATTGGGTGGATGTGTATTTATTGTTATTATTATTGCCACGTGCACATTGCTATGATTAAACTTCTTCTAATGCAAAACTGTAATTTATTAAGAAATATTAGGTGTTCCTTCTTTTTGAACTGCATCTCACCACTACATATCTTAACCTGAAACTGATCCTAAGTTTTATTTTATCTCAAAGTCAATGGAAATATTAAACTCAAATGTAACTCCTCATTTCATATGTTCATGGCCAAAAGTACAAGGACTTTGGCAAGGTGTAACATCAACAGAACTGCCCTCCCAACAGGCCCAGAAATGCTTCTTGGATAACTTCACTATCTCCAACCTCAGGAAGAGTCATAGTAGAAGAACGCCAACAATACTAATCCTCATTGCCAGAATATGTATTGTATTAAAATGGAAATCAGATATATCAAATCAACTGGAATTTGGATACTGGATACATGAAAATGACCTGAAACAGACCAAACCAAACATTCTAAAAATCTTTTATTGGCTTTATTGACAGTTTTGCTTAATTTATTGACTATATGCAGAATGTGGCACAAGAACAGATCCATTTACCCTTTAAATGAACTCTTAATATGCTTTACTGTATATGAATGAAATGCATATATAATAATATGAAACGTATTACTGGTGTGATTTTAAAAACTTAAATTTTTAAAATAAATTTTAAATCTTATTTTCAATTACAGTGCTCAGCGTAAATGAGTACACCTCCTTTGAAAAGTAACATTTTAAACAACATCTCAATGAACACAAAAACAATTTCCAAAATGTTGACAAGACTAAGTTTAATATAACATCTGTTTAACTTATAACATGAAAGTAAGGTTAATAATATAACTTAGAGGACAAAATTTTCAGTTTTACTCAAATTAATGTGATGCAAAAATGAGTACACCCCACTGAAAGTCTCTGGAGCAAAGCAAAATTTTTGACTATAAAAGTGTGTTAAAACCCCTTCCCATTTCATGCTGTCAGCAATGGCACCACATGGAAGGGAAATGTCACAAGACCTGAGAAAGAAAATAATTTCTTTACATCAGAAAGGTGTAAGCAAAGTTTTACTTATCAGTCAGAATACTGTAGTGGTACAAAAATTTAAAAAAGATGGAACTGCAACCATCTCACAGAGACGTCCAGGTCGTCCACGGAAGTTAACACCTCGACAGGAGCGTCTTCTGATGAGAAGGGTTGAAGAAAATCGGCATGCAAGTTCACTGCAGTTATCTAAAGAAGTAGAAAGTTAAACTGGGGTGACTTTTTCCTGTGACACAATACGGCGTACACTGCAGAGGAATGGCATGCATGAGTGCCGTCCAAGAAAGAAGCCTCTCCTAAAGCCAAGGCACAAAAAAGCCGGCCTAGAGTTTGCCAGGGCCCATGCTGACAAAGATGAACACTACTGGGACTCTATACTCTGGAGTGATGAGACCAAGATAAATGTTTTTGGAACTGATGGCTTCAAAACTGTATGATGTCGCAAAGGTGAGGAATACAAAGAAAAATGCATGGTGCCTACAGTGAAACATGGTGGTGTCAGTGTCCTTATGTGGGGCTGCATGAGTGCTGCTGGTGTCGGGGAGCTGCAGTTCATTGATGGCATCATGAATTTACAGATGTACTGCTCTATACTGAAAGAGAAGATGCTACCATCACTCCGTTGCCTTGGTCATCGTACACTTTTACAACATGACAATGATCCTAAACACACATCTAAGGCCACTGTTGGATTTCTGAAGAAGAACAGGGTGAAAGTGATTCAGTGGCCAAGTATCGAACACCTATGGGGAATTCTGAAGAGACAAAGCTGAGCATCACTTTCCATCCAGCATCTAGTCTCTAAAAGAGGTCATTCTTGAAGAATGGAAAAAGATAGATGTTGCAAAATGTCGCCAAATTGTTCATTCCATGCCTAGAAGACTTAGTGCTGTCATTAAAAATCATGGAGGCCATACAAAGTACTAGATGTAGTAGTTTTTGTTGTGGGGTGTACTCATTTTTGCATCACCCTAATTTGAGTAAAACTGAAAAATGTGTAATCTAAGTTATATTATTAATCTTACTTTCATGTTATAAGTTAAACAGATGTTATATTAAACTTTTTTTTTGTCAACATTTTGGAAATTGTGTTTGTGTTCATTGAGATATTGTTTAAAATGTTAATTTTTTCAAAGGGGGTGTACATTTACAATGAGCACTGATGTGTTAATTGTATTTAATATTTGTTAACTAAAAGTTACATTTGAATAAGTATATATTCTTTATATACTGTATATCTAAATTATATAAATCATAGACAACACCTTCAGAACACCACAGAAAACTTTCTACCTTTTTACATTTTCAGGTGCTATTTACACTTACTCCATCAACCAATTGTCTGATTGAGTCAGGCAAAATTACAAAAGAAATCTTGCTAATAACAGGATCAGTGGCATGGAAAGTAAAGCAGGTGGTGTTGGCTACAACCCGAGTTCAAATCCTCAATTTTTCAAACTCATTCTTCTCTTTTCCCGTCTCATATCAGCTCAGAGAGCCATTTATTTTAAATAAAAATTAAAAACATATTTGAAAGCTTCATTTAGTATGTTTAATAAACTGTTTTCCTCATGGGGACCAAAAAATGTCCCCACAAGGTCGAAAATTACTGGTATTCCTATCCTTGTGCCGACATTTAGTCCCCATAACGTAGGGAATACCAGGACCACACACATGCACACACACACACCAAATGTTTCACAAAATATTTTTAATGATAATCAGAAATAACAAACAATAGTCACTCTATTCTGAAAGGTACTCTTAAATTTGTATAATATTAATAGATATTAACAGTATTTTGAAAAACATACAACATTTTTATACATTGGGAATTAAATAGCCCTTTGGTGAAAAATATTGCATTTATATTTAGGGCCCTACACTCCGTCAGCAGCATAGATAATAATGCTTCTTTGGTTTAATTCCGGCACTTTACAGACCTGAGTCCAAAGTGTAGGAAATTCAGTCATTTTCACTGACAAAACAATACAATACACCAACATTCACTCATATCGTGATGAACGTCTGTCTCGGTTCCTGTTGACTGGCCCTTTCAGAGCAAAGTCTTTGTCCTTAAACAGTGCACACATCAAATCTTTTATTATCCCCAAAGCTGAAATACTATAATGATATATATTATTACAGGATGACTTTCAGATCAGTATTATTTGAAGAACACTTTGTGAATGTAATTATTTTATTATTACCACTAGAGGTCAGTATGTCAATCCACTTATTTGATGCTCAAGTCGAGGGCTAAACCCACAGAGAAGCTTTAAAATAAGCAAACAGAAAATACTACATATGAAAACATCACCTAACATGGTTTTCACATGATTAAACTGTAATACAGTCTAGGCATAGCTGTGATATAGAATCTAAAGACAGATGAAAATGGAATATCTTTGGCATTGTTTGTTCTGTGGTTCCTCTTCTGAACAAATACAAAATGGCTTTGTTAATATATTGATTAATGGAACACAACCAGTTGTACTTCAGTGGATTTTAATAAATAATTGGGAAGACTTGGAAAAGCTGGCAGCTAAACCAGTTACACTACTACTACTATACTACTTTACATCTACTAATGTTATTAATATAACACAATAAAATAACAATCTTATTATATTATAATAATATAAGTCCTTTGGATTTAAGTCAGTCTCAGATTTTAGGTTTGGTCTTCTGTTGTTTTTCTTCTGTAGAGACTAGCACAACAGGAGTTTCCTGTATAGATCACTGCTGACAGAAGCCCCGTCACCATAACAACTCTGCATCTGGGATCGTGGGGTGCAGAGCAGTGGCAGTATCCATAAGTGAATGATGATGATGGTGAGGGTCGCACAGAAGGGGGCAGGTGCGCGTGATTGGCTGGCATCACGGCGAGACAGCATTTACCTACGGGGAGGCTGGCACCTGTAATAGAGCACATATCGACGTAAGTGTGCTGCTTACGCTCAGAAAACAGTGCTCTCTTTGTCCTTGTGATCTAAAAAACCCTGCTCTTATCAAAATGTCTCTGAAATGTGGAGACTTCATTTCAGCTTTGGTTCAGAAGAGAGAGAGATGATGTTCTTTATGTGGTAATGACTGAAATAACTGTCTTTAAAGTCACCATGAAATCAAAATTTAAATTTTTTTATGTAACATTGGAGTATTATAATGGTTTATCCATGCACATCATTTTTTAAATATGCCCTCGTAATCTTCAATCAAAATAATTTCCCCTCTTGCAGCATCATCTCTTTTCTTCTCTGATGATGTTTACTGGCATGAGGGCGGGACAACCTGTCGCTCACATGAGATCCACCAATAGCAAACCACAACCATCCAATGATCCAATCAGTGCCCCACAGATAAAATCATGTCTTGTCCTACCGTTTCACTCAGATATACATCACAATAGGGGAAAAAAAACACTATCGCAACTTACATTTCATGTTGACTTTAAGTGTAAAAATTGATTGAAGTGTCTATTTAAACCCAAGTGCAAATAGCCCACCTTGCTGACAGATGCTATTTACACTAACTCCGCCCACCAATTGTCTGATTGAGCCAGACAAAATTACAAAAGAATTCTTGCTGATAACAGGATCAGTGGCATGGAAAGTAAAGTGGGTAGCGTTGGCTTCGACCCGCTTCTGGGTTCTACGTCAGAACGCCGACTCATTATTGACCGGCTCCTGCGTCAGCATCACACACATGCTTCGTGATGCTCACATGTACAGCGTCGGCCAATACTGAGCCGGCGTTCTGACGTAGAACCCGGAAGCCCTGCACTGTGTTTCCAATGTCAACAGCTCAGGAGAATGACAAGGAGGAGAAGAAATTGTTGAATAAAGTCGTTATTTGTGTTTTGTTTTTGTACACAAAAAGTATTCTCATCATTTCATAACATTAAGGTTGAATCACTGTAGTCACGTCGACTGTTTTAACACTGTCTTTACTACCTTTCTGGGCCTTGAAAGTTGCAATAATGTTGCTGTATATGGTTAGTTCAGAAACCCTCGGATTTCATCAAAAATATCTTAATTTGTGTTCCGAAGATGAACGAAGGTCTTACAGGTTTGGAATGACTTGAGGGTGAGTAAATAATGACAGAAATTTAATTTTGGGGTGAACAAACCCTTTAAGTGTACTATGTGCTTTATGCTTATCTATGCTTATTAGAGTATTGCATTGTTAGCTTAGCTACAAGCTAATGTAAAAACCATCAATATTTAACTTACCTGTCACAGTCTTTTGCTCTCTGTTTCTCCTTCCTTTTTCTCCCTCTATTTCTTGGTTTCCATCTACAACAAAATGAATAATCACTGTAATCCAATTTGTTTGTATACCAAAATGTAATTGTGTATAATTGTAGTGCGACTTGTTACCTGTCTTGCTTTGTTGTTCGTTTTCTTTGTCTTGGCATCACAATGTAAGAGAAATCATGCAGTGACAAAAAGAAAAGCAGAGGAACTATTCAGTTTATCCAGAAAATTGAAAACATTTTAAATTCCACATATATGTTCAATATACATATCTATAATAACAATACACAGCTGTATCACAAAATAGCTGTATGCAAAAAATGCGGTTACAAAAAAAAATGAATTGATCTTTTCCTTACCTACATTCACAGGCTTTGTGCTCCACAAAGGTCATCTCCACATATTCCTGGCCCTGCTCTGCTGGCTTAATCTTTAATAACTGAAAAAGTCATAATATCAATATTCATCGTATAATTATTATGATTATTTTTTAGATAAATGTGAAAATAAGACGCAATTACCATAAGATCTTTTGTGCTTCTTTTGAAACAGTTAGTATTGTTGTTCTTACTTGCATAGTGGTGTTAGAAGTGAGCGTAGGGTGACACTCCAGGTTCTCATCTCCACAGCAACCAGCGCAGCGGACCAATGGCACGCATGCAGGGCTGAAAATGTGCTCCACCTCCCCAGGGTACTCCTGAACGACTTCCACTAGCTTCTCTATAGTGCGGCAGAAACTTTTCCCCCAAACCTCTTGAAAAAGCATCACTGCAACACAGCAAAAGAAATATGAGACAATCACATTTAAAAGAGTGCAAGAATGCAAGCAATCACTTAGCATTTGGAAGCAATCACTGAGCAATAGATAAGCTATTGTTAAATGTATAAACATGGTAGTCATTCATTTGCGATGAGAACTTGTCACAGAATCCATAATTAACCAATAACGATGTGCCTCATTAGACTAGAATCATAGTTACTAAAAGTCTGAACCTCACACTCTGCTTCAAACAATTATAGTTTCATCTCAAGATACTTTTGTTCTTATTACTTTTGTTCTAATGTATACATGACCCACATTTATACATGCAGAAATGTACATCTAATATCGATTTACATAGAAATGTTTGATTTACAAAATCTCTGGGGACGAAAAAAAAAAAAAATCTCTGCAGTGCGTGTGTGCCTTTCCTGTTTATCAGGATTTCTCAAACCAGAATGTCCTATGTGGTCTTACAGAGAAATGGCTCTTTATTACCAACTTTGAATTTTTATTGCCATATTACTCTCGCTATTGAGTAAGTGTCAGCTTCTCTCTTACATTTGAAATAAAGAGGCTAAAAAATATTTATTTGACAATTATGTTCTTTAAAAAAAAAAAAAAAAAAAAACAGCCGAAAGGGCTCTACTAAATAAATAACACATGGCAAGTAAAGGGATTTTGTAAGTTAAGTATAATGTACAGTCCCCTTTGTAGGAGTTCCTGAAAAATATCAAAAATATCAATCAAATATCATCTGTCTAATCCTCATAACAAGGACAAAAATGTTAAACAGAGTGGAAAAAAATTGAAAAAACATCCATTTTTAAAATATTTTTAAAGTACCTTTATGCCAACAAAAACAAAATTAATTAATTAAAACTAAATCCATAAAATTATATCATGATGGGAACCCATAAAAGGCTCTATATGTGAACCTTTTAAGCTTCTATATAGTATATCATCTAAAAAAAATGAGGTAAAAACGTAATAGGTGCGGCAAGATAAACCAAATACATTGATGTTTATGTATTTGATATGTTTTATGTCACAAGGTGATTCTCTTACCTTTAGTGCTGTTTACATTTACTAAGGAAGAACTCTGCAAAAAAAGTGAAGAAAAAAAAGTGATTATAATATAATCTATACTAAGAGTAAAAATAAAGGCCATGATAAAAGAAAAAAAAATTGTGTGAACATGCATATACATTAATACAAAAAATTCTGGAGAACATGTAATTTTTCATCATATTGACGAAACATTTTTAATCTTCATAAAGTGCTTTCCGACCTTTTTTGTTTTCCCACATGTCGCATTAAAAAGGCTCATATATATTATGCTGGACCCACATTGGACCAGCATTTTGGAAAATAGATGGATGGATGATGCGGGCGGCATCTTCTGGCGAGACGCGGGAATTCATTCGGCATGACCCTCATAGTGCATTATGGGTATTCTCTAGCCGTTGAGCGTACATAAGTTGCACACTAGTTATTGCGGTGCATTATGGGATTGAATAAGTGCACTTGATAACTTCCACTATGGTTCGGACACCACTACAAATGGCTGTCCCCTCAAATAGTGCCCTATTTAATGGTATAGGGGGCGATTTAGGTCTTCTCATACGGGAGACACGCTGATGTGTGTTCATGTGTGTGTGGAAGGCCCACAGTTTCTGAAGTGCAGAGGGGAAAAATATTATTTAAGTTTTCTTTTTCATGGTAGGCCTAATGTATGTTCATTGAGTAACACTGTTTAATGACACTTCTTATAGGCAAGCTTGTGATATGACGCAAACCGGTCTGGTTTATAGAGTACTATGCTGAGAGATAAGTAGATGTATGTGTGTGAAGGATAAAAAAATAACATTTTAATAGCCTACATATATTTTGCCTCTAATGTTTTCTAAAAGCAGTAAGCCCTGTGAAGCCATGTTTTACAGTGAATTTAGAACAGCTCCACTCCGTGTTGTGCCAAACAACGCCCCTTAGCTGTTCTAAACTCACTGTAAACCATGGCTTCTTGGGGCCCATTTTTTAATAAACCAGCATTAATTCCATGTTGGTCCAGGCTGGTTATGCTGGTTAGAGCTGGTGGACCAGCATAGTCATGCTGTTCTCAAGCAAAACTGAGATGGTGAAGCTGGTCCACATTCATTCCCGCTTCCCATGCTGGTGACAAGCAAACCAGCAACCAACATTCCATGCTGGTCCCGGCGTGCAAAACATACATAACCTGCAATGCTGGATTTTTCAGCAAGGGAATTACTGATTTAAACGGCAGGGCCTTTAAACAACAGCCCTCTCTGGTGGCAAGAAAGAACAATACATGTTTCCTCTTCTGTGTTTTTATAAGACATTTACTCAAAGTGTTTCTCTAATGTGTGCCAGGACAAGAAGCTGAGCCATATCATATTCCTGTTAGTGTGTGTCTGTTCAAGTTCAAAATATGCTTCCTGTAGTATGAGATTTAGCTATTTATTTTCCCATTGGTCCATCTCCCTCTGCGGTTATTTTCAATTGAGCCTATGATAAACAGCATGTTTTTTCTTTCTTTCTATAAACCAGAAAAATGCAGGAATTGGTGTGGTTTTAAGTCAGTGCCTTGAGGGATACGGCATGTGATACTTTGGGATGGGAGATATGGGGGAAATATAAAACAGTGTTTGAGAATTAAATTCATCACATAAGTCTCCAAAACCTTTCTCTGCGATATATTATGCTATATTGTACTATGCTATATACTACTACACTGTAAAACAAGTGTTTAAGCTTCAAGTAGTCAACTTGAAATGTAAAGTTGTCAATTTGACAACTGACAATTTGGATATTTGAGTTCTCTCAATAAAGTTCAATCCAGGGATGTTAATTCTAATGCTAAATTAACAGCTTACTGCAAATATTGCTACAGGCTCTTTGCACAATTTTGTAGTCAGTTAATTACAGCCTTTATAAATGAGAAAAACTAGGGTCATGATTAGGCAATAAAAAGGGTCTGGGCCCTTCTCCAGTTACTCACAGAGTTTAAAGGCCAAGCTGGTCAAAACTTTCAGCCATTTCGGCAAGACTAGTTCATTGTGAAAGTGGAAGGGAAATTCTGCAGGGTCAATGTGATAACTGTGTTGGCAATTTTTATTCTAAAAAGAGGGAATTTACCGAGACATTTACAGTAAAGAGTAAGTACTTCCATTAACCCTATAAAACATAGTTGGGAGTGCAGAACTTTCAACGTCATGTTCCCTGTTTAAAATGAAAAAAAAAAAAGTAGCTTTATATGTTCAGAGAACATTAAAAAAATACATTTTAATAACTTAATGAGAACAGGTCACTGTAATTTTGTTCCTGGGTCAGCATATTTTATTGATCCTGGAGCAACATTCCTGTCTGAAAATTTAGCCCTAAACCTATCCCTATCCCAAAACCTAGCCTTACCCATAAGTTATCCCTAAAATCAGAGGGAAATGATGCAGAAGCACCTAACCCTGGTTGTAAGCCTAAACTTGACATAAACTGTAAACTTGTCCCTCAAATCTGATTGGTTGATTTGAATATTGTTCTAGGACCAACAAAGATGTTGATCCAGAAACATGTTGTACTTGGTAAAATCAGTTTCACCATTAAAGGATTAGGCTAGTTCACTTTCAAATGAAAATTAGCCCAAGCTTTACTCACCCTCAAGCCATCCTAGGTGTATGATTTTCTTCTTTCTGAAGAACACAGTCGAAGATATTTTAATAAATATCCTGACGCATCTGTGCTTTATAATTGGCAGTGAACAGGGGTCACAAGTATGAGCTGAAGAAAGTGTCTCCATCCACATCCATCCATCATAAACGTACTCCACACGGCTCTCGGGGGTTAATAAAGGCGTGAAACGATGCGTTTGTGTAAAAAAAAAAAAAAAAATCCATATTTAACAAGTTATGAAGTAAAATATCTAGCTTCCTCCAGACTGCCTTCCGTATTCAACGTACAAAGAAAGTGTAAAACTCTCGCAGTTCAAAAAGCTTATGCTATGTCCTACACCTTCCCTATTCAACTTGTGGAAAAAATGTAACTGACGCAACGGAAGGCGGCCTGGCAGAGGCTAGATATATTACTTCATAACGCAACGTCAAACGCATCGCTTTGCTTCAGAAGGTCTTAATTAACCCCCCCGGAGCCGTTTGGAGTACGTTTATGATGGATGGATGTAGATGGAAGCACTTTCTTCAGCTCATACTTGTGACCCCTGTTCACTGCCATTATAAAGCTTGGATGCATCAGGATATTTATTAAAATATCTCAGATTGTATCAGAAAGAAGAAAGTCATATACACCTAGAATGGCTTGAGAGTGAGTAAAGCTTGGGCTAATTTTCATTTGAAAGTGAACTAATCCTTCAATTTGTACTTACAATAGAGACTTCACACTTACTGTAGACTTTGGCATTAGCTAACAACAAGATTCTCCAAAAAGCAAAAAATATCACGAAAATGTATCGAAACCAAGAATTCCTCATTAGATGGAACTTTTTTGTGAATAATTTTAAGTATTGAATTAAAAATATATATGAATTTAAAATTAACATTGCTCTTGTCTCTGTGTGCCATATTTACTGAATGTTTTTTTTTTTTTTTGCTCAACTTATAGTGCATTCTGGGATCGTCTTAATTAAGCTTATACAGCATAATTTTGCTGCCTACTCTGGAACATGCTTATGTTGCCATAAATGCTGTCTAGTTATGCAGTAAGAGTTCAGTGACAGTCAGGGATAAAGACATGCTTATTCACAGGCGGCTTCTACACTGCAAGTCTTTCAGACATGAGAAATCAGGCACTTGGCATCTCCATGCCCCTTTGGTCTTGAACAGAAGAGCAAGGTTCACAAAAACTTGGCACGTCAACTCATCGATGTGAGGGACCTCACGTAGCACCTCTTTGTCCGTGTGTGTGTAACCAGATGGACTGCATGAAAGTAAAGAACTCATGAAGATTCTATACGGGTCATAAATACTGAATGTGAAAGTTATAGAGAACCTCCCCAGTATCATGACCAGGAACTTACACACGATCAATGCCTAAAGGTATAGTGCGTAATTTTGGCACCATTAGCAACACCGAATGCTATTGGTTGAGCCGCTTAAATAAAATGAAATTTTTTTTTTTCATTAGTTAGTAAATCACAAAGCTAACACTTGTAAAGCTTTATGCCTAGTTAAGTTCCCAGCATGCAAAGCAATGCAAATTACAATTTACTGTTCGATTGTATTATATTTATTGTCACTTTCAGTTCTTTTATTAAGTGGTAATGTTTCAGTGCTCATTTTAACTTGTCACCATTTTTGTGGTGTGTGTGGTACTGTAAGTGTTGACATCCACCTGTGTGTAATATTTTAATGGATTCTTGGTCTGTTCAGATTATTTTGATGAGTCCATGTCAGTGCCTTAGGCCATTATTTAAATTGCCAACAGGACAGACTGCCCTGGAAAACATTCTGGTGTGGGAGCATAAAGTTCAGAAAAGATTCACTAGAAACTTTGAGTACTAACTTTCTTGGAATAAGTAAGTAAAAACAACAAAATAAGATGAGAATCTATATGTCTGTCTGTCTGTCTGTCTGTCTGTCTATCTATCTATCTATCTATCTATGTATCTATCTATCTATCTATCTATCTTTCTGTCTGTCTCTCTATCTATCTATCTGTCTGTCTAAGACTTTGTGCACATGAACAGACTGATGTGAACTTCAGCGTCTCCTATAAGCAGAAACATCACGTTTAATAACCTCCAATAGTGCGGTCCGGAGGATGCGAGGCAGGAAGTTTCGAGAAAAATAGGAAAGCAAACAAAATGGTAACCAAACATATCTGCAGACTTTTGGCTCCTCTTAAAAATGTGGATTATGATAGAAACTGAGGGCACTACAAATGCAAATAGGAAAATATGAGAGGCTGTTTGGGAAAATGTGCTGGCTCCAGAATTATATTGGTTCTGATGTGCTCTGTAACAGACACTGCGAACGGTCTTGCGAGTTCCAGAATTGAGTCTTCTTTTCTTGAATAATTTGACTCAGGACTGGTTAAAGAAGTTAAACAATTTTTTTTAAAAAATCTTTTCTGCTATCCCAGCTTATTTTGCAGAGACAACTATATATAAGCAATCAACTCGATTTCTAACTCATGCTATCTTTTTCACTCTCAGCTGTAACTCAGAGAGATATCGCTCAGGTCAACACCATCTATGATAAAGACCTGTCTCTTAAATAATAATCCACAGTGACCTGAAGTCAAGCAGAAAGAGTATCCTTCCATCCTGTCTTTTCCAATTGATCCAGCAGTGTGGGAGAGGGCTGGCCTGCTTCGACAGGAAGAATCTGAGTAAACTGAAAAAGAGACTTCAAGCAGACGCAAAGTCTATGGGAACTTCTACTTCAACATCACAAAATAAAACAAAAAATCTATAAAACTAGTGCCAGACTGCACGCCTTTACTGGCGAAACCGAAAAGTGAGACAGGGTGGATCACTGGAATATTTCAATGATGCGTAATAGCCACAAGCTCTATATTTAATAATAAGAACAGAATCCTGTGATCATGGTTTCACGCAGGCTTTCGCTTGAGGTTACATTAATTCAAACTTCACAGTAAAAGGCAGATTAAAAAAAATAAATAAATAAAAACCATTTTCCAGAGGAATTTCTGCTATTTTCACAAATAACTAGATTACCCAACAAAAACAAAGCATGTGCTTATATACTTGCCCAGTGCAAATATGCCAAATCACAGTCCTGTATTACGCCAACAAATTCAGACCAAGTATTTAAGAGCATGTGATTCAAATGCTATACAGCTCTAATATATTTATATTGATATTAACATTATGGTAATATTTTATAGAAATTAAAGTAAGCAATAAGCACATAATCTCCCTACCCTTGGTAAAATCACTGTAACGCACAGACTTACTGCTTTTTAAAAAATGGTGGCAACAGACACTGATGTTCAATAAAATGATAAGCGAAAAAATATGTTTATAAACAAATATAGTCCCAGTGGGGAAAAATTGTGTGTGAGTGTAGGAAAGTGGCTAAAAAGAAGAAGAAGAAGAAAAAAACCCCCAGCATAATTTCATGTGTTAAGCTACAGTTCATTTCCGGGTCAAAATGGACCCATATGCGAAAAGTTTTAACAATTTAGTTTAAATGGTTATATCTCTTACATGTTTAATTTTAAAAATCTGAAAAAATAAATGTGTATTTTGATAGTCTTAACACATAGCCTATCTAAATTTAATTTTCATACTAAAAACTATGGATTTTTTTTTATTTTGTAAATTATGTAGACCTCTTCCAGGTCAAAATGGACCTGAACGCATTAGTTAATGAACATTTCTATAAAGTGAGTAAAATCCTGGAGGACAACACAAACAATATTTCCTTGGTCAAAAACATCTCCACATAAACTCCCTTGAAACTGGCCAAACATGGATAATTGTGCTCCTTATTACAGTAAGCCCTGTTGTGGCTATGTAAATGGGAGCAAATTGCCTCCAGATGAGAGATTAAAGCCTACAGAGTGGATGACAGTCCCCTGTGTGCCACTGAAGGAAGGACAGATCCATTTTTTTCCTGATTGTGATTGCACCTTGTCCCCTGGGCCATAACCAGGCCCGTACAGGAAAGAGCCAAGGTCCTGTCACCACAACAACTCATGCTTACTGAGACGTCTGGAAGCATGTGTGTGTTAATGAACGCATGTGCAGATGAAGGAATATATGGTGAAGGGGAGGGACTGCATAATAGTTTATCCACAGTTCAGTAGAAGTTGCTTCAAACTATAGAAAATTCAAGCTAATGAGCCTGATATTTCCAGATGAAATTTTTGCTACAGCTGAATTAATGCACTATATGAATTAATTTACTAAATCTTGTGACATTGCATTGATACAAAGCACAACAGTCAGTGTTTTAAAAAGAAATGTACAAAATGCCTAAAAAAAAATCGCATTGCCAGTAATGTGGATATAGAAACTCCTTCCTACATCAAATGTAACACGTGTCTACATCGCGCCGCAACAGCTAAAAGCTGTCTACACTGAACGCGACAAGCTGACCGTTGCAAAGCACTTGGACTACGTCAGAAATAGAACGGGGAATACGTTTACTGTCGGGAATTTGTCGCATCACGCCGCGCCGCATCCAGTCAGTGTAGACAGTATCACTGATTATAATGGGTTCTATTGTCTTTTGCCGCGTTGCGTCGCGCCGCTCGCGTCCAGTGTACACGCGGTGTACGTTTACACATACTACAAACGGAAAAGTTTTTAATTCGTGTTTCTTGTTGTCAAAAGCAACAACCCCAGTTCACAAAGATCCACGGAAACAACTAAATAACGCTGTATTATGCTGCCAGGCCAGTAGTTGGCGATGTCCCTTAGTAAAGAAACACTATGCGCCTATAGACTGTACACGTAATACATATGCGCATGACGTCATAATTTTCACAAATTCGTGTTTTTTGTAGTTTTACACAGAGACAATAACGGTATTGTTTTCAAAAACTTGCACTTTGAAACCCAACTTTTTAAAAGTTAGCATTTTCAGGCCCACAAAATCGCATTGTCATGAAAATTAAGGGCAAAAGTTGAAAACGGTGTGAACGTTCTTAAAATGTTAACTGTTTTATGTATATACAACAAAATGTATAAAAAAATATGACTGCGAACAATATGAAAATATACAGATACAATGCATCCATTTTTGTTTCCATGCTGATAATTTCATATAAGAATAAATGGAGCTATTTTTATCGATTAATTTAAGCTATTTAAACATACAACATTATAAAAATGTATAATGACAAGAAAAAATATTATAAATAGTATTAAGATTAATGTAATTTACACTTTATTGTCACTATAATTAGTATTAAGATTAATATAATTGGCATTAATTATTATTTTGATTTTAGAATTTGTATTATTCTTTAAATAAACTGTGTACTTCGTTAAAAAAATATTACAAATTATTAAAGTACAGTATATATTTATATTGTATTATCTTTAGTTGTATTATTTAAAAAGTTAATCAAGTATTAATTATATTTTATTCTTTGTAATGTATGCATAGTACATTTTTTATTTGTATTTTATAAAAACTTGATTAATTAAATTACCAATATAATTCATGGACACAGCAAAAGTTATATGAGCAATAAATAGATTACAAAAATGCTGAGAAAGAATATCATATAAAGGCTCAAACAAATTCTTCCTCACCTAGTAGTATCTTAAAGGTCCAGTGTGTAATATTTAGGAGGATCTATTGACAGAAATGCAATATAATATTCATAACTATGTTTTCAGTGGTGTATAAAGACCTTACATAATAAACCGTTATGTTTTTATTACCTTAGAATGAGCCATTTATATCTACATAAACCGTGGGTCCCCTTACATCGAATTCGACATTTTGCGCCGCCATGTTTCTACAGCAGCCCTAAATGGACAAACTGCTCTACAGAGTGTGTTTGCTTGACTGGCTACTCTATGCTGTCTCAGACGACGACATCTTTGTCCTGTGTCGGCCACCGTAGCTTCTCTATGTGCTTCCAAAGGGAGGGGTGTGCGGTGGACTAAAATTTACACACTGAACACAGACAGGGCTTAGCCTAGTTATATTAGGGCATTTAAGTAGCTTTTTTTTAGACGTTCACTAGAAAAAAAAAGCCTCATCTATAAATGTGTGGCTATAAACACATACAATAAAAATGATGCCTTGTACCAAATTCAGTTGGGCAGAGAAACTTTAGAGAGGTCTTGCTGGGTGCATGTTGACTCTTGTTTTCTTTTAGTTCTACTGACACACAAAGGTAATCCCTGCAGAGATGAGTGAACGTGTTTGTTGTAGTACGAGTGAAGTGTCCTTTTGAACCAGATGAAAAGGACAACAATGCCTGCACACAGTGTAGATCAAATACAATGCAAAGAAATACAATATGTTCTGAATGTGCTGTCACTAGAAACATTAAAGAAGGAACACTTTGTACTCATCACAATCTAAAGTAGGCAGTGCTGGAAGCCTGAGCAGGATCAGTTAACAGTGTCAGCTCAGGTGTTCACTTTGCCCACAAGTCCCTCAATGGAACTTGAATATATAGCTGCCACTCCATGTTATGGAGGCAGAGGAAGCCTGAGCAGACACAGATGGTCAGCCTCAAGTATTATTTTGCTGTAAGTGCTGACGGAGAGGAAGCACCTGCACTGAATCCCATTCCGAGACTCAGTGCACATAACAAGCGTGCTGTCGTTCATGTCACTCTCTCTCTCATCCCTTATTTGGTGGGTTTTTTCCTGACTTGTTTTCTCTGCCGTATGTTTCTATGGTATACTGCTCTATGCTGTCTGAATCACATCCTCTCTTCTTTTTATCATTCTTTTTGTTGTCTGAGACAATTCTTTAGGATTTTCAGTGATCTTGTCTTTTATACTTTTGAGCTTTTTTTCGACAGTGATGGCAAAGCTTAATTTTCAGGATCATTACTTCAGTGTCACATGATTCTTCAGAAATCATTCTAATATGATGATTTGCTGCTCAAGAAACATTTATAATTATTATTATCAATGTTAAAAACAGTGTTGCTTATATTTTTGTGGAAACCATTATACATTTTTTTCAGGCTTTTTTGCTGAATAGAAAGTTCAAAAGAACAGCATTTGAAACAAATATTTTGTAACATTATAAATGTCGTTACTGTCAGCTTTGATCAATTATCAATTCATTTAAAAAATCCTTAATATATATAAACAAATTTATTCAGACACTTTGAACATTTCAATTATTATTACAGTTTATTCACTATAGTTTAAAAAATGGTAATAAATATGACAATAAAATTAAACTGTGTCAGAAAAAAATAATCTTAATTATGTCAGATAACATTTAAGCAAAACATGGTCAGGTCAAAGTGTCTGAATAATGTTTGGCCCCAAATTTTTATAAATTTTACTGGTAGTCCACTGTACGAGTGTATAAGAATTTTTGGGTATAATATGTCACAGTTTACTTTATTTTACTATCCTCACTTACATAAATGAACTATAGTGTCCTGCACCCACTAGTAAAAATATAAAAATTATATCTAGTGTCCAAATAATTTTTGGTTTGACTGTATATATATATATACACACACACACACACACACACACACATTTAACTGTATTAAATATTTCAAATATTGTCAACTATGTAATTATTTAATATTAGAACCTTATCTGTGCATTATTATCCATTTTTCTGTCTTAAGAAACTTTTTTTTAAGGGTTAGTTCACCCAAAAATGAAATTTCTGTCATTAAGTACTCACCCTCATGTTGTCCCAAACCCGTAAGACCTTCGTTTGTCTTCGGAATACAAATTAAGATATTTTTGATGAAATCCGAGGGTATCTAATCCACACATAGGCAGCAACGACATTGCACCTTTTGACGTCCAGAAAGGTACTAAAGGCATTGTTAAAACCGGCGACGTGACTACAGTGATTCAATCTTAATTTTATGATGCGACGAGAATACTTTTTGTGCGCAAAAACAAAACAAAAAAACTACATTATTCAACAAATTCGTCTGTCCCCTGTCATACTGCTATGCTATTTTTTGTTTCAGAGATTTAGTGTTTACGCCCGAATGGCGGCTCAGCATTGGCCGGCTCTGGTCACATGAGCAGCACGACGCATGAGTGTGATGCTGACGCAGGAGCTGGAGAAAATAGCGTAGCAGTATGACAGGGGACAGACGAATTTGTTGAATAAAGTCATTATTTTTGTTTTGTTTTTGCGTGCTCTTGTCACTTAATAATATCAAGTTTGAATCACTGTAGTCACGTCGACTGTTTTAACGATTACTTTAGTACCTTTTCTGGACCTCAAAAGGTGCAATGATGTTGCTGCCTATGTGTGGATTAGATACCCTTGGATTTCATCAAAAATATCTTAATTTGTCTTCAGAAGACAAATAAAGGTCTTACGGGTGTGGAACGACATGAGGGTGAGTTCTTAATGACAGAAATTTCATTTTTGGCTGAACTAACCCTTTAAGATTTTCTCTTAATAAGAACTGAGATCACCTAAAAGACAGAATTAAAAAAAAAAGTTTAAAGACTTCTCTACACTGGTCTACGATGCTGCCTTTATCCTACAGAAATGCATATTCCACACAGATTGCTCACAACTTCCATTCCATACTATAACACTGCCCATTCATTTAGTTGTGATTCAAGAGTCTGTACATTTATGAGTTTACCCTCTACACTGAATTATTGGATCTGGGCAACATCACAAGTGCGCTTAGAGGGAAAGTTGCCAACAACATCTTCTGACATAAGATCAGATGACCGAAATATCCAACAAAGCTGGCATGGTCCTCACTTTTAAAAACAGACACAGGACGTTCACTCTAACAGGAAGCTAGAATCTGTGTATTAACACAAAAGCTTCTAAAATATTCCAGCAGCACTATCATGTCCAGAGGGACTACGATCTAAGACAAACATGTAGAACACCAGAACATAAAATTACAAGAAGGGAGAGAGACAATGTACATGATACAATGAGGAAGGAAATAAAAGCTGGCATGTCGCATGACCTCCCAAAACTGAAAATGTATTAACACTTGGAGGAAAGACTATGGAAGGGCACACTGCAGATGACAGCGGAGACAGGAAGCTAAAAAAGACAGGAAAAGAAGAAAATAGAAGGGCTGCAAAAATAGCAATGAACGAGTGAACCTGCACATTCGGTAAAGCAATCAAGAAATCTTGGATGTATTTATCAGCATGACCCTGCTGTTAAGCTCATCAGTCATACTAATAACAAGTCTATTTACAGAGAAATACTTCAGCTTATTCACTAAACATTTAGGGACAACAAGAGGTTACAGACTTCTAAAAGTCTCTAACCTCTTACTGTTCCAGCCACTGATGGAATTTTCCATCATTTCTGACACAGCGCTTCCCCGCCATTGACAGAATTTTCCAGCAATCCATGTTTTCACTGTTATACAGTAGAGGGCGCTATTACGCATCTTCTGAAAGAGTACAGAATCTGCGGATCAAAACACAGGCGAAGAAGAAGCAGAAACAAGTGCTAGAAGCATTGCTTATGCACATGATCATCTAATATTCAACAGCATATAAATCAAAACTGCCTAACACCACCGAATGAAATGTCGAAGCTTTGGGAATGTTGTTGGATTTGATCTACTCTTATCTGTTTTGATCATCATTCTGAATCTGATTCGTTCGTAGTCTTTGACAAAAACGCAATTTTCTCAACTTTTTTGTTCAAAATGTTGCTTTTTTTTTATGAAACAAACAAAAAAAAAAAAAACAAGGAAATCCAGCACACTATCAATACTTGCAAAACCAAAAAGTATCAAAAATATTAATTAGCAATGTTTCGGTCTCATGACCTTCATCAGGCATATACAAACATATTGTTCAAGCTCAATCACATTTAAAATGATATCATGACCATGTTTTTGATATCATTCATGTTTTATGAAACTTACCAACATTCAAGTGCTGATAAAAAAAAAGAATGCATGAAGCTAGAATAAAAAGGTTTGTTGTTGTTGTTTGAAAGCAGAGACTCCATTCTTTCTTTTGATTTTGTATTTTCAGATATACAACAAAATATTCTGGGGGCCAACGAAAGTTTTGTGAAAATGATCAAAAATGCTGGCTTGCAACTTAAAAAGAAAAGAAAAAAGAAGAAGAAGAAGAAGAAAAAAAAAGAGGTAATAACTTGGTTCAGGGGTTCTCAAACTTTTCAGTACCAATTTTGATCAAATCAGTGGTATGCAAAGGAGACATTTTTAGACAAAATCCTGGCAAAACATGAGGAAGGTCTAGAGACAGTGAACATTTTGCACATAAAGCAGGCAAATAAAAACAACAGCAATTTGTGTTGCGAGTTAGGAGTAATTCCTACTCTCTAATTTCAGTGTTTTATTTCTAATATACACTGTTCAAATGTAACATTTGATCAAAAAATACAGTAAAACAGTAATATTGTTTAATATTATTACAATTTAAAATCTCTGTTTTCTATTTTATTGTGTTTTTTAAAATGTAATTTATTCTTTTGATGGCAAAGCTGAATTTTCAGCATCATTACTCCAGTCTTCAGTGTCACATGATCCTTCAGAAATCATTCTAATATGCTGATCTGCTGCTCAAGTAACATTTATAGTTATCACTGTTGAGAACAGCATTTATTTGAAAGAGTAAACAAAGTAAGTCTTCACTGTCACTTTTGATCAATTGAATGTCACTGCAGAATAAAAGTATACATTTCTTAAAAAAATAGAAATAAAATAAAGAACATGTATTGTAAATTTTAACCAGTTAGATGAATTATAATCATGTCTGTCACCTTATACTTTTCTCATTATATATTTCACCTATCAATAAATTAGAGCTCCTTATAGTCCCTCTAGTACAACATGAGTAAGCATCTTGCTCAGCGTCATGATAATGGTCCAATCCCAGCTAAAATAAATCTGCAGAACGTTATGCTAACGTTCCCCTTAAGTTATAAATATTTTTTCTGAATGTTCTCTGAACGTTAAAAATGCCCAGTTTTTTTACATGTTTTAAAAACTATTTTTTGGTAATGCATACATTAAGGGAACAATCCATTTTATCATTTTGCAAAAATTATGGGAATATTACTTTTGAAGGTTCTCTAAACATTCTGAGACAAGTAGCACCATTTAAAAAACGTTAGACGAATATCCAACTAAAATGTTTCAGAAAATAAAGCGTCCCATGAATGACATTTTGTGCTAACATTATGAGAACATTAATACGGCTATGAACAAACATTCTGTTAATGTTCTGAAAATGTTCCCTGTTAGCCGAGATAGTTCCGAACCGTAGTTTGATCCATTTAGTTACCAGCCCATTGACTTTTAGGTTAGCAAGCATTTTTACCACTATGCTTGAACCAAACTGCCATGTTGCCATTTTTATGTCAGATCACAATGATGTTAAATAAGTGAGGTAGCCCTTTAAACCTCAGCTGCCAATACAGACACATCATCATGGGTGACACGTAAGCTTATGCCGAGGACAGCATATACAACAATGACACAGGGAAGAATTTCTCCCATTGCCTGACTCAACATATTTCGGGAACACTCCGCCCGATACGAGAGGGCAGGAGAAGACATTTATAAATGGTCTTCACAACCACATGGGCAATATTTACTTTCTCATTCTGTTTGCCTTTCTCCAGAAATGGTTAACAGTGGCAGAGCAGATGAGACAGGCGGGACGGGTGAGACAGGCAGCACAAAGGAGACATCTCTCCCTTGAGAAGAAGGAAAAAAATGCATGAGAGGGAGCTCACATTATTCAGCACAGACTCTGTCCTAGTCCATTGGGAACTGCATTCCTCCCAGGAGCAAAAGGTGATCTGAATGCATTGCACTGCACCAGTTAGCACAGGTGGCCAGTATGTAAAGCAACGGGTTTAAGAAAGATTCAGTATCAGCACCAAAATAGCTTCAGCTGGAACTAAAAGGTGTTAAACCAAAATGTGTGTGTGCAGTGGTTAATTAATATTCACAAACTGAAAACTAATGGAACAGTGCAGCTGGAATACTGGAATAAGAGCATGACATTTTAGGGCATCAACCGATCTTTTCCATCAACTAAACTTGCACATAAGTAAACCATTTAAAGGTTATTTCATGCTCAATCCACTGAATTGAAAATATGCATTAAATTATCTGCATTCAAGTTCTCTTTATGGAGCTTTTTAAGACTGTAATGTAGAGCATCTGTGCATTTTGGCACTAGTTATTGTCTCCAAATAATTGTTTAAAGTAAAAAAGAGTGCTAAAATCAATAGCACTCGTTTGACTGCCCACAAAAATTTTGAGTTCTGTAACAGCCCTAAGCGCTCACGAGGGCCAGATGTATTATTGTGCAAGAATCTTTAGCTAGCTAACTTTAACTTATTTGTTCAGACGGATTCTTGTCACAATTAACAATAACCTTGATAACTGTTAAATGAAATTTTATGGAAAAATAATGTTAATACTACACATTTGATAATACTGGCTGCATCTGAAATCACATACTTCTCTACTAGTAGGGAGTCTCATAGTAGGCAAAAAACAGTATGTGAAAAGATTGGTATGTCTGAGTTGTCTGACGAAAAGTACCCTAAGTGTGTATCCAATGGACAATTTACTATCCCATGAGGCTAGGGGAGAGGTTTTTTGAATGGCAGTGAAGCGACGCAACTGATGTTGTTAGGTCACATGACAATGACCACAATGACATGTATGAAAATTAAGTAATTACTTATTCAAAAGAAGTACCTACTCAAAGAGTATGGATTTTGAACGCCGCCACTATAAATAATCCAGTGCCAGTAACTGGTCACACTCCAAAACAGTAGGTGGCAGTATTGCAGCTTTGCGCTGCTTTTTGGAGACAGCCATAGACTGTAAAAAAAAGATGGACAGCATGTCTCTGCTTCCTCCCACTGTAAAATGAATAAAAATGAAACCAAAATATTCCAGTAATGGTCACTGGCGATTGTGTCATTCGGAGCCCGAGCACAACTCAATCGCAAGCACAGCTGTCAATCATGACATTACACCCCGTTTTTATAACAACAAATAACTAACTAAAACCAAACTTATTTGAAAAAATTACATAAACATGCGTCTGCAAGAACTAAAATGACAGAAATGATCTTTGGAAAAACATTATTTGAAGTGTAATTGGATATTTTAGCCAGCCACCAGGGGGTGACCGAAATGCTTTGGCTTCAATTTTCAGGACTTATGCGGCAAACTTGGAGAAAACCCAAAATAAAGTAATGAATTTGGCTAATAGCTTTATTGATTTTTTTTTTTTTTTCCCAAAATTTCTATTGGAATTGAGATAACATTGTTATCAGGAATTCTTTTAAATACAATAATCATGTAAAGAAAAATCTGATATTGTGACAGCCCATAGAAGAAAATGGCTTATGCTGTTACCTGCTACAGCGCCTCTTGTGGTAAGCCTGAATTTTAATTGCAGTATGGCACATTATATAATACAACAATGTATGAAATCAAACTTCTTACAACTATTGCATTCACATACTCCCATGTACTTTAATACCCATACTGAACTGATATATGCTGTGTCTAGTATTTTAACCTCTGTCACACAAATAATACAATTTCCCTGATAGATTTTACTCAAGTTTAAAGAAACCATCTGTGAGATGATTATCCAACATTGAAAATTATACTGCAACTCCCTTCCTTATACAAGTAATCATTACAAGATTGCTTCATACACATCCTCTAGAAATAGAGAACAGGGGAATCAAAGAAGGAACAGGAGATGAACACATTGTATTTAAGCAATGTGAATATCGATTAATTTGCAAAAAACAACACATGCCTTCAAGGAAGGTGGAAAAGTATTAGTGTCAAGGACAAACTTTTATACGATTTTCAAGAAAAGTTCAAAGTTAATCTTCTGGTGATCTTATTTTTTTTCAATGAAATGAATATATTATATTTTAGTTTAATATTTTGTATTTTTAGGAGATTTTATGGTACTAAATTATATTTATGCAGTAGTTGTAATTCATTTTTTCACTTTTTGAGCTTAGACCTCAAAATGAAATTTCCAACTTAAACTGTCATAAATCTTGAATGCGTTGGAAGACAAACTTAACTGTGGTCCTTTTTTAAAGATGACACGTTTTCTGATTATTTCTGAAGTTTTAAAAAGTTATAGAATTTTACGTTTATTGTTATGAAAAATGCACAATAATACTATTTTCAATTTTTATATGAAATATATATTTTCCAAAACACATTTTACTCTAAAACTGTGAGAAAATTGTGTTCCAAATTCGAGTGTGATATATCAAAAAATGAGCTTTCAGTAAGATTTTGTATGGGCACAGTACCAAAAGTTTCCACTAGAAGAAATTTGTTTCCCATTCATTTCCAATGCGGTCATTTTGGACCACGAGGAGTACAAGTGTGACTTTTTTTTTTTTTTTTTTTTTAGGACCATTTAACCTTTTTGAATCATATCCACGATTTTTTAGTGCGTGTTCACATTGCAAGTGCCAAAAACTTTACCAAGTTTCATACCATTCTGATAAAGTAATGATATATTATTTTATTCATTGTAATATCAGGACAGATGTATACCTTGACATTTTTTACCAAAAATAAATAAATAAAATTAATTTTAAATCCAAAAGTTAAAAACATGCATCATAGAAAAGCTGCATTCAATAAATAATAGATCCACAAAAATTGTGCCATATCAAATGAATGATTTGTTAAGCATTTAGATGGAAAGCTATCCATTCTTTCTTACAGAAGAAGTGCTTAAATAAACCTTTTCTTTAAAATTATCACCAGCAATAGTAACAGCAGTTGTTTCCCTAACGAGGAACATCATTCCACCAATTACAACATGTTCCTGGATCAACATCTGTATTGATCTTAAAACAACATTCCAATCAACCAATCAGATTTGAGGGACAAGTTTACAGTTTATGTCAAGTTTAGGCTTACAATCAGGATTAGGTGCGTCTACCTATCGTTTCCCTATCGTTGATTTTAGGGATGAGTTATGGGTTTAGGGATAGGTTTAGGACAAACTTTTTGACAGAAATGTTGTTCCAGGATCAACAAAATATGTTGATCCAGGAACATGTCTTACTAGGCAAAGTCATGGTGACCATTTAGGAACTTAATGTAACTCCTGAAATAACGTAAATCAAAGTTTTGACGCAAGCACAAGAGAGAGAGACAAAAGAAGACAGAGACACGCTCTGACATACCCACACCTGGTGCACGGCCAGTGATATGAGAGACGGCTTTAGTGTATTTGGAAAAATGAAAGGAGGCATAAGTCATTTGTGGGGTCCGGAAGAAGTGTGTGGTTTTTGGTTTTATTACGCCCCATAAACTTTGTTCTAACCTGCCACTAGCAGGATTAATATTGAATGACAAAAGAACATATAATTTTCACTCTTTTAATGTTCGTCACTGCTCCTTTTAAGCTTCTGTAACTAAAGAATACTAGATTTGCAGCAAATATTCCCTCTCTTCAATGATGAACAGGACATGAAAGATGGATATTAGGTTTTATAATGACCTGAAAGCTTCAGTTGTATAGTGCAAGTGTATACAGCCATTTTAATCTGCTTTGACACAAAGAACTACTTTGAGTAACAAAAACTGTCAAGCATGAGGTTGAGGCCCTTCCAAATATGAACTGTTGTGGTCTAACTTACAGCATTTGACTATTTCAACTACACCCATGACTAACAGGTGCATAAACCCATTTATGCATGTCATCGAACACATTTGTTCAAAGCATGATGAGAAGGAAAAGATAAAAAAGTTGAGGTAGACTCTCCTGCCAACATTTCTCCTTACAGCCAGGACTCGACTTTGCCATCTCACATAACGTGTGGTGCGATATTTTACCTTAAGCTTAGCTTTACCTTATCTTTTTATTCAACATTGTGTAACCTGGCATTTCAAAGCGGATAGTTTCAATGGATATAGACAGTGTGTCATTTTCTTTTATATCTCGGCGTAATTAAAGGGATAGTTCACCCAAAAATGAAAATTCTGTCATCATTTACTCACCCTTATGTTAAGAAAAAATGTGTAAAAACTGAGGTACAACAGCTTGTCACTGGGGCAGCTTAAAAGGACATCTTTGTACCTTTTTTTTTTACCCCTAAAAGGTGCATATTAGTACCTTAGAGTAGCAATATGTACCTTAAAGGGTTAGTTCACCCAAAAATGAAAATAATGTCATTAATCACTCACCCCATGTCGTTCTACACCCCTAAGACCTTCGTTCATCTTCAGAACGCAAATTAAGATATTTTTGATGAATTCCAATGGCTCAGTGAGGCCACCATTGCCAAGAAAATGTCACTGAACTTCTCAAGATCCAGAAAGGTACTCACACAATATTAAAAAAACAGTTCATGTGACTACAGTGGTTCTACCTTAATATTATAAAGCGACGAAAATACTTTTTGTGCGCCAAAATAACGACTTTTCAACAATATCTAGTGACGGCCGATTTCAAAACACTGCTTTGAAGCTTTACAAATCTTTTGTTTCGAATCAGTTGTTCGGAGCGCCAAAGTCACGTGATTTCAGCAGTTTGCCAGTTTGATACAGGATCCGAATCACTGATTCGAAACAAAAGATTTATAAAGCTTTGAAGCAGTGCTTTGAAGTCGCCCATCCCTAGATTTAGTTGAAAAGTCGTTATTTTGTTTTTTTTGGTGCACAAAAAAGTATTCTCGTCGCTTTATAATATTAAGGTAGAACCACTGAACTCACATGAACTGTTTTAAATATGTCTTTAGTAGCTTTCTGGATCTTGAGAGGTTCAGTGACATTGCTGGCAATAGAGGCCTCACTGAGCCATCAGATTTCATCAAAAATATCCTAATTTGTGTTCCGAAGATGAACAAAGGTCTTACGGGTGTAGAACCACATGAGGGCGAGTAATAAATGCCATTATTTTCATTTTTGAACAATGAACAAAACAACAATGAACAAAAGAAAGAAACTCATACAGGTTTGGAACAACATGAGAGTGAGTAAATGATGAATTTTCATTTTTGGGTGAACTATCCCTTTAAGAGCACATGCTAGTTTGACATATTGGTCGCTCATTATCTTTGACAACAGTTGGAAGCCTTTAAAGATACTGTCTGGCTGTCTAATTTGGTGATTTTGGCATTGATTCATCACCGAGTAAGGCGAGTCAGTGTGTCACACACGCCTGTAGGTTATTAGAGAGGGTGATGCAGTTCGTCACGTTTCGTTTCATGACTCAACGCTTTCTGTTGCAGCACTTCAAAAAGGGATCAAGTTATAGAGAGTGTTATAAAAACAGCCGTCTGCGAGGCTTTACTGGAAGCCGTGTCAAAAGTAAACTGACTCCATTCATTCAGTCAGTTCTTTCATGACTGCACGTAGAACCATTCAAATCCTCCTTATCTTCTTTTTAATTAATTACTTGAGAAAGGAAGACTAGCCTACAAATCGAGCATCTCTGTTCTGGTCACGTACGCTAACAGCAACACATTCACAGAGCGTTTAAACATACAAGTTCATATTCTCACACGCTATATAGTCTTAAGGGCCATTCACACAGTACACTTTATGTTCAAATGCAGCGCAGCAGAATAGAACACATTTTCTTTAACTTTTTACAGTTGAATTACTTTTAATTACACATGGCGTTTTAAAAACTTGCGCGACGTATAAGTATACATCGAGACCAAAAGATGCATTGTTTACCAATCGCAAGAACGTGTTTTGCGTGAACACACCCGGCAAAACTAGAACATTATGATCTTGCTGTCTCGCTCCGTAGATTAAAATAGCTTAACATCGCTCGCTTGCAGTGTAGCCAATATGGTTTAAAATTTATGCAGGTTAAAAAAAAGGCCCATTTGCTCACCTGTGCAGGTAAAAGGTTCAACTGGACAGCAGCAACTATTTGTAACAGTGACGTCAAATAACTCATCTCGAAAGCCAGGATAAGTCTTATTGTAGAAAAATCCAAACAGTAGTCCATCCAAATAGTAATGTCAATACGGAAATTTCAACATATATTCCACAAACGGTTCTGGATGGCCAGTTCGTGCCTTCCTCGTCGGCAGTAAAGTTTGCGTAGCTTTCTCAAAGCTTCCAAATAAAATGAAACAATCCGGAAAATGCGCTAAATATATTCTCAATATTAAAAAAAAAAAAAAAAAAAAAAAAAAACGTCACTTAATTGTATTAAATCTATATCGCCTCGGGTAGATGTACGCGAATACCAGCGGTAAAATGTTTAAAATTGAGTAAACCGTGTTTTTAATTATAGTTGGCAGGTACTAATCGTCCTCACGCGCCACTGGAAATCCAGCGTCTGTTTCCTATAATGCAAGATTCCTGCTCGCGCATTTCCCAAATAGAGTGGCACACTTCCACATGAGCGCCCTGACTACCTTTCAACAAGTTGATCATTTAAATCTCCTCCTCCTGAAGCCTGGCTCATACTGTCCTCCCACAGCCCTCCCCTCCATGGACTCACGTCTCACACTTTATTTCACTTTCCATACTAAATCAGTAAGCCAGACAATATTAGATAAAAACTGCAATACATACACTGTAAAAAGTGGTCACCTGCAACTGCTATGTTAAGGAGCCATTTCTATCTAATCTTCAAATATAGATTTGTTGGTGTATTTTTTTTTTTAGAGTGATTCATTGATGTTAAATAATAATTTTGACTTGAATAAAATAGTTTAGATGGTTATTTACACTTTGTATATGGGTCATTGATGAATAAGGTTTTTAAAAGTGTAAAAAAAAAATATATATATAATGGATATATAATTAATTTTGAAATTTTATTAAGTGTTAACAATAAGATCATGTGGTTTTTATAATCAATTAACACTGCTTTTGTCATTTTTTTACAAGATGGACAAAATTTGTCACCAAAAAAGTCCAAAATTTCACTCAATGACTTCAAACAATGCTAACAGGCTGATATGTAGGTAGCTAGCAAAAGGACAATCAAACATTTTATATTTAGTATAAGTTTTTAAAATATTACAACATTTTCCATGTTTTATAGCAGTTGTATCGATTGTTTCGGGACATGCGTATGAGCAAGTGAAAACATGAATTTTTCAAATAGTTAAGAGAGAGTTAGTTACTTTGCTTCATGACCATGTGGTCCTTTGCAGGTGTCTGAATGATGTCACATGATATTGACCGCATGACTTGATCCAAAATGGTCCCTTTATATTGGTTAATCTGAATGACATCAATGAAATTATTTTTTCCAGGACATTCTTTCTCATAACAAAGCAACGACTTCTACACACAATTTTAATACCATTTTGCTCTATGTTGATATATGATGTTATAAAATCATACCAGAATTAAAAATATATACATTTATTACATTTTTAAATAGTTTAATCACAAATGAAATGTCTGTATTGGCCTTTGGACGGTTAAACCGAATGATCTTTTGACACTTCAAAATCTTTAAAATACCTTTATATGTAGCAAAATATAATTAAAACCTTTTGGATTCAAAAAAAGAGATCTAGTTGTGCTACTTTACATACTTTGGATGTCATATCTTTGTTTTTTATTAATATTAAGGCCTTTGGACAAAAAAATGACCCGTCACGTCATTGACCCATGCACCCTCAATATTAATCTTATAGTTAATAATAAAAAGTTTATGTTCACGTTAACTCATGGTGCATTAACTAATGTCAAGCAGATACAACTTTTGATCTTAAAAATGTTTTAGTAAATGTTAGGATTAACATGAGCTAAGATTAATAAATGCTGTAGAAGCATTGTTCATTGTTAGCGCATACATACATTAAAGTTGCAAAGTATAGTGTTATCCACAAAACACACAAATGAAGCATTGTTACAGTTTTTTTTTAATAAAAAATGTTTTATACTTCAAAACAAAATCTAGGCTAACTATTTTCAGTTTTAAGAGAGTAAAACATCTACTAATATAAGATAACAGTAAATATGCTTCACATGCTATCAGAATCATTTGATCATTTTAGGTCGTGAATGGTATATAATTATTATTTTGAAATACAGATATTGGGTTACACTTTATTTTAAGGTGCTCTTGTTATAGTGTAATTATACATTTAAGTAATATTAATGAACATGTACTTATAGTTAGGGTTTGTTTTAGGGTTAGTTGCTTGTAATTATGCATAATTTACTAAGTACATGTAACATGTAACAAGTACACTGTAAAATAACGTGTTACCTTATTTAGTTAGCTGCTGCAGTTTTAATCATATCCATTTATGTATATGTGACCCTGAACCACAAAAAAATAAGGGTCTTTTTTTTTTTTTTTGAGATTGAGAATTATATATCATATGAATAAATAAGCTTTCCATTGATGTATGGTTTGTTAGGACAATATTTGGCCGAGATACAACTATTTGAAAATCTGGAATCTGAGGGTGCAAAAAAATCTAAATATTAAAAAAATCGCCTTTAAAGTTGTCCAAATGAAGTCCTTAGCAATGCATATCCACTCACAAAAATAAATTTTTTATATATTTACGGTAGGAAATTTACAAAATATCTTCATGGAACATGATCTTTACTTAATATCCTAATGATTTTTGGCATAAAAGAAAAATTGATAATTTTGACCCACAAAATGTATTGTTGGCTATTGCTACAAATATACCCGTGCGACTTATGACTGGTTTTATGGTCCAGGGTCACATATCTGTAACTGTTTGTTACATGTTGTACATTTAAAAGAGCATGTATTACACAAAAACCCATTATCATCCACCATGTTTCATTTTCTCTCCGGTCATAAAGGTCTTTTGACAAACTCTTTCTTCCAGCAAAGGCACAGATATTCCACAATCCACACTTTCATCAATACTTGAATTCATGTTGTTGTAAATAAAAAACATGATAACATATAAAAAGGGTTGCACAGATTTGAAGTGAGTAAGGGTCCATTTTAATAATAATATGGTGGTTTAAATGCAACATCATTGTTTTCTTAAGGCTGCATCTCCCTCTAAAACTTTCATGCCACATGTTATTATGTCATAAAACAATACACAAACTTTAAAGTATGTATGTTGATGTTGGTCCATTCAGCAATAGTTTATGCGGTCAAAAGTCTCAGAATTCATCTAGTATTATGAGTAAAGCAGTATGGGGTCCACAGTCAGTCAGATCAAAAAAAGCACAAGCTCAGAATAGACACCCTGAGAAACAAACAAAATCCTTTGCCGAATACACTGTATTATTATAAAGTAGCCTACCAAAAGTGAAGCACTCTCATAAAGGAGACATTCGTGACTGTATTATTGCAACAAACTAGACGATGCATGGAGAGCACTGTTCCATATTCTGTCACTGTGTATGCATGCCTATTTGTGTGTGGTTTAGAGTAATGGGGTGAGCTGTAAGGATTCTTTCCTTACTCACACAACATTTATATACAAGTATGTGGTGTTTGCAGTAGTGCTGGAATGCACAGGCTGGAGATTCTTCAGTTTCACTGCATTCTTCACGCCATGTTGACTGACAGGGCCTCTATGTGCTATTGTGAAGAGCACGCTTTGGTAGATGGTGTCAGCAAACAGTGTGAGTTCCGCTGCCTCAGATTACCCATTCTCACAGCACTTGCTCTTGGGCACCAACCAAATGGAGGAAGTCAGTTAACTTTCAGCCTGGAAAGGACCTTTTGAACTAATCATGCTATTTAGTATATCTTAACACAAGCATTATCTTTTTAAAAAGGGAAAATAGAGGAAATTTGAGTGGTGCCTGTCCGGTTCAAAACTTGCTGCCGCAATGGAATAGGGTGTTTTAAGGCATTAATAAGTGGTTACCAAGATGTTCTGTGTACTTTTTAGAGCATTCTGAGGTGGATTGGTGATATCTTAGCGGACATTCACACAAAACACGTTTGAGCATTCCACTGCACTACTTTTCCATAGTTTTTCTATGTAAGCACGCACTAGATGGACGTGTTTGACTGTTGCGCTCACGTCTCACGTCTTTTGCAGCGTCTCGCACATGACACAGCATTCTAAAAACGTGGCACTCAAGTTAAAAGAAGTTGAAGTCTCTAGACCTTGTGTTTTTCAGTTCTACTGCCCTGCGTCTTGCAAAAACACGTTCTGTGTGAACCAGCCCTTAGTACTGTATGTTTGTCATTAAAATATCATAAGAACCCATTCCCAGTCTCTATAATATTCTGTTTTCTAAAGATAGACCTTCAATGAAGGCTGTTTTTATTGTATGCCAGGTGAAAATCGAAGTCTGATCACTTAGAAATGTAACAACATACAGGTACCTCAAAAAAGCTGCACAATGTTTGAGGGTGCTGTCACACTTTAGTTTGATTGCCTGGTCTGAAACCAGAAAACGATTGCTCCCTCCTCCACCTGCCCACACTGGATTGTGTTCACGCTGTATTGTTGGATTCCAAACTGTGCATTTGCATCAGCAGCTGTTTACCCCTGTTACTTGGTAATAATGATGCAGCAGAAGGCGGCACAATGCACTGCGTTGCTCGCATCACTTTTATAGCTTGTATTTTTTGGCTTGTAAACCTTTGATTTTGTTTCCAAAGTGAAAGTGAGTGAAAGTGAAGTAATGCGTAGCTCACACTGTGAACAGGCATCCAGAACAGTGGGCAGTTATTTTTGCCGTGGCGCCCGGGGAGTGATTGGGGGTTAGGTGCCTTGCTCAGTTGTGGGTAATGAGAGAGGGAGAGAGCGCTGTTCATACTCCCCCCACATACACTTCCTGCCTGTACTGAGACTTGTACCTACGACCTTCGGTTTACAAGTCCGACTCTCCACAACTGCCCCCAAAAGGCAAAACAAAATGAACCGCAGTTTATTTTAATCGGACCAAACTTGCCAAGTGTGAACTCACCCTAAGATGCAGAGTTATGTGTTTAGAACAAACTTTAAGCATAAGCAATTATTTAATTTTAATCCTTTTGGCATAAGATGCTTTCAGTGGAGCATCTGTTTCTTTGTACACAACATCTGTACTTTTCATTAGACTCGTTACTGTTACAACATTTATTACAACATACAACAAATTAACATTCCAAATACAACATATCTGTGGTTGAAATGTTTCTGGTTGCGCTCATTATTACTCTCATGAAATGCTTGTTTTGAAACATGTCAGTAATATAATCAGTATAAGACATGTGCTTGAAGTATAAAAATGCTTTTATTGTGAAGATCTGTAAAGGTAAGTATGGAAAAAATGAATCTTTATATTGGAGATAATCTCTCAGCGCATAGTAACAATCCTGTGATGCTTGCAGTATGTAGATTCAGTTCCATTTTAACAGCGGTTTCAGTGTTTTTCTATGTGCCATCGTATCCAGATTTACTCACATGTGAATGAGTCTGTTTGGACTGGAAAAAGACTCATTCCAGCTTTCAATATCAGCAGTTTTGTTTCTAAACTGTTTAAAGAATAAATAAGATTCCCAGTGATTCAAAGCAGGGTGGTGTAAAACCGCATACAAGCAGAAACTCAAGAAAACAACTGCACACTCACTGAAGCATAGGCTGAATATTTATTCACCAACGTTTCGGCTAGTAACCTTTGTCAAGGTATGGGTAAGGTAAACATTCATTTAAACAGCAATTGTGGTAAAAAAGGAAACTTTTTATGAAAATTTCAATTGATTCGTTATTGATTATTAATGCTCGCCTTTCTTTTAAGTAAACAAAGACCTTAATTTCCCCTCAGGGATCTCTGTACTGAGAGTTCATTTAATGTGGTTTTCCTTTTACTAAATAAATGTTTAAACATGGAAATTTGACCATTTTAATATTGTCAGTATTTAGCATACAGCAGCATGCTGTTGGACTATATTAAGGAATGAATTTGAAACAAAATAAACCATAGTCTTGAAGAAAAACTAGAAACAGTGGCCTATATAACATTTTTTAATTCTCTCCATCTGAAGAGACAACAAGCAGGCACAGTCTATCAGATAAAGGGCTCACAAACATCGGCTTTCACATTGCTGTTATTATCAGAAGTGTTTTAAGGGTGATCTCGGCGTAATGGATTTTCTGACTGTATATTCCCCTTGGATCTTCATTTTCTCAGATTGTAAAGAGGGAATGCACGATCTACATTAAAGTTATCCATTCATCATTGTTTAGATGGTCTGATTTCCTCTGAAGAAGGTTCATTTTACACATGGGAACACTAATCTGAGTCGACATGATAAACATTGAAACGAAATTACCGGATTTCATGAAGCTTAAAGGTATTCGGCAATCTCCATTACCGCAATGTGTTTTGGAGATTGTCATTACCCTAGACCATCTGGCCAGCACCTCATCCGGATATTACATAAATCAACTTCCTGCAATTGACCGGCCTCGGTCATGTATACGTCTGCACTCTGTCTGTCCACCTGTTGTTTCCGACGTAAGCACAAATAGGAGATTTGTCAGCTCTGGAAGTGGATATTACAGAAATAGATTTGTGTGTATCACTTCCTATTTAGAAGACTGAGGTGACACTATTCCTCACGTCTTGAAAGCCGACAGGTGTTGAGCGGTTTCCTCAGGCATTTCGCTCTATTGTATGGGCTTGGGATTTTTGTGTTTATTTAGGAAGTTCCCCTCAACACGTGCAAAGTGTCTGACGTGCTGTTATTGTCTGACAATGATGTGTCACATGGCAGTGAATTAGTTTACATAACACAGTTGCTAATCGGAACATCTACCAGGTGCTCGTAAATCATTTGCCACTGTTCTTGACACCTTTTGTCATTTCCATAAAAGTAGCTTTAATTTTAAAATAAGGCAGGTTTGGTCTGTCTTCTATGTATGAGACTAAAGTTTGTACCAGTCAAAAGTTTGGAATCTGTAAGATTTTTAATGTTTTTAAAAGAAGTTTCGTCTGCTCACCAAGGCTGCATTTATTTAATTAAAAATACAGTAAAAACAGTAATATTGTGAAATATTATTACAATTTGAAATAACTGTTTTCTGTTTGAATATATTTTATAAAGTAATTTATCAGGAATAAAAATTCCTGATAAATTATCAGCATCATTACTCCAGTCTTCAGTGTCACATGATCCTTCAGAAATCATTCTAATATGCTGATTTGCTGCTCAAGAAACATTTATGATTATTATCAATATTGAAAACAGTTTTTTTCCAGGATTCCTTGATGAACAGAAAGTTCAAAAAACAGCATTTATCTGAAATACAAAGCTTTTGTAACATTATACACTACCGTTCAAAAGTTTGGGGTCAGTAAGAATTTTTATTTTTATTTTTTTGAAAAGAACTTAAAGAAATTAATACTTTTATTCAGCAAGGATGCATTAAATCGATCAAAAGTGACAGTAAAGACATTTATAATGTTACAAAAGATTATATTTCAAATAAATACTGTTCTTTTGAACTTTCTATTCATCAAGGAATCCTGAACAAAAAATATTGTACACAAATATTTTGTACAATTGTACACAATAAATGTTTCTTGAGCAGCAAATCAGCATATTAGAATGATTTCTGAAGGATCATGTGACACTGAAGACTGGAGTAATGATGCTGAAAATTCAGCTTTGATATCACAGGAATAAATTACATTTTACAATATATTAAAATAGAAAACAATTACTTTAAATTTTAATACTTTTTCACAATTTTGCTGTTTTTTTATGGTATTTTGATCAATTAAATGCAGCCTTAGTGAGCATAGGAGACTTCTTTAAAAACATTAAAAATTCTTATTGACCCCAAATGTTTGAATGGTGGTGTTCATTTACTTGTGCTTAAATTATTATTAAAATACTACAAAAACAGAAACAATTCTATTTGAAAATAATTGCTGGTTCATGGTACTGACATCACATTCAGGGAAAATACTACTTGATTTATCTTAAAACAGACTCTTTCATTTGTTTAAATAAATTAATCATGGCTCATTCAATTCAATTCAATTCACATTTATTTGTATAGCGCTTTTCACAATACCTATCGTTTCAAAGCAGCTTTACAGAGAATGCAAGTCAACATTACAATTTAGAGAATGCAGTTAGCTAATAATGTAATAATTTAGGCAATTTAATTTACAATCACTGTTAGCAGTTTAATTGAAGGTAGAAGCAATGAGTTCCTGGAAATAATGAATTACATATTAACAATAATTAGGATATATAGAAATTTGGGAATGTGCATGTTGATCCAGATATTGCGTCATCTGAAGTCCTCGTGGGAGTTGGCGCCGTCTCTTCAAAGATGTTGGTCATCTGAGGTCTTCTTAAGAGGCTGGATCCTTCTGGATAGAGTTTTTAAATCAATAATCAATTAAAAAGGAATTTATACCTGTATGATATTACACTGTACCCACATTGGACCAGCGGTTTGGAAAAGGGATGGATGGATGATTCAGCTGCGGGCGCCATCTTCTGGCGAGATGCAGGAATTAATTTGGCGTGCGACTCTCACAGTGTATTTTCTAGCCATCGCTATTGCAGTGCATTATGGGATTGAATGAGTGCACTTGATAACATCCACTATGGTTTTGGACACCACTACAAATGGCTGTCTCCTCCTCAAATAGTGCCCTATTTAAGGGTATAGGGACGATGTTGGACACACCCCTAGTGTGTGCCTGTTTGTTACCATAGCAACCAATTGTGTCCACCTGCCCTTTGTTTAGACACTGTATCTATACTACCTGTTTAGTTATTTCCTTGTCCGTTCCTATGTCTGTATTAAGTGGTTGTTCTTCTCCTGCATGTTGATAATCTCCTCAGTGTTTGTTATTTTGAGTTACTGTTTATTAAAATTTTACTGCTGCATTTAGATCCTGCCTCAGACACATCCTTACTGCAACCTAGTATGCACCTTTATAAGTATAGTTTACCCAAAATTTGTCATCATTTACTTATTTCACCTGTATGCAGCACAAAATGTACATATTCAGAAGAATATTGGGGTTCAAACAACACTGAACATAACTGAGTTCCATATATGAACAAAAAACACAACAGAACAGACACATTTGTGATCCACAAAATAAAGAAACATATAGATTTAGAACAACATGAGGGTGAGTAAATGATGATGAAAATATCCCTAAATAAAAAATAATACACATTTTCATATTCATGCAGCAAATGTGAATCAAAATATCTGCACAATTTAGAATCTTTTATTCGTCAAGGACTAGTATTCCCACACACACTGATGCCGCAGGACTGCAGCTAATATGAGGTAGGTTATGCTGCTTAATTGTATTTGTTTTGAATGACATTAGTAAATGCAAAAATCATACAAAAACATTGTGGTCTTTAAGACTTCTGCTCTGCTGGAGCAGCACTGTTTATTATTGCAGTACAGTAATATGTCTTCTCTGTACTAATAAGTTTATTCTTTCCTGGGGTGAAATGCAAGAGTTTTAAAAGGTTTGTATGCTTTATAAAAAACATTCACAACCACACACACACACACACACGCACACACACACAGGTTTGTTTTTGTGAATTGTGGGGACATTCCATAGGCGTAATGGTTTTTATACTGTACAATCCATATTTTCTATCGCCCTACACCTAAACCTACCCATCACAGAAAATTGTGCACATTTTTACTTTCTCAAAAAAACTCATTCTGTATGATTTATAAGCCTTTTGAAAAATGGGGACATGGGGTAATGTCCTCATAAGTCACCCTCTCCTTGTAATATCTCTGTCATACCCATGTCCTGATATGTCACAAAAACGCGCGCACACACACACACACACACACACACACACGTTGAGTTCTAATGTTTTATGGGGATTTTTCATAATGATTTTTATACTGTACAAACTATATATTCTATCCTCTATTCCTAAAAGAAAACTTATGATTAAAACAGTACATGATGTATGCAGCAATTTGTGACAAATTATTATTTTTTATAGTTTTAAACTTAGTTTAAATGTGTGTTGAGGGTTTAAAACCAGAAAAGTGAAGCTCATTTTTTTTTTGTTTGTTTAGTTTGGCCCTTAAACTCCAATTATAAGTGGATTACTGCAAAAGTGAATGTACTTTAAAGGATTAGTTCACTTTAAAAATAAAAATTACCCCAAGATTTACTCACCCTCAAGCCATCCTAGGTGTATATGATTTTCTTCTTTCTGATGAACACAATTGATAAATATCCTGACGCATCCCAGCTTTATAATGGCAGTGAACGGGACCAACAAGTATGAAGCTCAAGAAAATGCATCCATCCATCATAAACGTACTCCACACGGCTCTGGGGGCTTAATAAAGGCAGTTACAAAGGCTTTTTCGTAATTTGAATACGGAAGGTGTAGGACGAAGCATAAGCTTTTCGAACTGCGAGAGGCATTACAATTTCTTGAAGTTGAATACGGAAGGCGGTATGGCGGAAGCTAGATATTTTACTAGCTAGTTAAACATGGATATTTTTCTTACACAAACGCATCACTTCACTTCAGAAGGCTTTTATTAACCCCCCGGAGCTGTGTGGAATATGTTTATAATGGATGGATGCACTTTCTTGAGCTTCAAACTCGTTGGTCCCGTTCACTGCCATTATAAAGCTTGGATGCGTCAGGATATTTATTAATAACTCCGATTGTGTTCATCAGAAATAAGAAAGTCATATACACCTAGGATGGCTTGAGTGTGAGTAAATCTTAATTAATTTTCATTTTAAAGTGAACTAATCCTTTATGTAAACTACTGGATGAGTCAAAATTATTTTTTGTGTTTAACCCAGAATATAACTTTAAGGTTTGCAATCTGTACATGAACATATTTTTTTCCTTGGTCATATTTTAACTTTGTCATACTACAGTTTATATAGTTATTTCCGGTCCGCTTTAAGCCTTAAGATATAATTTTTCTTCTGCATAAAGTGACGAAACTCACAGAAATCCCATCCACAGAACCTCCCCTCACAGGAAGTAGGTCTAATTATTGCACAAACACTTTAGTTAATCTTTATCAGCACAATGTAAGGTTAAGGGAGGGTTGTCAGGCTAAGAGCCTCCGCGTATCCCGTTACAAGAGTTTAAAGTAGGACATGCCAGAGGCGAATGCAAGGTGAAATCCATCCGCTGGAGTTGTGTTTATATGAACCGCTGCCAAGGAAAATTATTTCTTCTAGTTTATTTTTGTGTGGGGACAGACAACTACCTAAATAGTTATTACCACTGCCTCCAGTTGTAGAACATGAACAGGGGAGGTGGCGGTCTGTCGTGGGTCTAAGGGAAAATGGAACACTGAAGGAACAGGATGATGGGTTTAGTGCTTCGGAAAGTTAATATCTTAAAACAATACACAGTGCAACCGGATGATGAGAATTTGGCAGTGGTGCAACTCCTCACTGTGGCTGATCTGGCTATTAATGGAGACAAGAGCTCCGGGGCTGTTGTGCACTTGCTAAAACACTGGATTTGATTTCCTCCGATATTGTCTGTTTGTTGTTCTACTCCTGTCTCATAATGGACTGGTCTGGTGCCGTGTTTCCAAGAGGGCTGGTGAAGAGGACTGGTCCCAGATGGATGTACACCCTTCAGGAACTATAGTCAAAAAACCACTCTGTGGAACAGAACATAAAGCGAGTTTGGTTTTGGAACTGATGCAGAAATCAGTACGCAGATTAGGAAAATACTTGATCTTATTAGTTACAGTATATCAAGAAATTAGTGGATTTGTCGCCCATTAGCAGGCCAGAATCCCAGATTTAAAACGCCAGAGTTGGACGTTCTACTCATATTTGTTTTTAAAACATCAACACCTTTCATCATGTTTAAATCTTTTCTTCCCTCATAGCTGCACAGATTGTGCCTGTTGTCCATGTCTTGACGTATGTCAGTTGAACTTCTCAGTCACATTGCCCTCAATGTGATGTTTGATTTTCCATGACCGGTTCCCTCATATTGTGTAAACAAATAAACAGAGAAGCTCCATGATGGCGCGAGCAGGATTGTGAGAATGGAGAGGCCTGACCTGTCTCTTAGAGACCCAGTGGTTACAAATGTTTGGCTGTACAAACTGATTATTCAACTTCAGTCTCTTTGCATTTGTTAAAATGTACAACTTGTATCACTTTTCCTGAGATGGAATGTGCCCCTCCAGTTTTTGAGGCAAGTAGAATTTAAATGACAATAATTGTATCACATAAATTGCATCATTAAATTGTAAGCAAAAAAAGTGTCTATGGGCAGAAATATTCAATCCACAATGTTGTTCTTTCTTGTAGAAGACAAAAGGTATATCAAAATGAAATGCAATGAACTTCAAGTGATCCAACACTGTAGTTACATTGTACTTACTCAAATAAGCACTGAGTAATATTAATTAACTACATGAACTTGCTATAGAGTTACGGTTTGGTTTAGGTTGAATACTTGTAATTATGCATAATTTACTGTCATTACTATAGTAAGTACATGTAGTAACATGTAATTATGTCACCTTAAAATAAAGCAAGAGCATGATTTCATTGTCCACACCTGTTTTTGTATCTTTGTATTTTTTTATATCTGTCTTGTTTGTATCTGTCTCTCTCATTCTGTTGTAAAGCTACACCAAAAGCTACACAGCTTTGGACAAGCTTTGAGCCAGATGTATTAGTCTCACTCTGGTGAGACTCAGAAGTCATCTCTGTTCGAGACTCATTATAAAGGCCGACAGCCATCTTATCAGACAAACAGGACATGCCCCAGGGCATAAATCATTACGCAACCACACACCCTGAGCCTCCTTCTGATTATAGGGAAAACTGAATGTAGCACATAACTGTTCATACACGGGTGATACTTCAGAATAAAGTCTTATTGCATGCTAAGAAAAAAAAAAATCTTTTTAATTAACAGACAAAAATATCTTTTGTAAAACAGACATTGACATTGTAAGGCTGCATAAATGCTTTTCTTTTTTTTTTGAGTGAAATGTTTCTTTAAGCAGTCTAATGTCACCCTTTATTACATTTTACATTACCTCTATTTATTTAGATTTATTTAATTTGAGCATTTGGCCAGTGGCGAAAAAACTGTTACGCTAATGTTGAAAAGACATTTGTTTTCACTTACTGTTGAGGGTAATGTTCAGCAAAGTAGAGATTTTTAGAAAGGTTGTGATTGCGCTTATGGAGGGTTTATGAGATAATCAAGAACACAACACATTTATCAAGCAAGCATTACAGAAAAGTGGATGGGAGGGCTGGCATTAATCTTGCTAGATTACTTTCAAGGAATGGGGGCTATTTTTGTAAAATGTAAGCCCTAGAACGCTCCCTTACACCAATTGTACACTACCACTACAGAACATGGATAAATACTAGGGGGAAACAACACACCTCTGCTATGAAAAATCTCAAATATAGGTGACTAGATACTTTTGGTAACACTCTATTTTAAGGTCTTTTGACTAGTTGCTTATCAGCATGCATATTACTAGAATATTGGCTATTTATTAGTACTTATAAAGCACATATTAATGCTTTATTCTGCATGACCTTATTCTACATTCTTAATCCGACCCAATACCTAAACTTAACAACTACCTGACTAACTATCAATAAGCAGTAAATTAGAAGTTTATTGAGGGAAAAGTCGTATAGTTAATAGTTTATATGTGATCCCTATACTAAAGTGTTACCATACTTTTTAGAGGTGCTTGCTGTGAATTAGGTATTTGAACTGGCTATTCAATTCTGTTCCTGGAGGGCCATGAAAAGCAGAGTTCACTTCCAAGACTAGATAAACACACCAGAACCAGCTAATCAAGCCAACTATTCTGCCATCTTAAAGGGATAGTTCACCCAAAAATGAAAATTCTTAATTACTCAATCTCATGTCGTTCCAAACCAGTAAGACTTTTGTTGATGTTCGGAACACAATTGAAGATATTTTTGATGAAATCTGAGAGCTTTCTGTCACTCCATAGACAGCTACGCATCTTCCACTTTTTGAGTCTGAAGAGACTCGATTGCTTTATATGATGAACAAATTTAAATTAGGCTTTTATTCACATACATTTATCAACAAACATAAGAAGAAGCTCAACTGAACCTGCTTGACGCGTGAGAACAAACCTCTTCCAGAAGCTCAAACTTGCTGCGTAACACATGAGAACGAACCTCATTGGCTCCTCAAATGTCAAGTGAACATGCTTGAGCTTCTGTTTACCATTGTGCAAGGCCAATAAAATCTCAAAAGAAGAAGAACTGATGTGCGAGTTGATGAATATTTATGTGAATAAAAGCCTAAATTCAAAATGTTCATCATATAAAGTGATTATGTCTCTTCAGAAAATTTGGATTAAACCACTCAATTCATATGGATTAGTTTTATGATCTCTTTATGAACTTTTTGAAGCGTCAAAGTGTTAGTCACGTAGCTGTCTATGGAGGGACAGAAAGCTCTCAGATTTCATCAAAAAAATCTTCATTTGTGTTCTGAAGATGAAGTAATGAGGGTGAGTAATTAATGACAGAATTTTCATTTTTGGGTGAACTAACACTTTGAGTGAGATTCCAATCTGAAGGAAGTGAGCACATGTTCAGTTCGAAGGGCACTGCAAACGGCATAAGGAATAATGGTACATTGCATCTCCACAGTACCACAAGACGTTTGATTACAATAAACATGGTGAAAAGTAATTAAGGCACTTTATTGAATTAAATTAGTCATGACTCAAGTGTCGTCTATGTTTGATGATGTTGCAGGGTGTTTCAAATGTATGCATTTTGTCAAGTAAAGTGAACTTCAACAGATGCCCTGTGCTCAGGGAGCAGTGAATTGTAGGGACCCTGTCAATCGAATGCAGGTAACAGGATTATCACAGTAAGGTGTGATTGGGGTCTGTGGGTCGTGGCCCTCCAGAAATGGAATTGAATATCCCTGTAGTCAGGTGTGTTCAATCCTGATATCCAATCCATAGTTTAGCTCCAGCTGTAATTAAACAGATGTGTGGCAGTTAAACACTGTAGGAAATTGGCCCTTCAGGAGCAGGATTGGACACCCCTGCACCAAGTACTTTGGCATGTAATCCACACAGTGTGCTACGAACATGATTGATACCTAAAATCAAGCAACTTGTTGAAAAGACGTGCTATTACATTTAGAAGTGATCAGACTTTAGCATTAAACCTAGTGAACCATAACATGTGTAAAAATATATCATGCATTTACACTGAAGGAGCGATCTGGACCATATCAAAAAGCTAGAATATCATAGACACCTAACAGTGGGCTCTGTTGACTTGGGTTTGACTTAAGCAACAGCCCAGAAAATCCTAGAAATCAACTATACCACATTAGTAACCGCAACAATGGCAACCACCCAGAACACCCTTGCATTGTAAAGGCTACTCTTGCAACGGTAATGCAGCACAACTCTCACAATTTGTTTAGATAATGTAAAAATCTGGTTTATTATTATTCTGGCATATAAACAAAATGCAGAGACACTAGAAGCATCTTTCAGGCCTGATTAACAATCTGAGAATCTCTGACTGACCAGGCAACCTCATTCGAGGGATCCCAGCCTAATCCTCATGGATTTGGGGGATTTTCCCATACCAGATGAGAAGCAGATGTCTCCATCTCTCCCATATTTCTCTTTATCTTGTTCCCTGTTAACTTCCCTTACTTTGTCAATTGTCAACTTGTGTTGACGTCAAAGCACGTCCCTCTCTCTTTCCATCTCTGGCTGTCCTTTACCCTTTTTCCTTCATTTACCCCTACACATTTCCCTTCAAGTCCCCCTTTCCCCTGCATCTCAGTGCCTCTCTCACTATCTCAGTCTATCTCAGTCTCTCAGGCCCCCTCCTGAAACTAGTCCCTCAGCCTCCCCATTCCCTGGGGCACACCGAAGGAACACAAGCATCATGGGAAGACCCAAAGTCCCCTGAAACCTTGTCACATGACCAGAGCGTCCGCCTTTTCGTGGGAGGCACACAGCGCTGATGGTAAGGTGGAACTGCAAACTTCATGGATTGCATCCAACAGCTCCTGTACTTTCTCATGGAGCAACAAAAAAACAAGGCAATTCTGTGAAATGGTCTGTTTTTGACAATTCCCAGTTGACTACATACTCTGGCAGACTTTAGGTAAAAAAAGATCTCTGTGTTTAACCCTAGTCAATTATTTTTCTGTAACCATTGTTATTGTTGGAGGTGAACTGTGACATTCTTAAAAGGGGGGTTTGAAAATTTATGTTGGGGGATCTGGTAAGTACTGTAGCGTGTGGACTTACTATACTTTCAAATGGCCTCTTGAAACCTCCAGTGCTCTGATTATCACCACTTCTGCAAATACTTTCCTCCACTACCTCTAATTCTGTGTGGACTCTTATGGACAGTAGCTCTGTGGTTCCTTTTGTTGAGGTCTTTGTTGGTAATACTCTTGGCAATGGCCTTTGCATAAACATAACTGTTTTTCTGTGGGTTTGCTCTTTATGAGTAGTCACAGGGCTGCTGGACAAGATGTCTGTAAACAAGGGCTTGGTAGAGGGAACAGGAACTCCCTATGGAGTACTATAACAAAGATGGAGGGAAGTTTTCAGTTTGTGTATGTTTGTGTATAAAGGGATGAGATATCAGTCACAACAGAGAAGCATTATATGGGTGTTTTGTGCTACTTATGTAGCACATTTGCTGAAAAAAAAAAAAAAAAACTCTTGATAAGAGAATCACATATTCATGACTGGGGAAAGAAAAGTAATACTGTAATTTAGGAATACACCATCGAAACCCATGGTGGTAACCCTTTAATTTGAATAATGGGGAAGTAACATGCCCACACTCTAAAAAATTCTGGGTTATTTCAACCCAAATTTGGGTCAAATATGGACAAACCCAAAAAATATTTAAAAAATGTATCCCAATGGGTTGGGTTTGTCCATATTTAAACAACCCAGCATTTTTTTTGAGTGCAGCATTATTTGCTTAGAGGCCACTTGGTTTCATATTATGTTATCCATTAGCTTAGGTACCCAAATCTTTTTTGTATGTATGCCTTTGTGTTTGGGAAAATGAATCAGATTTATAAAGCTTCCAGCTAATAATAGAGATATACATTAGAATGACTTGAACAAACAAACTGTTAAGCTTTGATTCTGTTTGCAGTTCGAATCCCATGAGTTCACACAGTGGCAAAGATTGGACGATACAGAGCAAAGAAGAGGATATTTCAGTTGGACCTTGAAACCACATCAGTCCCTTAAATGAGCTGGGGGACTGGGATTCTAAACCAGGAGTACTTGGATGCATTGGGAAACGTCTTGGCAAAACATCTGGCTCACATCTGCGTCAGAAGGAGCAAGAGAGCATGGACTTGTTCCATAGTAAAAGTGCAGTCAGAACAGGTTCACCTAGTTTTTAGATAACAATTGCTCACTGGAAATTACAGTTTTCGGAAAGGTCATTCGGAAGGTCAAGTACTCCTACACACACACAGTTTTCCTACAAGCAATATTTGATGTGGTTATCTTAAATAGAACAACATCAGATCTTTAATTACTAATAATGGGCTTAGATAAACTGCTTTTTAATGAAACAGGATGCACTGGCAAAGATAAAGAGTAAAGTTGTAGTGTTCTGTCATCACATTAACCTTAAACCCCCATTACCCAATTTCTCACTGGCTCAGGTGAAGGCATTGAAAAAGCTGGCCAAAGCAAACACTCACTGCTACACTTCTGAACCAGTATTACTGGCACCCTTTAAATGGCACAGTTCCTCTCCTAATAGCAAGATTGTCTGATATGGGAAGGAGAGGCTGAATACAGTGAATGGCCCATCTGAATGGCCGATCTGAAAAGAGCAGATCAGGGCACTTCGAAGGATGAGGGAAGCTCTTTGAAACAAAGTGAACTTCAGTGGCCGCCTGCAGATCAATTTAAACAAAACCATACATTATCTTACTTCTACTTTGTAGACTCCTGCAATTTCCAGTCATTCCCAGTTCTGCAAGGAAAATAAATGAGTTTATTTTTATCATAAATGTTTTCCGAGAAATTTCAGAATCTCAAGTTGTAGAAAAAGTTTTAAAGTGCATAACTTCCGATCAAAAGAAAAGATAATTTTCATGGTAGCAAAACAAAAAAAGCTTTGTGTAACAAAACCACCACATATCTTTACCATCAGAGGTTAAGCCAGCCAGAAAATATCGCAAACAGCTAATCATTTCACAATTTTAGATAATTGGGCTCAGTTCCGTATGTTTGGAAGCAACAAGACATGCACAGTTTGGCACTTAAATGTGTGTGTAAGTGTAAAGTAAGAGAAATAATGAACATGTGATATGAATCTGAGAATGATAACGGTTTGCGTCAAACGTAAAACGTAATATAATGTATAGGCATCTGTAAGCTGCTAACAATCTTTACTAGCATACAACAAACAAGGGCAGCAATTGTATTGGGATATTATAGATTATTGTACTGCGTAATTAGCTAGCAAGACTAGCATCACAATTTTTATTGATTATACTTTTCAGACCCCTGACTTGGGCATGTTACTCATCAGTGAATGATACTGCAAAGTGATTGTACAGTTTTCATCCAAGGATGTTAAAATAGTTTTCAAATACCTTACTTGCACACTTCCTGCTGCCAGCAGTTGGCGCTTTGACTATAACTGAATATTGCCATGTAGATGTCTTCAAGCCAGGACTATTATCAAACGTGAAGTTTGGGGCAGATCGGACATTGCATGCCTGAGTTACAACAACTTCCTGTTTCGTGGTGTTAATCGCAAACATTAGCACTTAGCCAAGTGTTGCATGATTTAACGTGTCTCTAGTATGTTTGGTACTTCATGGCATATTTAAATGTGTTTCTGGGAGTGAATTACAGTGCAAAGCATGTCATTTCCTGTTGCCAGTAGGTGGCGCTATGACTAACTGAATATTGGCATATGGATGTCTTCAGGCCAGGACTCTTATCACACATGTGAAGTTTGGGGCAGATCGGACACTGTATGCCTGATTTACAACAGCTTCCTTTTTCTTCCGTGTTTATCTGGTTTAATCTCTATGAGGAGTTAATCACAGTGTAAAACATGTCATTTCCTGTTACCCACTGGTGGCGTTATGACTGTAACTGAATATTGCCATGTAGATGTCTTCAGGCCAGGAGTCTAATAAAACATGTGAAGTTTGGGGCAAACTGGACATTGTATACCCAAGTTACAACAACTTCCTGTTTCATGGCGAAACATCAAACTTTGTCAGGCCGCAATGGACACGCCCTTCAGCGAAAACTATAGATCTTCACAATTTAACGTTGCAAAGGCCTTTAGATTAGACTGACCAAATATGATGTTTATCTTATAAAATCTCTAGGAGGAGTTTGTTAAAGTACAACATCTGGAAATGGCAAAAACTGCAAAAATATCACACTTCTTTTTGGGTTTTCAGAATTTGCACCCAGGGACTTTTTTGTAGGTATTGGGCTGTTACATGTGTCTACCGAATTTCATACTTGTACGTGAAACAGCGCGAAGGGCACTTAATTGAGATTTTGTAGGTGGCGCTATCGAGCCATTTTGCCACACCTAATTCTGAAACCCCTATCAGATTTTCACCACTTCTGACATGTGTGCAAAGTTTCATGAGTTTTAGAGCATGTTTAGGCCCTCAAAACTAAAAGAAAAGAATAATTGACTGAGCAATTACAATAGGTTCCTCACACCATCGGTGCTCGGGCCCTAATGAACAAGCTGCAAGTCTATTCAAACATTCTAAAATGCTTAATTATACACCTTATTGATGATGCAAACTATATACAGGCAAGCAGATGTGCCCAGAATGTGAACGGAGTGAGCTAAATTGCACATTAAGTATTTTCTTTATGATGGTTTTCTAAGGGAAAACGCTTAACATAAAACTTTCTGCATTGCGTTCATATTCTGTGCAGATCTGCTTACTGAAAACTATATATGTTGAGTCCAAAAGAGATTGATTTTTACAAAACAGAAGAATTTGCCAATTTTAAAGAGTTAATGTTTCATATACACATTACTTCTACCCCAGCATTTTTCAGGGTTATTATTATACTCATTTTACTTATGCTACCAAAATGCCATAGTATAGTGATGAAGTATGCAAAATGGGACTCACCTAGACTGAAAAAAGGACCCTAGCTATATCTAGGGGCCAGAATATCAAAAAATAATATAATTTTGGGTGGGATATTTTGACTTGGGCATGTAAACACCTACCTAGCACCCATAACACCATAACAACCACCTAGAAAAACCCTAGCAACCACCTAGCATCACCCTGGAAACCCACAACATCTTCATGGCAATGACAGCAAGTTTTACATGACTCACATTTTCTTAAGAAACTGTATCTTGTCCAATAGACAGTACCACACTGTCAGAGTATGGTTGTCATCGATATGCACTATATTGCCAAAAGTATTGGGACACCCCTCCAAATCACTGAATTCAGGTGTTCCAATCACTTCCATGGCCACATGGAACAGTGCGTAGAGAGCTTCATGAAATGGGTTTCCATGGCCGACCAGCTGCATCCAAGCCTTACATCACCAAGTGCAATGCAAAGCGTCGGATGCAGTGGTGGAAAGCACGCCGCCACTGGACTTTAGAGCAGTGGAGACGTGTTCTCTGGAGTGACGAATCACGCTTCTCTGTCTGGCAATCCGATGGACGATTCTGGGTTTGGTGGTTGCCAGGGAATGGTACATGCCTGACTGCATTGTGCCAAGTGTAATGTTTGGTGGAGGGGGGATTATGGTGTGGGGTTGTTTTTTAGGGGTTGGGCTTGGCCCCTTATTTCCAGTGAAAGGAACTCTTAATGCTTCAGCATACCAAGACATTTTGGACAATTTCATGATCCCAACTTTGTGGGAACAGTTTGGGGATGGCCCCTTCCTGTTCCAACATGACTGCGCACCAGTGCACAAAGCAAGATCCATAAAGACATGGATGAGCGAGTTTGGTGTGGAGGAACTTGACTGGCGTGCACAGAGTCCTGACCTCAACCCAACAGAACATCTTTGGGATGAATTAGAGCGGAGACTGCAAGCCAGGCATTTTCGCCAACATCACTGCCTGACCTCACAAATGCACTTCTAGAAGAATGGTTTAAAAATTCTCATAAACACACTCCTAAACCTTGTGGAAAGCCTTCCCGGAATAGTTGAGGCTATTATAGCTGCAAAGCATGGGCCAACTCCATATTAAACTCTACGGATTAAGAATGGGATGTCATTAAAGTTCATGTGCACGTAAAGGCAGGCGTCCCAAAACTTTTGGCAATATAGTGTAATTTATCAGGGGAAAAAAAGATAATTTATCAGCCTTCATTGGCACTTTGCTTTATTATGTCCCTTGCAGTCATATCACTCTCACACCTGCAACCTTAATTACTCAAGGTATTGTTACTCACCTGTAGTTTTAACCTCATCCTGGACTAATAGAGCAATAACACGTCACACCTGGTGAGCACAGACCTTCAACTGAACCAGAGCTTTACATCTCTGGAAGCACTGAACGTTGTTGATGTGGGTGAGAGGATGATGTATGTACTGAGGAGATGAGCTGGTCATAACACTACAACTACAAAGATGACTGTACCCAGGAGGGAACCCTTACAACAGGTTCCCCTCCCCTCCCCCTAATATCTCATCTCATTTTCTCTGCAACTCTTGTCATGCACATTTACAACCACGGATGTTCTTCCCACACTTGCAGCCTGGTGCTATGATCTGGTGTCGTGACTGCCTGCATTTCCAGTGTAGAGATAACCCAATAGGTCCCAACAGGCACACAATCCCCCTTCATGGCCTTCAAATCCAACTAAGCCATCTTAAGACATTAGTAGTGACAAATGGGACTGCAGTTGGAGTGCTGGCTACACGCTGGTGGAACTTTGCTCTTCCTTTGCTGTTATCTTTGTGGGATAAACAGTCGGGAGCCGGAGAGTGTGCAGGCACTCAAGGAAATGCCTCCTTAACAAGAACACCGATGTTTGTACATTGTCGCTCTCCTTTTACTCTCTCCCCCACTGATCCAGCTGCTCTTGCTATCCTCTATCTCTTCACCTCCATTACTCTTCCAGTGCACTCAGTTTATACACTGTTCAGTTCAACATTACATTCTCTCTCTCGCTCTCTCTTGTTCTCTCAATCTTTCTCCTTGCAAAGGATTAAAGTGATAAGGGGTAGCAATTACATTCTTGCAATCATTAGCTTGATTCTACCAGCCTGAGGCTAAATTGTGCCCATTTGGTGGACGTCAGCTGATACAGGAAATTGACTGCATGAGAAGAATAAAGTAGTTGCAGAAGCACAGTAGCTTTTCAATTACTGTCTAACATGCAAACTCATGAGAAACATGCGGACGGTTTGGCCTGTTGAACGGACAGCTCAGCAGATGTACAATGAACAGCTGGAAAATGTCTTGAACTGTTGCCATGGGAAGTTCAGTTATATACAATGAGAAATGTCAAAAACTTTACTCAAGGGAGTTTAGCACTGCATATGTAACGTTAATAAGTAGGCAGAACAAGCAGGTTCTTACTACATAAAACATTTGTTCTGTTTTTAAATGTTGCTTATTCCATGAAATGCCAAAATCAACTACAAAAATACAAGGATCATAAATTCAGCAACATATTTACCCTAAAAGAAGATCAGTAGGGAAGTGCAGTTCACCTAGTGCAGTAGTTCTCAACTAGAGTGCCTCTGCAAACTTCCTAGGGGACTCAATAATGCTGCATTCACATGGGGTGTTGGCGCTTGATGGAGGGTTTGTCTGAAGCTTGGTGCTGACGTGACCGTCATAGTGACAACAGCTAATCTTATTACTTTCCGGTGTTGCATGAACGCATTTGGTTAGCATCTGCACTAGGGTATTTGCATAAGACGATCTGATTGGCTGACGCCTGCATTGGCGCTTGAAAAGTTGAAAATTTTTCAACTTTTGCCACAAGCAATGCCAGTGACACAACGCAAGGGAAGCCACAATTAAGTTCAGCAACTCATGACATCACCCATTCAAAGTAAATGAAATGCATTAACGTCAACGCCCCATGTGAATGCACTGTAAGTTACTTACATTTAGTTATTTTAACAAACTTAAATTACAATACTACTGAGCTCCACACATAATTTGTTCCCTTGTTTTAGTTAAAAGAAGTGAACGAATTAGTTCAAAGTGGCCACGATTTACTAAAACGAGAGAACTAATTAATAAGTCATGGGAATGAAATCTTAACTCGTGGCCATGAAATATGAAATATTAAAGGATTAGTTCACTTTGAAATGAAAATTAGCCCAAGCTTTACTCACCCTTAAGCCATCCTAGGTGTATATGACTTTCTTCTTTCTGATGAACATAATCGTAGAAATATTCATAAATATCCTGACGCATCCAAGCTTTATAATGGCAGTGAGCGGGATCAACGAGTATGAGCTGAAGAAAGTGCTTCCATCCATCATAAATATGTGCTCCACACGGCTCCGCGGGGTTAATAAAGGCCTTCTGAATCGAAACGATGGGTTTGTGTTAAAAAAATATCCATATTTAACAAGTTATGAAGTAAAATATCTAGCTTCCGCCAGACTGCCTTCTGTATTCAACGTACGCAGAAAGTGTAAAACTCTTGCAGTTCACAAAGCTTATGCTATGTCCTACACCTTCCGTATTGAACTTATGAAAACAGTGTAACTGACGCAACACCAGTTTACACTTTCTTCGTAACTTCAATACGGAAGGCGGTCTGGTGGAAGCTACATATTTTACTTCATAACTTGTTTAAATATGGATGTTTTTTTACACAAACGCATCACTTCGCTTCAGAAGGCCTTTATTAACCCCCTGGAGCCGTGTGGAGCACATATTTATGATGGATGAACTTTCTTCAGCTCATATTCATTGATCACTATCTCTGCCATTATAAACCTCAGATGCGTCAGAATATTTCTGCGATTATGTTCATCAGAAATAAGAAAGTCATATACAACTAGGATGGCTTGAGGGTGAGTAAAGCTTGGGCTAATTTTCATTTCAAAGTGAACTAACCCTTTCATTCGTGGACACGATATACTGTATATATTTTTGTCCGCATGTCATGAGCGGGGCTCTGTACAATACTGAACAAAAACACTAAAAAATACAAATGTACAACATTAATCTGACATCATATGCTTAAGAGTTTATTTTATTTCAACAGAAGTACTATAGGTACTTACTATCAGCTTAGACAGGAGGGCCTTTGAATATTGCCTTGGAAAAAAAGGGGGACTTTGGAGTCAAAAAGGTTGAGAACGAACCAAGTTGACGAGCCATTAAGTAACAACCTAGCAGCCACCCAAAATACCCTAACAAAAAGACCTAAAGACCACATGTCAATGTGCTAGAAGACTCAGAACACCATAGCAACTTAGCAAAATTATGGTCCATTTTACTGGGTAATGAGCAGTAGGTCTTTTGGTTGAATTGTTACTTAATCCAAATGAAAACCCAATAACTGAGGTAATGTCTGAAACATGAGCATGTGAAACAAGACTGTTTTTCAAAGAAAAATGTTCACTTATTTTGACTGCCAGAGTTTTGTTTGCATGCAAACTTGTTTTCGAGGAAAGCAAAGCAGAAAATCAATCTAGACAGTTTATGGAAACTTCAAACAGATCTTTTCATCTATCTAAGGTCAAGGACCGGAGGACCAGAAGATCTATTTGGCCATGTTTTACTTTACAGTCATCAAAGAATGGTCTACACTTTTGCAAGTTAGTCAGATTGTGAACTGTACTGGAGTCTAGAAAACCTGCACCTTAAACCATATTCAAGTGGACTCAAGTGGATGAGTCCAGACAACAGCCAAACAAACCTAACTCTGACGTCAAACTCAAGTCTGTTCCAAAAGGTCCAATTTAAAGGCACCCTAATTAAAGAGGCATAGAGGCACCTTAAAGAGGTACCACAATGTTAGTGACAGCTGACTTGGTCAAGTTTGTCTTAGAAGGCAACTTTCCTCTGTACAATTTTACAGCTTTACCTTTTCATTACCAGGAAGAGAGGAAGTAGAGGCGTGCTTGGAAATGTCAGCACAGATGCGGCTATTCACAAGACGCATTTTTCAAAACACTCATCCAAACCAGATGTTTGCTCATCATAAACGAGACAAATGCAGGGAAGAATTAACAATATTGGCTAATACTGGTTGAATTATTTCCACTTTTAAATTTAAAGCACTAGACTGCTCAGAAGTGCGGTCAAATATGCACTGTCTTTGTTTACACTGAATGACCCTGTGCCCCGCTGAATGCTCGGCCCTTGTAACACATGACTATCGGTTCATTCATTTTAAAGGTTTACCAGACATTACAGCTTTCATTCTTCCTGCAAGGAAACCATCTGACCATCTAGTGCTTGCTCATATGGATTTGTGACCAGCCTATGATGGTGACAAATGGGCTAATGCTCAATAAAGCCAATCAATGTTGATGAAATGGCAGCATTGTTTCATTTTGTGAAGAGTGGTTGTTCAAGCTTCAAAATTACAAAAGACTTGAAAAATATAGAGCTCCAGAAGATTTGAAAAGCTGTATAGACCACTTTTTATTACGTTTATGGTGCCTTTCACATCTATATTAAAACTTGACAACCCTTATCCTTATACTGCAAAATAATGGCCAATTATAACAAAAATATGAAGATTACAACAAGTTATGTCAAAATCCACATTTTTGTGGAACTATTCAATTTAAAGCTGCAGTCTAGAACTTTTTTTGATTAAAAATGATCCAAAATCAATTTTTGATCAAGTACATAACCAGCCAGTGTTAAAAACTATCTCATTATCTTAGCTGGATTCACAACGGTAAGCTTGTAATAATGTTTTATAATAAGAGCAACCTGGTGGATTTCCGCGGGAAATTCGAGCATGCAGCAGTTCGTCTTTGCGTCATTACGTCACGTCTGTAAACAGAAAGAAGGAGTCCAGGCTAGTCGGCTTTATCATGTGAGGATGCTTGTTGTTAGCGGATCATTTATAGCCTGTTCTCACAGAAGCTGAAATAATTAAACATATCATTTTGATGGCGGATTGTAATCCAGAAAGGTTCAAATTACAATCATCAGTGACAACTGGAGATTCACCCACAGTCAAAAGCAAAAGACTTCGGACTGTGGAGTGGCTACAGAAATTTAAATCTACAGGTAACGATAATATACACTAAATACACGTAGTCATGCAATGCTGATGTTGTTAACATTATTATTTACAGAACAAAGTATAACAGTAATAATAATTTGCCTGGTTTGGCGTGATCCGAACTAAGCGATCGTTAGATTTAATCATTGGCAGCACGATTTATTGTAGGCCTAATGCTTTTTTCCTCAGTTGGTCAGAACAAAAGCGGCAGAAATGTTACTTACTTGTTCAGCTGATATTTTCCAGTTAAGATTCCTATATTGGTCATACTTCCAAGACGTAGAATCTGTGATTCTGAGGTACAGTATCCACACCGGTGTAGTGATTGACAGCAAACATTAGATTCATCCGCTGAGGAGTCGCGCGAAGCACAACGAACGTAAGGATAACAATTCCGCATATGACTGCAATTGCAGGTTTCAAACAGAGATGGCGACAAAGAGGAAAAATGCCGGATTGCAGCTTTAAATCTTAAATTTACAAGCATCTTATCTTGTTTTTAGTATATGGCGCAGTTTCACCAACGCTATCTCACTACCAATTCATAGATATTTTACGAGGTGGCTAACTCATATGAATTCGTACGACCTCACTCATACGAATTCATACGATTTTTCTAAACCCCAGTGATGGGTAGGTTTAGGGGCGGGGTTAGGGGTAGGTCATTTGTACGAATTCATATGAATTTGGCAACTCCTAAAATATGTACGATTTAGCAAAAAACTTACAAATTTGGACGAGTGAGGTCGGACGAGTGAGGTCGAGCCACCTCGTAAAATACGTACAAATTGCTGTGAGATCGGGTTGGTTTCACAGACAGGGATTAGATTAGGCCAGGAGTAGGTCTTAGTTAAATAAGGACATTTAAGTATTTTTTAAACATGACTTAAGGGGGAAAAAACATTACTGGTGTGCATCTTGAAACGAACAATGGTACTGACATTTTTAAAAATATTTCAGTGCAAGTTACTTTGAGTTAAAACAGCTCAAACATGCATTTTAGTCTGAGAGTTTAAGCCTTGTCTGTGAAACCAGGCCTATGTTTAAATATCCATTATAGCAAAAAAATGAGAGTAAGACAATGTACTTCTTTCCAGACGCACACTGGACAGTCTTTTTCATTCAAGCTGCATTCCCCACACTTCTCTCACACACAAGATTAAATTATGGTAGTAAAAGTTTGAGAACTGATTTACACACAGAATTTTCCCATTAAATCAAGGCACGACTGTTGGAGAGTTTTAGGTTCATCTGTAGTGTATGTCTGAACGTGAGCTGGAAAAATGTATAATAATCAAAACCGAGGCTTTCAAGAGCTGACAAATTGCCAACTCGTGTAAGAAACAAATCAACTCATTCCTCCCATAACATTGTTCTGGCAACGTGCTGCGCATCCTTGGATTTAAACGCATATGTGGTGCAGGAATCCAATCTGTTAATATCAAACATAACACTAGTGTTCCTCTCAGAGGAACTGTAAGTTTAGCTGCACATTTCACATTCTTATAAAATATAATTGCACATATTTTAGTAACTTAGTGACCGTAGTGACCATTACAGAAGAAATTGCAATTGTTTGATTTAAAAAACGATGGCTTATTGTGCTAACAATTCATTTTGAATAGGCTTTTCATGACAGTAGATTCAGCAGATTCAAGGTTTTCAACTGATGGGCCACGATCCAAAAATGGGTTTCTGGACTGTTGTGATAGGGTCATGGACAATTGCCAACATAGGTTTATTAAACTCCCTTCACCCGCAAAAAACATGAATTTACCTATACTCAAAGTATAAAAAAAAAAAAACAGGACCCAGATTAAATATGGGTCCAATTGCAAAAATCAAAAACATTGTTTGTGTTGACCACATGATTTGTATGGTGAATTATAGCCTTAAAAGAACACAAAACTATTGAAATTCAAGACACATTTGGAAAATAATCATGTAAATAATTTTGAATATAGTTAGGCCTGTGCAGTTCATAATGATATATAGTAAGTTTTGTTGACCTTTGTATCATGAACAATTAGGTGCTGTGTTGGGTCGCCACTTTTCCAATCTAATACAATCTGGGTCTCAAAGAAAACAAGTTGAGAACCACTAAGGTGAGTTAACACTCAACCAACCTCATTTTCCAGTATCCATCTGTTCGTACAGCGTGATGGCGGTGAGCTTCAGTGATGTGAGCCTCCCTGGTGCTCCCGTTTCCTCAGACAGCTGAAGAGAAACTCTGGTGAAGAACTTTCCCAACCTGACGGCTGGTTTTATGGAGCCCCGGGGTTTAGGCTTTGGCTGATGACTGTAGCAGGCAACCAGGTGGGGCCGAGCCGTGAAGACGGGTAACGAAGTTACATAACTCATCTGTCCTGTGGGATCGGAGAAGTGGTGAAAAAGACATCTGCGTCTGTCTACAGTTCAGTGCATGCAATGAAAGTGATATTATAATGTTGTGTAATAGTAGCTTGATTATGTTACAGGCAAAGCAATATGCCAGTCGCAACATCATACTGTATAACATACTTTAAGGTATAATACTTTAAAGGTGCAATACAAATTTTTTTTATTAAAAATGAACAAAAACAAAATAATCACTTTCAAAAAGCAAAAAGGGAATGTGACATTAAAATCACCATGAAACAAAAATTTGCATTTTTTTTTTTGCAATCACATGATTATTTTTTAAATCATGTGACCTTGTAATCTTTAAACAAAATAACTTCCCCCTCCCTCTCGCAGCAACATCTCTTCTCTTCTCTGATGATGTGTTTACTGGCGTGAGGGCGGGACAACCTGTCACTCACATGACATCACAGCAATAGCAAACTACAACAATCCAATGATCCAATCAATTCCCGATGTACAAAATCAAGTTCCGACCTACATTTTTTCTTGTTCAAGAAGTTTTCTTGTTCAGTTTTTTTCTTGTTCAATAAGACTTTTCACTCAGACATACATCACAATTAGGAAAGAAAAGACTATCATATCTTTCATTCCGACTTTAAGGCATTGTTTTCTTTTGTTTTGCTGTAAATTAATCACATAATTCTAAACTGCCCATGATGGGAATCCATAGACAGTTGTAATTTATTGTATTGCATTAATAGAAAGTCCGTTATAATAAAGATGTTTTAATATAAAATATTTTTACTGGTATTTTCGTACTGTGACTGCGGTGTGGAAATCTTAATAACTACAATAAATACAGTACAAATTTTGTTTTGTGTACTGTAGCTTTTAATTGTTACTACTAAATGTTGTTTAGCTCTTATTATTAAGTCACTTTCATCATAGGTCTATATACTGTATTATTCAGTCCCTCTTGTGAGAAAATGTCTCATTTGATATCTGATATATACATAGTTCAGTCATGAAACTCTAGATGGCGCAGGCTGATGGGTGCTTATTGCAAGCTGACGATACAGCGTTAACTACTGGCACAAGCTGATTGGTCCATGTCACATCTGCAGCCAATGAGCTTGTTGCTCACACATTAAAATGGCTGGTTGGCTACATTCACTATAGCAGTTTGCATCACACTTCAGAGTTTCAAAACCCTCCTCCTTCCCCAGCTCCACCTGTATAGATCTGCTATAGGTTATATGCTATTTGTGCAGCAGCACTATGTCTTACTCGCAGCAGCATATCGGCGAATGTATTGGCAGTAGAAAGTTCCTGTACTTGCTCTGCAGCAGCAGCAAGCGTAGCAGATCTATTCCGCCAAGACCAAATACATTAACATTGTCATATCCATTATTACCATGCTAAAAATCTGTCATGATTGAACTATAGTTCAGTATGAGTAGAATAATTTTAACTTCAGCTAATGTTTTCAACAGAATACATAGTGCAAGTTATTTACAATTTCAGTAAGGATAAAAACATTTCTTGCTGTACTGAACAGACTCCATACTTCTCTTAAAAAACTTTTAGCTGAGTCTCAGCAAAAAGAAGCAAATGTTTTGTGGCTTCCACCATCAATCTGGGTAAAAATGTCAGGGAACCTACAATCTACACAACATACGAGGGAAGTGAATTCACCTGAAAGATGTTGCTCTTGAAAAAATATCTGTAAAAGTCCTAATAAATAATATGTCAGAGAATTAAAAGTCTAATCAGGGAAGGATATGTGTCTGTAGCATAGTTGCTTTGTACTTTAGAAATGACTGTTATAAAGCTCTGTGAAGGAAACCAATGCCAATAAAAGAGACAAGACTAGTATTGTTGTATGGAACACTAATTAGGAAATTCGATATTCTTTGGTTTATTAATGATCTTCTGTCAGCATCAGGCTGAAATTTAATTTCTGTGGGTTTATACTGTCCTTTGACAGGTTTAGAGAGGGAAATCTGTTGTTTCAGGACCACCACTAATACCACTGATACCCACTGGAGGGCAGCAAAGTAATGCTTATGGCACAAAGTGTCTTTTTGGCTTGGGCATATTATACTAAGTTTTCATTCAATGTATATACATTATCTGCACCAGATGTGTTTCTAGCTAATGTTTCTACAGTGAGAACACAATGAGCTCAAGAGACACTTTATCTCTCTCAAACTCTCTCGTCTGCTGAGGCCAATTGCATAAACATAGCTGCTAAGTTACAACTAGTCTGACCAACTATTAACTGACTAACTTAAGACTGGTCTGAGCAGTTTATGCAACCAACTGATGAACAAAAAATATCGAAAGCAAAAAATGACTGTTCTAATTTAATATTTTTAAAAGTGTAATTTATTCCTATGATGGAAAAGTTTAATTTTCAGCATCATTACACCAGTCTTCAGTGTCACATGATCCTTTAAAAAAATCATTTTAATATGCTGATGTGCTGCTCAGTTATTATCAGGTATTATTGGTACTCAACTATTAATAATGGTCCTTATTATTATCAGTATTGGAAACCGTGTTTGTGGCTAAACATTTTTGTGGAAACCATGATACATTTGAAATAGAAATCTTTGTAACATTATAAAAGTCTTTACTGTCACTTTTGATCAATTTAATGTGTCCATGCTGAATAAAAGTATTAATTATTAATCTTTCTTATCACAGTTTCTACAAAAATATTAAGCAGCAGAAGCATTTCAACATTGATAATATTAATAAATGTTTCTTGAGCAGCAAATCAGCATATTAGATTGATTTCTGAAGGATCATGTGACACTGAAGACTGGAGTAATGATGCTGAAAATTCAGCTTTGCCAACACAGGAATAAATTACATTTTAAAATATATTAAAAAATATAGATTCTATGTATAACATTTTAATTATTTAATTTGACAGGTCATCTATCATCATCCATTACAGCCTGAACTTTCTGTGAAGGGCAGTAGAAAAGGTCAATAAGTGTCAATTTCATAACAGGCCACGCATTTGGGACAGATTAATCTGCACACATCCGTTCCTCGCTATTCCCAGCATGTCTGCTTTGGCAAGCAGCGAGAGAAGGAGGCCGGCCAATGACAAACGAGTTAAATTATCCCCAATGTGAATTGGAGAGCCACTGTGTGTTGCGCTGAGACATGCATTGCTTGTGGGAAGAAGCGATCAATAAGGGAGGCAGCGAGATGGGGTTGTGAATAGTGTGTAGGGGTCCACCGAGACCAGGGTCTTCATTCAAGTCACACTGTGAAGAATGGCGTTGTTTCATTTCATACATGAACATGAGCTGAGATAAATATATAATAAATGAACAGTATTTATTTGATTAAAAAAACTGAAAAGCCATAGAAGGGTGAGAGAAAACAATTAGTGACATGAGGAGATAAGCGAATGAGATGGGAGGATAAAAATCTATTGATATAATTGTTAAGGATGAAGCCAGGAGAATACAGGGTTCAATATTAGATTAACCAGCCTGTCATCAAGCCAAGAAGGTGCATTGATTAGCAAGGGAATTTATAAACCCTGAAGACATTAATAGCAAGGATAGATCAGCTGGAATCTCTGGACTGGTGAAAATAAAATGCAGGAAAAGCAATGAATACAAAACCTCCTGCGTCCTATGGGCTCACTGTAAGCTTGTCATTATCCTTTAGATATTAATGCCAGTGCCGGCTGGATGTATTAGTGGGTAAAAATTGGACAGATGCCACCATAGAAGACAGAGCAGGTTGTTTTGAGAATGTACACAAGCAATTTTATTCATCTTTCCATAGCAATGGCAGTTAATGTCTTTCTTCTGCAATTACACTGGGGAAAAACGGACAGCCGGGAAGCAGTCAGTTGATTTGATAGGTTTTGCCCAATGAACATGCATAGCTTTGTGAGCAGATGGAGATCAAGTCAGATTGCTGCTGTCAGTCACATGAAATAGGGATGAAGTACAAAGCAAAAAATTAGTTGCTGTCTCTGAGTTTATGCCCCATATAGTAGAATATTAAGCTCACATTTTAGAAAAAAAGGATCAATGGGGTTCTATATAGATTATATAGATAGGTTGCATAAAAATTTCATGTTTAACAGGTTATTTAATTTTTTTCTAGTGATAAAATATGTTTACAAGCCATTTAAATCATAAAATTTAATTACAATAAATAATGAATTTAAGGCACACTATGTAAATTCTCGCCGCTAGAGGTCGCTTATTCAAAACAAAGACATGCTGTAGCTTTATGACGCCTTGATTTCGCAGAATCATGGGAGGTGTTGTCTTCACGTCTACAGCGTGAAAGAATCTGATGGGACTGGGGTAGAAATCATGTTCATGGATGAGATTATTAACGTTACTGTAGTATGAAGCACAGCAGGAGCGATTGCTAATGAGAGACGAGCGTGACATGCCTAGAGAGCAGTGGAACTTTTATTATGCCACAGTCGCCGCTTTCACTTCTTCCGGTCAAGCGTATGTGGGGTAACGCAACGCTTTTTTATCATATTAGATACATTTGAGTGTTGAAAGTTGTTATAGTGCTACTCTGCATTTGCTCGGCGGCTACTATGAAACACTTGTTACACACTTTAGTAAGCTAGATCGATATTAGGCATGGTAAAACATGGTACTCGCTGTAAATCGAGAAAACGAGATTTAAACAATAACGCTGCGTTCACACGGGGCGTCAGTGTCAACGCTTCTCATTTACTTTGAATGGGTGATGTCATGCATTGTGGGTTCTGTCGCGTCGCTTTACTTAAGTTGCTCGAGGCAGAAGTTGAAGATTTCTCAACTTTTCAAGCGCCAACGCAGGCGACAGCCAATCAGATCGCCTTATGTGAACACCCTAGAGCAGTCGCTAGCCAATTGTGTTCATGCAACACTGGAAAGTAATGTGATTGTCTGTTATCTCTATAACGGTCGCGTCAACACAAGCTTCAGACACGCCCTCCGTCAAGCATTGACACTGACGCCCCGTGTGAATGCAGCGTAAGGCTTACTGTGTTGAGCATTATACCATGATTAGTTTTCTGTCGAATGAATGTATCCATCCAAACAGTTGCTCACCCGTCTAATGAAACATATAATATATTAAAGTGTCTTTGGTGTTTCCATGGTTTCTACAAAATAAAGCCAGAAACCGAGGGTAAGGCGGGTACAGTGTTGGGTGTAGCGCGTTACTGTAATTAAATTACTTTTCCACTGAAAAAGTAAAGTAAGGGATTACTGTTCATTTTTAGTTAGGCTAATTTAATTACAGTTACTTATAATGTACTTGCGTTACATACTGTAAATTAGTTCAACAGTTCTGTTTAAATCAATATTTAATTTAAAATCTAAAGTTGTCGTCTAAAGGTAAAAGTGATCGCTGCCTCTTTAAAATCGTTGTAGTACAGTTGCGCGTGAGTTCACAACTCCGCACCAGTTGGCTGTGTTGTCGCTGTCTGAAGATGCCGGCAGAAGCGAGTGGCTGTTTTGCAGAATGGAAGTATTCCAATTACTTCACTTTTTTGACACAGGTAGGCAAGAGCATTACGGTAAAATGTAGCTAAGCTATGTCCTAGGGAGAAAAAATTGCGCGCGCTCTCGACCAAAGCGCACACACGTGACATAGCCGCCTCTCTCAAGTGTCAGATTTTTGCGGTTTATTATACATAAACGTTCAAATACACACACAGTTATGTCAAATTGCCCGTTTTGGCGTATATTCGCGTTGGTTATGTGAATGTGAAACAGCATATTGTCTCCGTCCATTAGGTCTGGTGACAGCAGTCTTTAAAACATGCTACGGTCTACTATTGGTCTGTATTAGGCTATATATGATAATCAAACAACAAAAGAAACGGTTTAATAAGGATTAATCTATGTTTAATTTATACAGATTTGACTATGCAGAGTTATTTTATATTTGATTATTCAATTTCTGTGGTATTTTTACTTACTACTATTAGACCTACCTCAAAAAAATATATAGCATTGTTTTATTTGTATCTTTAAATATTTTTACCTTGGTATTGTGCACTTTTGGTGGTATAGGCTACCGGTACCGAATACTAGATTTTTGGTATCGTGACATCCCTATTTGTTACTAAAAAATGTTAAGTATTATAGTATATTTTAATAAAGCTAAAATGTTTTAAAAAGCTATAAAAAGCTAAACTATTCCATGTTTGACTCATATTTAAATTATTAAAAGAGTTTCCTTTCTATTGCCTATGCTGTCAAGGTTTATAGGGATTTTAAGAAGTAAGTAGTTTAATTACTTATTGAGTAATTAAATTACTTTTCAGACAGAGAAATTAGAAAAGTATATTAAATACAACATTGATGATATAATTAGTAATTAATTACTTTTTTGAAGTAACTTACCCAACACTGCGCGGGTATGATGTCTTTGATAGACGATGCACGGACATGGTCCGTGTCCTGGTTAAAGTTGCTTATTTCTCTGGATTTAAACACTCTTGGAAACATTTGGGATAATGTTAAGTCAGCAAAATATATAACATTGTTCTAGTGGTTTTTGGATATTTGAATCCAAAAATCTTACATATTGTGCCTTTAAAACAAAATTAAGATTAAATCCATCAAAAGACCCCATGTTGGGAACCCCTAAAAGGTTCTATATAAAGTGCCTGATGGGACCCTTTAAAGTGTTATTTCAATGATTTTAAACCTGCTTTGTATTGTTACAATGTCGTTATGCAAATGAACAATGCTTACTCATTCTCCGTGTTACCTGGACAGAGAAATTCCCATTTATTTGTCACCAAAAGACTTTTGACTGCTCCAGGGCTTTCGTGAAAACTACACATTATATTTTTTGTATCCCCGCTCACGGATGGTCTACAGAGGGTTATTAACGGAACAGTTATTGTAAGGGTTTATCACTGAAAATTGTACTTTGTCTACTCTTTAAACAACATTATGGTAAAAATGGAGCACATGTACGTGAGTTTAGCAGACTGAATGGTGGTTTCTTTCAGTTTTTTCCCTCTGTTTGTCCTAAAACATTCTGTTTGTTGTCATTCAGCTTGAAAGGTTGACTACAAAGATTTTCCGTTGCGTCATTCTCTCCATATTTACGATTCTTTGCAGCCTTTAGCTACTGCCTATCATGTGCTGGATCTTACACTGGAAAGTAACTTACTTCCGCTAAACATTTATTCTTTGAATTTCTGCACCTGGGTCGACACCATTATGACTAAAAGTTTGCTGGTCCTGGAGTACCCCCAGCACTGCACATTTTAGGGTATATTTACATGACAAGGATGAACTAAAAATGGAAAAGTTTTTTCTTTACGTTTTTCATGCATGCATGACAACGTTGTCAAAATGTTCCCTATTCACATAGATCAGCAAAAACGATTGAAAACAACTGTTTTATGCATGCCAGGCTAGTAGTTGGCGATGTCACTTTGTAAAGAAAGACCACACACCTAGAATAAACAAGTAATACACATGCGCATGACATCACTGTTTTCTCAAAATCACATTTTTGTAGTTTATACATTTTCATTAACTTGCACTTTAAAACCCATTTTCAAATGTTTGTGTTTTCAGGCCCCCAAAACACCGTTGTTGTGTAAATGAACAGCCAAAATGCATAAAAAGTTTTCCATTTTTAGTTGAAAACGGTGTAGTGTAAACACCCCCTAAAGATTTGTACCCTGTTTTCCTAATCAAACACATCAAATCAGCTCATTAGTAAAAACTCCAAGACCTCAGATAAGAGAGACATCAAAAATGTGCAGTGTTGGGGGTACCCCAGAACCAGGGTTGGGAATCTTTAGAGGCCTTCGAAATTCATGCATTAAATATAATACAGTAGTCTTTATAGGGTTCAAAGCCTTATGCAATGACCCCAACAAAATCACACTCCACTTGCACCCTTTTACACCATGCAGGCCATGTGAGGACGGTCTCTTTCTCTCTCCCTCTTTTCAATCTTTCCTTTCTGCTTGATGGAACAGACACGAAAGCAATGCTGAGCAAATGGCAAATACTCTACAACTGAATCTAGAGATGCTGATCTAAATTGGCACAGCAGTTTCAAGGGGGCATTCAAGTCCAGGCATAAATGACCAAGGGCATGAAGAGAGTCCACCAAGAGTGCAGTGAGCGCTCTACTGCTGCAGACTAAACGAGAAAACCCTGCTGACTGTGTGATTAAATGGTTATTATTGCATCAGATTACTTTAAGCAAATCATAAAAAGGATTATAAATGAAATGACGAACATCAGAACACCACAAAAACACATTTGTTTTCATTCAATTGCAGAAGAGCCAACACAACTGTAAATGTAAAAATGGTTATAAATGGTTAAATACTGTATATGCTAAGGAAGACAAAATAAATCACAAATTAGAATTAAGAAAAAGACAAATAACTTTCCAAAAACAAATACCTTATTTTGTGATTTCAAGATAATCACAATGAAATAATCAATAATAGATGAATGGTTGTATTGTTTACAACCCATATCAAGCTGAATATTGCTATTTGCTAATTATGAGTCTTTGGGGAAAAAAGCAAAGTGCAAAACACATCTTCTCTGCAGATGCTCTGTTTATTTTGAAAATATCTCTCTTTACGACCTCAGCACCATTATGTATTATTGGAAGAAGAGCATTTAATGTAAATGTGATGACATTTAAGCGTGAGATCTGTGTTCAACTCATTATTTCTCATAATGTAATCCTCTAAGTACTGGAGGTGGACATTATTGAAAGAAGCACTCTCGCTCACATTATTTGCTTCACCATCAGAGCCCACAGTAACAACAGGCTGATAAGATGGCAAATCTCCCAGGAGAGCTGTCATAAGGCATGATTGGAAGGAGAACAGAATGAATTGCCCTACTCCAAGCACCTGGGGTCTGTCTGCCTTTTTGGCACCGAGATAATAGGAGAACTGCCTGACGAATGTCCCTCCTGGCTATGAAGAAGGAAGTGCATACTTGAAAGAGTGGTGTGGTCTAAATCGATAGTCTTGCCTGTTCAATTAGTTAATTTACTAATTGTGGAGGTTTTACAGTGATAGTGAGATTTACAGCAAGTGTACATGTCTCAGATGAGGTTCAAACGGCACGGTCGAACTGTGACTCAGACACATTCCAAGAGTATTTATGTATGATCTACCACTAGAACATTTTGGTAACACTTCATTTCGATAGGCTACTAAATATAAACTACTAAATAACTTGCCAAATATTAAAGTATTAGTAGACTGACTGCTTAATATCTGCTAACACTTTATTTTTATTCTCCCCAACAGACATTTTACTAACTATAAGTCATTTTGCAAGTACATGTCAACTTATTTTACTAACCCTAACCTAATAGTCTACTATAATAAGAGTTTGTTGACATGCAAAGTTACTTAGAATGTCTAAAGTCTATTATCAAAATAAGATTTTAGTTCACCAAAAAATGAAAATTCTGTCATTAATTACTCATGTGGCTACAGTGGTTCAACCCTTAATGTTATGAAGCGACAAGAATATTTTTTGTGTGCCAAAAAAACCAAAATAACGACTTTATTCAACAATATCTAGTGATGGGCGATTTCAAAACACTGCTTCATGAAGGTTCGAAGCCTTACGAATCTTTTGTTTCGAATCAGTGGTTCGGAGCGTGTATCAAACTGCCAAAGTCACGTGAACCATTGAAATTTACTGAAAATTTACCTTGTTTACTGAAGTCATATGACTTTGGCAGTTTGATACACGCTCCGAACCACTGATTCGAAACAAAAGATTAGTAAAGCTTCAAAGCTTCATGAAGCGGTGTTTTGAAAACGCCCATCACTAGATATTGTTGAAGTAATTATTTTGTTTTTTTGGCGCACAAAAAGTATTCTTGTCTCTTCATAACATTAAGGTTGAACCACTGTAGTCACATGAACTGTTTTAAATATGTGTTTAGTACCTTTCTGGGCATTGAAAATGTTAAATTGTCTTGCTGTCAATGGAGGCCTCACTGAGCCATCGGATTTTTTAATTTGTGTTCCGAAGATGAATGAAGGTTTTACGGGTGTGAAACGACATAAGAGTGAGTAATTAATGACATAATTTTCATTTTTGGGTGAACTAACCCTTTGACAATCCCAAAGTATAGCCATGTTAATTATATTGAGAATTTTTGGTCCAGACCAAAAGAACCAAGAGAACTGAACTGTGATTACACCCTTAATTTCCTGCTTTCTGTTTCTTTCTTCATACTGGTTGCACCATATGACTATGAAAGCCTATATGACTATAAAATATGATTAATTTTCAAACAAATATTATAAATGTCATGCCACAGACCAAGCATTACTAGCACAATTGTTCATAGAGTTAGAAATTTGAATTTGCATCTCACTGTTTATGCTAGAGACAAGAATGATGTCTCAAGTAATGCGGCTTGTTTTGGAGCGGTGTGCTATTACTTTTATAAGCGTCATCTACTACATATTGTAATTCAGTTTAATACTTTCTGGCTGCCTTTGTGATGAACGGTTTCTACATGCGCACATGGGTGGAGAGCTGGCAGACAGAGAGATTGTGGTGGGGAGTGTTGGAGAAGTAATTGTGAATGTGCCTTACCTTACAATCATTCTAAGAAAGGACAAAAGTTCCAGAGCTATAAAAATACCATAGCTGACAGGTCTCAAGACAGTAAAATGGCCTCATAAGCAGTTATCTTGAAATATGCACACACTTTTCTATTTCCTAACATTTAAAGATGACTAAAAAAAGTTTTTCCTCCAGGAAGATGATGGATTTCAAGGTCATACAAGTTGGGGAAGGAAAGTGCTTTTTAAATTTGTCTGCTTTTGTTAACACAGTCGGTTAGGTTTAGGGTAGGGTTTAGTGCAGGTGTGTTATTTACAAGACAGCATTATATTTTCAGTGCCACTCACTGGATATTTCATGTCCGAACTGTCACGAAACATACAACAACCAACATGATACAACAATGCCAGATTCAAATTCATCTGTTTCAGATAAAACTGAACTCACTTTTACCTTCACTCACTGGACAATTCACTTCAAAAGTGCGCAAGAAGCAACCTAATGTAATTTTTTGGAAATGTTGCCATAGACTTTTTTCAGTAAGCCTGGTTGGCTGTTTCACTCATAAATATGTCACATTATGGAAGTAAAATGGCTTGCAAATGCCATTTCATGTTTAATGCAACTCATCATTCCACAAACAATAGCAATATAGTGGTTACCATTCAGCATTACAGATGTTAAAAAAGTTTAAAGTTAAAACAAGACACTAATTTGAGTTTGGCAACACATTGGCGTTGTCTCATCAGATCCAAATCCATCCTTTCTTTAGAGCCATTACCATCTAAGATGCCCAATCGCTGTTACTAAATCTGTCTTTTCCTGGATTGTCTTTCTCCACCTCCATTACCTTTTCTTCTAGTGCCCCCTCATCCATCATTCCAGTAGTGGGAGAGGCAGGGGGTGTTTGGATTGACTAAATGTATTTCCTTGTGTTATACCTCCTCATACCCTCCAACTAAAGGTGTGTTTAACTGAGGAGACAGCAGCCAACAACAGCATCATGTAACCCTCCATGTACACAATCGGATCCATGAGATTAAACTTCATAATTTGAATCCAATCCAACACATGATGTGAACAGAACACAAACTCTGCATGGTGTCTGTCCTATTACCTTCCAACAATGTGCATCTACAGTACCAACATCTGTGAAGTAAGGCTCATTTTGTGGTCTTAAAATAATTGTAATGTATGTTGCAGTATGACCATGGGGCTGTAAAAAATAAAATGTAGTTTCTTAAAGTAAGTTCGGGAGGAGCCTGAACATTCAGTCCTGTCAATCATCATTACGAGCGTATAGGCTCACGGAAAGAAGGGGTTTAGAGAGACCGAATCTTCAAACAAACCATTTAAGACTCTTTAAGAAATGAGGTGATGTGTAATGTGTATTACGAGAAAATTAAAGTGTTTTTGACCTTGGATGCATGTAAACCTATTGTAGAAGACATCCAAAACAAAATTCGGAGCCTTTAAAATATCATAAAGTGGCACTTTAATGAAACCTGAGAGATTTCTGTAAGTCTAGACACTTTTCCACTGCGTGGTACGACTCGGCTCGGTATGGCACGGCTCGGCTTGGCTCGCTTTACTTTCGGTTTGCTTTTCCACTGCAGTTTTGTACTGCTTCAAAGTGGGTGGGATTATAGACTGATTGTGTAGTTGCACTGCCTCTACTGCCATGGATCCGCTCCTCAGCTACAAACGAGTCTGCACCTCGTCTACTGATCACGATACAGCCATTTCTTTTTTTTAAGTTGTGTGTGAAGCAAGTCATTTAAAAAAGTCGCACGAACAAATGATACCGGTGGCTGTTTTTGACTATTTAAATCTAGCAGGTTTGGTGTCTCATGTTTCAAATCCAATGACGCTGGTAATGACAATTCTCTCTAACCAATCAGTGATCTGCAATGTTTACACGTCACATTTAGTATCGGTACAGCATGCTCGGAACCTCAACCGAGGTGGTACTATTTAAGCGTTCCGTACGGAGCTGTTCCATGCAGTGGAAAAGTGTCATAATCCATGAATCAAGCAGTTTAAGCCAAGTTGTCTGAAGAGACATGACTGCTTTATATGATGAACAGATTTAATATAATTTTTGTTTTTTTTCATATATAAACATTGGTCAATGCCCAAACATAGAACTCATCAAATATGGTAAGCTCAAACATGCATGCTTGATACACAAGAACCAATGAGAATTTGTATTTAGATAAAAAGTCAGGTTTGGAACGATATGAAGTTGTGTAATCGATGATGGAATTTTTATTTTTGGGTGATCTATCCCTTTAATGTAATCTAAATATGGGGAGAAAGGAACGTTTAAGAGAGATGACTTATATGCAACACAATGTCTAAATAAAGTTGCCTGTACAAGCCATTTCCTACATTTGCAAGATTTATATTGCTCTTGGAAGAGCTGCAGACACTAAGAAGCAACATGCACTAAATTGCCTGTAGTTTTGAGGAAAGGAAAGAGCCATTCAAAGCTTTCATTCAGATCTCCATAGGGATTCTTAAAAGGTTTAGAATCACAGCTGTTTCTTCTCTCAATCCTTGCTGTGTCCACCAGATTGCTGACCTGTACACAACAGTAAAAGACAACCCATCTGAACTACATGATTTGAGAAGTTTGCCAAACTAAAAGCCATTTTTTGATGTTAAACTGAAGCTCACTGATACCTGCTGATCTGTTGGTTTAAGGCTTACGCTGCTAGAGACATGTGGTCATCTGTTACGTGTGTCCTGGGTCTGTGTTAATCTACTTGGTTATATGGACTCCATTTCCCACAGTCCCCCACCTAGGAACCAATCATGCACCTGTTTCCCATCAGTGACACTTTATAAGCTGCACTCATACACACACACTTGGCTTAGTATTGTTTAGTTGTATGTTTTCTGTGTTAATCCTAGTTCCTAGTTCCTAGCCTTGCTTTGTTTTTGATCCTGGACTGTTTTTTCCTTGTTTGATGATCGTTTGCTGCCTGCCTTGACCATTGCCTGTGACTTGGACTACTCTTCTGCCTTGCCCTTATGTTTCTGTTTGCTGGTGTTTGACCCTTGCCTGTACGACTACGCTCATTCTAATAAAGCCTGCGTTTGGATCTACCCCTTGAAAAAGAAACAATTTTTCTTTTCAGCTGACATCGACATTTTTTGTAGATAATATTACACTGTAATATATATATATATAGAAAATAGGTAATTTTCTGCCAGGACATTATCCGTTAAGTTTACAGACATTTCCTATAACCGTAAAACACAAAACAATGCAATGCGTAATTCAAAACACTGGTAAAACGCCTTATTAACAGTACATTGTGCCCTATAATGACATGCACATTTCATCATGGATGGCTTTTCGTGTTGCCTTCAAATAAGTTCAAACTTAACACTATAGTCCTGCTGAAAAGATCTGTACAGCATGTAATGTTTTGTATGCTGATCTTCAGATTGGGAGGCTGGTGTGCTGGGGTCCCTACCAGTCATTGTAACCAAACCAGTAAGACATTCATGGTCAACCAGTTTTGTTAACATGCCTATGCTGAAACAGCAGCTAGACAAACAACAAACAGCAGGGAAATGATCTATGGCATGAGTTATTTTCTCAGTCAAGTAAATTGTCAGATCATTCATGCAGATCTTCACTGTCCATGAAGCAAAGCATCAGTTTTTGATGTCTTTTGAGGATGATTGGCTATGTTTATGAATAATGTATGATTCTAAGACGTTTCTGCAATATTCCTCAACGTTATTTAAGTGGAGGACCGCATTGGTGCTCTGCACTGAAGAGATATATACAGGAGAAGGCAGAGCATTTGTCTTTATGTGCATAATTTAAAAAATCTCGCCCACTATTTAATGATTAAACATGAAAGCACACTAAAGGGCATGAGATGGAACTTTGATGCATGAACTGAGAGTAACATAAAGCATAAAATCAGAATAACTGTTGTAAACAAACAACACAGATACTGAGGAGAAAGGTGTCTCTTCAATTATAATATTAAGAATTATACATTTATAGGTCACACTTTACATTAGGTGTCATATTTTCTTTTTACACATTTATGTGTGGGTCAAGGGGCATGATTAAAATTGTACATTTTTTAATGTTATGTTATTTTTTATGTCAATAATTGTATTTGAATAACAATGACAATGCAGACTTTAAAGAAAGCACTGATCATTATAACCCCGTCTGATCAGTATTTGGCATTTATTCCTCTTGTTTCACTGCCCTTTATCAGCCATGCATAACTCTTGTCTGAGTGGATCAATACACCCCAAAATACCACTGTCTGTCTGTTGGCACACCTCGAGGCATTCTCGCAATGGCTCTTTACAATCACACCACAATTAATTAAAACCATACATTACTACTATCTGTGTGTGCAAGTAGCCACACATATTAAATATTCACCAGCTCATTTTCTAACTGATCTTTGTTGGTTGCCTGGCCATAAAATGAATGCCTTGAGATGGGAGAACAAGATAGGTAAGAGGGTTTGTTCAAATTCCTATGTGCAGTAATACTGATGCTTGCCATAGCAAATTCTACTTATAAATGTAAAATATTTCCCTAAAAACCTTCTCATTCTCTCTATAACATCTAAGAGTTATCTTTAGCGCACATGGAATATTTGTTCCAGCTGGAGGTGGCTAAAGACACTGATCGTGAAGGTGACCCATTCAGTCTGGGAAAGAGAGAAGAGACTTCAGGTTACTGCTCTCCTTCAAGTGTCCCTGTACATGAAATGTTCAATAGCCATACTGTATGACAGATATTAAAACCTCATAGTCGAAGGCATTCTATGCATACATACATTTGGGAATTGAATGTTTAAATATAATGAAGAGCATAGCACTGCATTCATGAATTGTTTGAATATGTAAATGTTATATGTGAGGTCTGACTGATTAGAAAGGTCTGCCTGATTCATTTGCCTAAAAAGATTGCTTATCCAATACAATGGCCATGACAGTTCTAAATATAGAGGCTTAACAGCCTCCTGCCTCATTAACCATGATAGCCCTGACCGAGGAACATGCTATTGGCTCCTGGAATCAATGAAAGTTGAATTCTAATCTCCTCACATTAGCGTTTTAGTCAAGTGCAAAAGAAGGTCGTATTTACAGTGGATGGAGCTGATAATTTGAGCAGAGTCGTGATCTAATGCCACTAGGCCTACCAATCCACCGACTCTCAGAACAGAAGGGTTAGCAATATTTTGAAAATAATCACTGTGACTTTTTAAATACTTTATGCCTTTTTCTGTTGAAAATGGAGGAAAATTACTATAAAGGGGAGAAAACTGAGAACATTGTGCCAGACTAGTTGGTAAAACGTGCCTGTGGTGACAAAATTATAGATATATGTTGATTCTTGCACATTTCACGACACTTTCAAAGTGAAATGTCTAATATTGGTAAACACATGTTCGGTTTTATCCGAAACAGAATGTGAATCTGGCAATGTTTTATTTCATTGGCTGTTGTACGTATCACGCCAGTTTGTGTGGCTCTAAAAGGTTAATGCTCTGTTTTCGTGACCGATGTTTCACGGGATTCGTACCCAAGCGTTAAGTGTACAAGGTGAGCTATAAGATGTCGGAAAAAGTCGTACATATGGAGCTGATTATGTGATGCAAACAATGTAGGCTATTAATTTTAAAGTTTTGCACAATGATAAAAGATTTTTGAGTTCATAAAATGTATTAATCAATTAATTTGTGTAAAAGGGAATAATTGTTGTTTAACTGCCACTAGAGTTCATTTCATTTCTGGAAACTGCAGTGAATTGTATATATAGATACATTTTTGGAGTTTTGCAAAAATGGTAGAGGCATAGAGCCTATATATTGCAAAAGCCATGATAAAGGATGCCCACTAAGGTCCAATATGGTCCTAGGGACCAACAGTATTGTACAACAGTCAATATTTATTAACTAAACTTTATTAATGTAAGATATTAGTTAAATTAGCATTTGATTTGCCTGCCTGACAAACCAAGCATCCACTATCTTCTTTTCAAAGACGGCCTAATGTCTAGTTTATCATTAGAAAGACTATTTTTCTTTTATAATTACATGTACACTTATGCATTTGCATGCCGCTTACAGTACATTGCATAAGCGATACAATGCATGCTTAGTTGTTCTGATCGGTTTCTAGATTGTTGCTATGCAGTTGCTGAAGCCAATTTTATCTTCTGTCAGGCAAAAAACATTCCTCTCCTCAATAAGATGTTTAATTTGAGGTATCAGTCATGTCTGTAGCACAAATGGTGCAGGATAATTTACGTGTCAGAATTTAATATTTACAAATCTGTAACCAATATAAGCAACAGTGATAGTCATGCATGCAGCAAGGCTATTTACTCAAGATCTGATGGATTAAGAAAAAGAAAGCCAAGAGGCAAAATCAAATTGATAATGTAAGCATAATCTCAGAGACTTTTTCGTAATTAGTCTCTCACACTAATTTAGTTGGAATCAATGTCACTTCCGTATCTCATTACAATAGACTCTCTCTCTCTCTGACAGAATATCCTTCCTGCGGCAGCTGGACAGACGTCTCAGGCTCCAGTCACGCATTGAATGTCTGTCTGGTCTTTTTCTGATGATGAATTTTTGTTTATCCTCTCTCTCTCTCTGAGGGCAAATGACAAAAAAAAGACATAACAGGAAAAAGAAAGAGCAGGCGAACTCTCTTGCCTTCAAAATGATACAATATAAGGCATAGTACGTTGACAGGGCATTGGCCGCCTATAGTGATTTATTGACTGAACCATGTCTCTTCTCTGGGCAGAGAATCCATGGTAAGTGAAGAGGACAGTCATTTACGGTCCAACCCTTATTATCATGCTGAAGACCTCTTTGCTGAAGCAATCTGTCTGACAGCACTCTTACAAAACAGAGAGAGCAACCAGACAACCACTATTTTTGATTACTGCTGTTACTTTACACCATTACTCTTTGAAGCATGAATGATAAACGTGTGGTTACAGTCTGTGAATACTAAGTAACATTTAATGTCAAGACCCAGAATGTGTTTGACAAAACCAAAAGGGCTTGAAAAATGTTCTTACAGGAGAAATGTATCATTTCTGTACCATTTGCGGCCCCAAATGAATGATTTCTCCCAACACAACAGTGCTGCTTCACTGCTTATTAATATTTTAAAATACTTTTTTGAAAAACTTTTGTGGGTTACATTTTATTATAAGGTGATGTTGTTACAGTGTAATTACACAAATAAGTAATGTGTAAAATTAATTTAATTACATGTATTAACTATAAGGTTAGGGTTTGGTTAGTTGCTTGCAAGTATGCATAGTTTACTGTTATTTAACGTGTAACTACGTCATGTTAAAATAAAATGTTACCCTTTTGTCATGTGTCAAATCAAAGTCATGTGATTTGGCCAATATACATAAAAGATGCCGAAATAAAACAAAAAATTAAATGAGAAAATGAGAGGACCCCTTAATGTCAAAGTCTATAATCTCTTAAAATATCAAGAAATTTGACTTTTTTATGACAAGGCAAGGTTAGTCCAAACTGTAAAATGTCATTGTGGTGCGACACTCCAGAAATGTGGTGATATTTGTGTATTAATAATTCATGATATTTGTGAACAAAAAATTCCTACTTTGAAAAATATATTTGAAAATATTGATTAGACACATATTTTCAATGTGTAAGAAAAATAGGTTGTTTTTACTCAAAGGTTACACCACATGACATTTTTAAAAAAATTTTATTATATTTTAAAATATTTTCATAAAAAGTGATTAAAATGTTTTTGAAGCCATATGAAACCAACATGAATACATATTGGCCCTGATTCAATTATTTACATTAATTATATAAAAAAAAAGTTATTATATTGTTTTCTGTTTTACCAAAATTATAGGCTACAATTTATTAAGGTGTTCTTGTTACAGTGCAATTATACAATTAATGAGTAACATTAATTAGCAACAGTAAAATAAAGTGTTACCCAAAACAACTTTGTATTTCACTGGCTATGCAAAAAGCAAGAGATTGAATGCATTCTGAATGGTGTAGAAAAGTTCTGGGCTTGAGTGTTGTAAGTTGCTGTTGTGGCCACCAAACAACCATAACGAGTGTGAAGACTGGTACGAGAGAGAGATAGCATGGCTGGAAAGAGAACAAAAGGAAACAAAGCAATGAGCAGAGCAGATTGGTTTAGCCAAGAGTGAGGAAAGCGAAGCTTATAGAGTCTGGCGCTGTAATTGGGCCACATATGAAACTCAGCATGTGTCCTTCTCTCACAGGAAATCCGAGAGCACCGTGAGAAAATTCTCCTCCCTATGCCGGAGATCAATTTCACACAAAGTGCTAAGGATTTGCTGCAGAACCATAGAGGAGTCGCTGAAATAGACTTGGCTTGTAATATTGGACTGGGTTTGGGCTGAACCTCAGCACTTTTACTGGATGTTCTGTGTAAGAATTCATTGGCTTTGAGCGGAGGTGCTTGAGGCTGAGACCAGCAACTTAAAACTTGCATTCAGAGGCATTTTATAGTGCTTTGTTCTAGATTTGAAGTTGTGTTCCTACTTACTGGCATGGGAGAGATCCAAGCTATGTGGCTAAATGGAAGTGAAAACATTTTACAACAACTGTACCTATGTGGTAGCTAAAACATGAATTAACCATTACTGTATCACTCACATTAACAATCAGGAGTGGAGAAATTACCCTTAAACGCAGATTCTGTGAAGCTAACTGAATCTAATTTTGTTGGGCAAAATAGCCTTGTGGCACCATCTCAGAGTTACACTCTCACTCTCAAAGCCTCATAAATATTTGAAGAAAAACAATAAATAGAGACACCGCCGCAGGCCACTAAAGTATTAAAGTGTAACATATGTGCACTAAAACACAGAGAGAGAAATTCAAGCAAGAAATGGACAAACACTGTCTCTTCACTTTTGCTAATGTGTCCACACTGTTGAAAAAAATTAGCATATGCTGGTTAGGTATGTTTTGAAGCATGGAAGCTGGTTTGAGCTGGTTTATGCTGGTCAAGAGCTGGAGCTAGTTGCTTAGGACCAGCACTTGACCAGCTTAAACCAGCTCATGACCAGCTAAGGAACAACTAAGGACCAGGATAAACCATCTCAAACCAGCTAAGGACCAGTGGTCAGCGTGATTTTGCCAAGTAAGACATGTTCCTGGATCAACATATTTTGTTGATCCTGGAACAACATTCCTATCCGAAAATTTAGTCCTAACCTTTTCCCAACCCCTAAACCTAACCCTACCCATAACTTATCTCTAAAATCAGAGGGAAATATGATAGTTGAATAACACTGTTGTGGAAGCACCTAACCCAGGTTGTAAGCCTAAACTTGACATAAATGGTAAACTTGTCCCTCAAATCTGATTGGTTGATTGGAATGTTGTTTCAGGATCAACAAAGATGTTGATCCAGGAACACGTTGTACTTGGTGAAATCATGTTCACCAAGGAAGGAGGAGCATGAACCAGCTCAAACCAGCTCCCATTCTTCAAAACATACCTAATATGCTATTTTTTTCAACAGGTAAAAAAAAATCAACCTATCAATCAATCAATCAATCAATCAACCTATCAATCCATCTATCCATCCATCTATGTTCCCGCTATATGCCTGGTCCAAAGCATTTTCCCGAAAACATACTGTTCATTGTCATGTTCACGTTTCATTCCCACCTTTTCTGTGTTGAATATTTCAGTGACTCTCAAAATTGCATATGCCACTAGTTGGCATGCAATGCTATAAACTGCATAAGATCATATGCTTTGTCACTGCAGTGCCTTGAGCGGCACATTGCAACAATGCATGTTGAAATATTTTAGGGAGGAGCCCAAGAGTAGCATGATTATGGCACGACGATACACTAGTGTCTCCTCTTTTGTAATAACGACAGCACTCCACTGCGTCCACTCTACCGTGATATCAGAATCTCGAGCGAATTGTTCTTTTGAACAGGTTCTTTTTAATGATTCATTGAAACTGAATCGCGCAGCGTTTGTAAATCACAGGAGTAAAACTATGAGGTGGCTGATATAAAACTCAACCAAAAAAAGTATTCAGTACAACCTCGTCGAAAACACAGACAAGTCGCATTACTAAAGTAAAGAATACAGTATTTTAAAAAAATATGTACCACAAAAATAAAACGATGATATGTAAAACGATTTGGTGATTCGGTTTTTATGGAGCTGTTCACTGAAACGAACCGATTCGCTAAAATGAATCGGACCTCCCAGTGCTTACTACCATCTGTTCGGAGCAGCGTGACGCCCCCTGCTGTCTGATGCACGAAAGGCGCTGGGCAAGTTTCACACAACCCTGAACGACTCCTCAAAGCAATGTGTGCTGGAATTTGACTCGGGTGATGCTCTCAACAGCGGGTTTCGTATGGTTATTGCTTGTAACCTAAAAGCTGCCGTTTTGCCCGTTCTGAGGTAAAATGAGCAGCACGGATATCTTGGAGTCGGGAGAGGAGCCCTGCTTTCGCCTGGAGCACCTACCGGGCAAGAGCCCGCACCTAGCGGGCAAGGCGTCTCCGCAGGTGAACAGCCGCTGGGATGCGCCTCAAGTGACGGCCAACGGGGTCCATGACATTGAGGATCGGATTTTACGAATTACAGGCTATTACGGCTATAACCCCGGGTACTCCAGCCACAGAAGTAAGTGTTTAAAACACACGCAATTACAAATATAATAGTAATGGTGTCGAGATCAAGTGGTGGCCTTGAACGATGAATCTAAAGGATGTGAATGTGGAGGAAACACATGCTGTCTCATTTTGTTTGTATGGTGCTTTGTTCATAAGTTATGTGCTTTCTGCATAATTCTGATCAAAAAAAGAAATTAGTCGGCAGAACTTTCTGGCTAAGTTTTAGAAAAGGATAGAATGTAGAATTAGATGTAGAATAGGTCAGAATGGGGTGAAATAACAGGATATATGACATAGGCTGTATAATATATAATAAATATCATATATAAAAAATATGAAAGAGTAGAAGAAAAATTTCGATTTGAGAAATAAGATTAAAACTATTAAAAATGTAATAGATGGTATAACAATAAATGAAAATGCCACTATGCTTACTAGTTTAGATGCATTAGTGAAGTAATTTATGTCAACAAATATAAATATCTTACAAATGTCTGCAGACATTTGTGTGGTAGGCTAAATACATATAGCTTTTATTGGCTTATGTTTTTGTTTACAAATGATATAGCATACTCATATGCAGTGATAAGATATTGTGCAAACAAGTAAACAAGAAATCAATAGCAATATACAGTTTATAAAGCAAGATGTGTGGACAGAATGCAGCGGTAGTAGACACTGATTTACTGAACACATATTAAAATGACAATGTGAAGGGAGTAGAGTGATGATTGGCTCCTAATTATAGGTCTCTGTGCCTTTCCTGAATTTCAACATCCTCAGTCTATTGTAATGCAATCGAAAGAGTCTTGACACAGGACAGATTTGAGGATCAGCTTTTGTTAGCAGAATGCATTATTATTGTGGCCAAGTGTAAGTGCAAGTACATGGCGAATACATGAGCGGTGGTGTAGCCTGTGTCTCTGGTGTGCTGTTATTACACTGGTGCAGTATGTAAGTACATGAATCATGTCTAATGAATATCAGTATGTATGTGTTCATGCATTTATGTATGTTGAAGTGCCTGAGGATGATGGATGGTTACGTTAACTCTGTACTGCATTAATCTTTGACACTTGTTGTATTACATATGCACATCACACATAACAGGTCGTGCCAGATATGCCAATTAAAGCAAAAAACAATAGGGACAATCACATTTAAATGGCTTTTCAAATGAAGAAGGTGATTCACACACACACACAAAATGTTCTTTTTATGAGCTTATTTGAAAGCTGAAAGTTACAGTGCTCAGCCACATATCAACTGAAACGTTTTTTGGAAGATTTCTTTTAATGCAAAAATGTCACATTGATATGTTGCCTCTGAGACAATGCCTTGCTCATCACTGTTTTAAGACCTGACTCAGCACCAGTGTTGGGGAAAGTTACTTTTAAAAGTAACTGGGCTGGGCTTGCCTGTTTGTTGAAAACAAAAAACAAAAGTACCATTTTTGACAAATGTAAAGGCCCTTTTACACCAGTGAAATGAATAAGCGTCAGGCTGAAGTCAGTCAATAAATGGGAAAACAAACTTGCATTACTTATTTTAAAAAGTAACTCAGATATGCTGTAAATTTAAAAGTAATGCATTACTTACTAGTTACTTGAAAAAGTAATCTAATTATGTAACTCACGTTACTTGTAATGCGTTACCCCCAACACTGCTCAACACTATATGTAGTGAATTAAAGGGTTAGTTCACCCAAAAATAAAAATTCTGTCATTAATTACTCACCCTCATGTCGTTCCACACCCGTAAGACCTTCGTTCATCTTCGGAACACAAATTAAGATATTTTGATGAAATCCGTTTTTTTCATCCTTTATTGAAAGCAACAAAATTACCACATTCAATGTCCAGAAAAGTAGTAAAAACATCAGTAAAATAGTCGACGTGACTACAGTGGTTCAACCTTAATGTTATGAAGTGACGAGAGTGCTTTTTGTGCGCAAAAACAAAACAAAAATAGTGACTTTATTCAACAAATTCTCTCCCCTGTTATTCTGCTACGCTATTTTCATTGTAGCGCTTCCAGGTTCTACGTCCGAACGGCGGCTCAGTATTGGCCTGTTCACGTGAGCAGCACGAGGCATGTATGTAATGCTGATGCAGGAGCCGGCCAATAATGAGCCGGCGTTTGGACGTAAACACGGAAATACTGCACTGCACCAACTGCATAACAGACTGACAGAGAAGAGGTAAGAATGTTGAATTATGTCGTTATTTTTGTTTTGTTTTTGTGCACAAAAAGTATCCTTGTCGCTTCATAAAATTAAGGTTGAACCACTTTAGTCAAGTTGACTATTTTAACAGTGTTTTTACTACTTTTCTGGACATTGAATGTGGCAGTTTAGTTGCTTTCAGTGAAGGATAAAAAACCTCTCTGGGATTCATCAAAATATCTTAATTTGTACGAAGATGAACGAAGGTCTTACGGGTGTGGAATGACATGAGTAATTAATGACAGAAATTTAATTTTTGGGTAAACTAACCCTTTAAAGTGTCAGTCGTAGACAGACAAGGAGAACAATGTGACACTATTGTTTAACACAACCAGCTGTTATCACCATCCCGCATCCTTCCTAAAGAACTGTCTGTTTGTACACTTTGTAATTGACGTGAAAGCCCAAAATTGATGCTTTATAAATTATAAACTAATTAAGTGTTGGTTTTGCACAATAACCCTAAGGAAATGAGCAAAGGCAAGTCTTACGTATCATGACTGTTGAATGCAACAGTTAAGTTTGTTAAAGTCAAGACGATGAAAGGGCATTCACAGCCCATTTTACTTTTTTAATGGTGAATGTTTTGTAAGTGAAACATGGTATTAAATGAGAAAAAATGTAGAGCGGGATTGTGAAAAGTGTCCATTTCCACAGCCAAATCTACTTTCAGTGTGAACCTGAAACACATCTGGCATTTTTAGGGAGGCTATTTGACTGGGACATGGAGGTCAAGTTCACTCTCAAGAGCATCTCAACTAATAACCTGTGGTGCATCTTTTCTTTTTCAGTAGAAATGGCTGTGGTCCTGTAGAAACTGTGGTCCAGCTTAATTTGATGTTTATTGTTTAAAAAAGTAACATATACTATAATATTATTGTATATTTATCAGATATAATTTATATATTTGTTATTAATTTATACCTTTAAGTAGAAATAAACATTAAACATTCATTAATTAATATAATTATTGTCTGTGGTTAAAGTTCTAACACAGTCAGTTCATTTTAAGGAATGAAAGATAAATAAAATGCTAAGTATTGGATTGGCCAATTTGTGTGGGTGACACTCATAGTGTAATATATGTGCATAGCTATACACTGCCCTCCAAAATTTGGGAAGGCCCCAGGCAAAGTGGGATTTTGGACAACATAAGCATAAATACTTATCATTTTGTGATGACTTTACATTGATAAGGGACAACACAAAGTATTATTTAATAACCATTTTATTAAATAAAAAATAAATTCACAAAAATACTAAAGCTGTTGATAAATCATCTTTAAACTGTGTTCTGATTCATCTGTTGTGCACTAACTTTAATTGGCAAACAACCAGTAAAGCTATAAGTGACTTAAGAATCCAGAGGAAAGAAGCCTTGGCCCTGTTTAGTCCAGTATCAAAGCTGCAAAAGGGCCATGTCTGACTTTATGTGCAGCCTATATTTCCATTATGTCATTAACAAGAAAATCATTATTCTGGTCTTCAGTGACAATTGCAAGTTACTTGCAGAAATGATAATGGTAATGATTTATGCAAGCATATTTTCCAAAACTACACTTTGTCTAGGGCAGGGGTTCCCAAACACATTCCTGGAGTCTCCCCAACACTGCACATTTTGCATGTCTCCTTTGTCTGACACACCCATTTCAGGTCTTGGAGTCTCGACTAATGAGCTGATGATCTGAATCAGGTGTGATTGATTAAGGAGACATGGAAAACTTGCGGTGTTGGGGAGGCTCCAGGAATGTGTTTGGGAGCCCCTGGTCTAGGGTGTTTCCAAAGTTTTGGAGGGAACTGTATACTGTTTAATGGCAATGGACAGAGGCAGATTTATATAATATCACTCGAAAACTAAATAAGTGTGTGTGTGTGTGTGTGTGTGTGTGAATGAAAGCCTAAATACAATCGGCAGAACTAAAAAGCTAAATGTACTGTAGGCTATTAACAAACTACACCACTAACTGACCTAAACTTCCAACAACCTTCAGTCTTTATCTAAAAAACAAAACAAAAAGCATTTTCCCTTAAAGTTTGAGTTACAATAGTTTGCAAGAGCACGATAATAAACACAATGAGGCTTTAAAAGTGGACTAGTGAGTAGATGAGTTTACCAGTTTGGCCTGATGATGTTTAATATCCCCAACAACCTCTGTAATTCCATTTAGCCACTTGTTAGCAAAAAGTAAAAGCTTTAAAAAATCACAAGTGGTATTACCAGGACTTAATTTGTGCCGGAACAAACAAAGATATCTGTATCTATATCTTCAGAGAACTTGTTGTGATGGAGGTCATTGCTTCGGAGAGAGTTATTTGTGTTGTTGGACATTGTTTTATCAAATGCTGCGAGGAGACACAGAAGAACTGATGAAATATGGGGCCTAAATGGCCGCTATGCCTAATTTCGACTCTTTTTCACATTATTACCCCCTCGTTTGAGCCGCTCCCTGATTGCCTATTCCTAACCTCACCCCCTAATCTAAACCCCACCACAACACCTAATCTCATCTATACTCGGGATTTAGGGGGTAATAATCTGGTGGGGGTAAGAATTGGGCACAACACTAATAGCCTCCGTAATTACCTGCAAGCACCCACACGCAAAATGGGCCTAAAGGTGCTGTATGTTCATTTTTTTTTTGGAGTGAATTAAAGCACAAAAATACAATAATATGTTTGCAGAGATTCGGGAAACATGCTAAGTTCACATACAAAAACAAATCTACAGCCAGTTATTCTACTTTGAAATGCGTGTTTTGTGTCGGAATGTCTGTTTTTGTTTTGGTCTGTGTGATCCCGCCAAAGTCCCTTTCAAGGAAAGTCTGTTCACTCGGCGGCCATATTTGCAACGCCTCCGGGCAGCTATTTCGGGCATCCAAGACCAAGTCCTATCTATTTGAATGGGGGAATCCTGAAATCTCAAAAACTGCTTGGCGAACTCAAAATTAAGTAACATATTTCATTATTTAAGTAACATAATCAGCAACAAAATCTGACATGAACTGTCCCATAAATGTTGTCTCTTATGCTCAAATAGCATTGAAAAAGCTTATTTTTCAGACTAGACGAGCCAATGCACATGTGCAATACTAAGCGCGAGTCTCAGGTTTCTATGGGAACCGGAGCTTCTTGCGGCAGCTGCAGTGACGCAATGACTATATCAATCAGCGATTGGCTCTCTTACTTAGAAGGCGGGACATATTCTGCCATATTACGCGTTGCAGTTTCTCTAATAGGAGTGAACCGTCTTTCTATATCTATAGTCTTTGATCCCGCCACTGCCAATTTACCCAATAGTATTTCGACACCCCGGGTTGCCAGTCGTTTGGAAACCAGCAAACAAACTAAGTAAGCGTACAGTACCCATTTCATCCACTAGCCGACAATATTGCATACTGCACCTTTAATGCATAATGCCATGTTTGTTACGTACACAAATGGTTACAACACAAGATCAGTCTGCGAAAAACTGTCTCAATGTGCATTTGAACTAACACAAAACGCAAGATAATATGCATCTAGCTCATTAAATTTCTATGTTAATTCTGAGAGTATATGTCCGTTTCCATTCAGGATTTCTTATACAAATTTTCAAAATAGTTGGATGGAAAACCAACTGAGATATTGCGCATATGTTTCATTACTTTTCCCTACCCCACTAACTTGCCAGATTGACTCTACAAGCAGTTTACTTTCTCTCATAAGTTAAATGTTAGGGGAGTGTAGCTGATTCCTAAATGTGTAATGGGATGCCTGAGCAGTGTACTGTGAACAAATGAGTCCCTTCAGCTCCTAACCAACCCAAGATGATGCTTCTCTACCAGCTGGATGTAACTGCATCAGATCAGACTGGCTGAAATAACCGCTGAAGCTTTAGAACATGCTGATGCCTTCTTGCACAGATCCTACAAAGCTTATGCTCCGGAAACTTTTTGCAACAGTTTGCTAATTGCCCAAAAAACCCCTCTTGCATAAGAGCAAGAAAGAATCATCCAGCATAGCCTTTGCGAGAAACAGTCTGTTGGTGTCATGTCTTCTGACCTCTCAGATGCCAGAGTCAATGGGACCCAATCATCTAAATGTATCTGCAGCGGGTGCTCTGACTTCAGACCACCTCGCCTAGAGAGCTATTTTTAGCTACAGGCCTAATGGGATCCTTCTCATCTACTTAGTCAGAGAGGCGCTGTTAACTGTGGGCTCACATGGGAGCTTTACAGACTTCAGAACAGACAGCTGACGCAAGTAATCGTCCCTGAATCGTTAACCCCAAAATAATAATAATGTTCACACTTTAAGTCAGTGTTATTGTATATCACTTAATTATCACTAAAGAGCAGCAATAATGATTTTCTTGGTAACACTTTACAATAACGTTCCATTAATTACTAACAAAACATTTGTTACATAATAACAGGAATACATTTGTTACAGTATTTATTAGTCTTTGTAAACGTTAGTTAATAAAAATACAACTGTTCATTGTTATTTCATGTTTGCTCAGGTCCATAAAAACCTTACCAATTAATTAAAACTATTACTAATTAAAGTTATGCATAACAGACCAGTCAGAACACAGTTTAGAGATGATTCATAAATAGCTCTAGTGTTTTCAGTGTTGTGAATTCATTTTTTATTTAATACAATGTTTGCATAATTTGTGTTATCCCTTGTTAATGCAAAGTCATCACAAAATTATAAATAATTATGCTGATGTTGTCCAAACCCTACTTTGCCTGGGGCCTTTCCAGACTTTTTGGACATCTCTGTTAACTTCTCTTACAATCATTGAGATTTTCAGACATGTTACTAACTTTTCTGATCAGAGATTGTTTATATGCTGCAAGATCAGCACAAAATTGGCTGAATGCTTTATACTTTATGTGCGCTCTTGTGCTGCCCCCATCTGGTCATTTGTCATATATCTCTTCACTCCTTCATTGATTCAGGCTGATGTGCTGATGGTCCAGCTGACACTAACATATTGTGAATCGTTTTACTCCATGTTTTACTACATATTTTCATATTTTTTAGCTGATTCTGAGAGTAGCTATCAACACGGATCAAGGCTAGATGGGGTAAATCTAGATCATGAGCACATTTGCTGCTACCAAGGTTCAGATAGTGGTTAGCATTAGGGTTAGGACTATCTGGCCACACTGAATCATAAGCTTTGAGTTCAGAGAGGAGCTGTAACCCCTTTGCCTGGACACAAGATGTCACTCTTCTCTTTTTACAGTGTGTCCAGAGGTATAATATACTTGTAGAAAGCTAACTGTTATTCCTATTTGTGCAGCCCTAAAAGTAATAATATAGTACTTTTGGCCATTTCTGCTCATGGGCACTTATTTACATTTTTTGTGAGCCAGTCTCCTGAGCCATAAATATAATATATTATTTTCAAATGGCATAGAAACAGTTTTTCCCTGCATAGTGCTGTAGTTACACCATCTACCAGCAGGGCTAAACTGCTGAAACTAACCAGCTGAACATTGACCCCCACATCCAATTCACTGGTTCAAGCTGTTTTGATAGCTAATTATCTGAAAATTAGCAAGAAAATATATCTTGCTGCAGAACCACAGCGCTAGCAGTTTCAGAACAGCAGCCACAGAATAGAAGTGGGGGCGGAGATCATACAGTCTTAAAGTTATAGTTCAGTTTAAAATGAAAATTAAGTCATAAATTTACAGTCCCTGGTCTTGTTCTAATGCTGTATACCATTCTTTCTTTTATGGACCACAAAAACATGACACAAAATACATGTACCTTCTTCTCTGAGGTGAATATATCTATTGTGTTCGTCGTAACAAGATTTTATCGCGTTCACATCTGTCATTCTGACTGTCATTAGACAAATGAGTTCCGGTCTGGAGATATTTAACTCAGTGAAGAAAGTACACGGATACTTAGAATATAAGTCACGTGTCGCATGGGATCATTCCATGATACTTTTGCATCTTTTTTTAAAAAGCTTGACGCTGGTCGCTATTCACTGCCATTACATGGACGAGCGCGAGCGGGACATTTTTTAAAAGTTCTCTTTTTGTGGTCCATAAGAGAAAGAAGGGCATTCGGCATTAGAACAACACCAGGGTGAGTAATTTATGACTTAATTTTTATTTTACGGTGAACCCTTTAATAGAGCTACACTACCTATACACATAATTTTTTTTAATATTAAATATGAGATATTTTCACATGGATTTTGATTGGATCGATATCTACAATATTTAATGACAATACTTTTAAATGAGGTCACTTTTTTAATTCGTACAAAGATATCATGATGTACAATGAGCATTATTTTAAAATCATGTTAATGAGTAGCACAAACAATAGTTTGTTGTTAGTTCATACTGCATGATGAACTTAGAACAAATACTTTTAACTTTTACATTTTGAAAATATGTTAATAAATGTGTAACTGCACTGTAAAATGCATCCCATTTGACTGACTGACTTGATTTTTTTTTTCATGTTTGTGTGTTACAAATAGTAGGGGAAAGCGGGGTAAGTTGTCACACTTTTCACACTGTCTAACATTTACTGAGCACCATACATCACAATGGTATAAATGTCATACCAAATGAAAGAAGGAAGTCTTGGGCACATTTGTTGTATTCATTACATTTTCATATCTTATCTCATTATGGAGTTGTAGACTGTTGAATAGAGAATGTGCACTTGTGACAATTTGCCCCATCGGCGGGTAAGTTGTCACACTATTTTATCTAAAAATAAGAACGCAACTACTTAATTGTTATCATTGATTTTAGTTTTTAAATTCAAACCAGAACTGGAAATATAAACAATCATGCCTAGAGAATTTGGAAAAACAATTATTTCAATCCAAACAATACACATTTAAATCAAAACACATTAAGTGGCAAGACCACTTTACTTTTAACTTTAAACTCAAATTTTCTCTAGCTTGCACATAGATCCATGATAACTGAATGAAATACTGCAGATAATTCGCTTAACATGTTTAATCTCTGAACATAACTGACTTAACATGTTGAACCTCTTTTTTGAGCATGTTCTATGTGTTTATTTGTACTGGGGCAAGTTGTCACATGTGACGACTTGCCCCAAAGTCATTGAAACAACTTGCCCCAAACTGACATGCGTGCTAATGTTGGCTAAATCTCAAGGTTCGCTCAACATAGCACGTCAGCTAAAGTATCAAAAGACACGTTATTGTCTCCTCTATGTTGTGCAAAATAATCATTTTTAACATTCATACCTAACAAAATTGTATTGCATAAAATTTAAAGTGCAAATTTTTTACTTTTTAAGCCAAAAAATAAGAAAATTGTGCTAACCTCAGATTAGAGCGATCTGACCACATGTGACCAGGAAGTTGACTATGGAAGAAGAAGTCACACAAAGTGGCCATTTGATTTTTGAGATAGAGCCTCTAGTTTTGGAGTTATGAAGAGTGTGACAACTTACCCATGTGACAACTTACCCCGCTCTCCCCTACTTAAAGACAGAGAGTTTGGACATTTATTTAGTGTCAAATATACTGTATTTATTCATATAAAATTCAAAATTCAAAATTCAAAAACATTTAATGCAAGGCCTCTATATGAAAACCAGTAATACATTTGACAACAGAACAAGCATGAAAATTCAGCAAATTAATGCGTTGATTATTAGGGCATAAAAAGTCATAATTATGAGATAAAAAGTTGAAATTATGAGATACTTTATCACATAATTATGACTTAGTATATCATATTTTTGACTTTTCATCTCATAATTGACTTAGTATGTCATAATTTTGACTTTTTATCTCATAAATATGAAATCAAAATCAATATTTTATGTCATAATTATGACATTCTAATTATAATTCACCAAAGCATGATTTTTTAATGTGGCAGAAATTGGCTTCCATAGTTGTTCACATATTAGTTAACAGAAAAGACCATGTGGCGTCCAAACAGCGGAAGTCTGACCTTTAGAATTTCTTTTTTGAAATCTTTAACAGTGAGTATAAAGTGATAAAGACGAGAAAGGCCATATTTATGCAAATCACGCAGCTCCTCGGCTCTTGTAATTCTTTTATGGGTTTTTGACAGATTGGTTATGAAGTGTGTGTAACACTCATAGTGTGTGGGTGCACTATTCCCCTCTCGTCTCATCTTGTCTCGCTCTCGTCTCATAGAACACAGCTAATAGACGTGCATAAAGGACGCAGCAGGTCTGTGGACAATGGTGGAGGATCATGGCACTGATCTAAATGACAAAGGTGCTGAAATGGGGCCGCAGTGGCAATGTCGAAGGTAGAACACAAGGGCCAGGCGTTGCTATGGCAGGGATGTAAGAGGAGGGGGGCATTGGGACAAAACAACAAGCATCTCAAATGGCAGGTGTCCGTTTGAAAAAGAGAGGTTGAAAATAAGACTTCTACTCAGTTTGGTCCATATGTGTGCTTTTTATTTTCCGTACAGGAGTGCATGAATTCTGTCGCTTAATGGAAGTAGAATATACTTGAGTGACTGCAGTATATTAATAATATATCAGCAAGAGAAAAGTTAAGTCATTAAAAAAGCTGTGGTTTAATTTTCTTCTTGGCATCACAAAATATATGCAGTCTTGACACAAAATCCATCATCGATTACGTGTGAATATGTAATATAAGCTTATACTTGAACTGCTGAAATATAATCTTATATTTTATAGTCTCTCTCTGGGTGTGAAGAGCTGTATGCATGTGCTGCAAACACAGGAGAGATATTGATATACATGATTGAATGCAAACTCAATTGACTGGAGGGAAAGGGTTGTATATGCACTTTGTGTGTATGTGTAATACTAAAACATTGTGTTAAAGTGGCCCTAAAATCTATTTGGACCATTATAATAAAAATAAAAAGTTTGTGTTCAGTATGATTTTTTTATAAAAAAATCCTTTTTCTGCAAGGATGCATTAAATTTATTAAAAGTGACAGTAAAGACATTTACATTGTTACAAAAAATATATATTTTGAATAAATGCTGTTCTTTTCTATTCATCAAAGAATTGTAACTTAAGCACCAAATCAGCATATTAGAGTGATTTCTGAAGGATCATGTGACACTGAAGACTGGAGTAATGATGCTGAAAATTCAGCTTTGAATAAATTATATTTTAAAATCAGTTATTTTATATGTAATAATATTTCACAATATTACTGTATTTTTCATCAAATAAATGCAGCTTTGGTGAGCATAACAAATGTAAAAAATCACTACCAACTCAAAACTTTTGAATGGTAGTGTGTGGTTGTCTAACAATGCAATTACATAAACTGTACCTGGGGTTACTCTAATAGGACACCTGTGTGAACCCACTAAAAAGTCTAGCATCATTTGTTTGCAGATGCAATGATGCAGATACAGAATGCAATGATATCCACACATTTTAATTGTGGCTTAAATGTCCAAATACTCCTGGGGGCCACTGTTTTTTTACGATCAACTCTCAGTGTAAATTTTTTATTTTTCAAGACATAGTGCCAGATCTTTTTGTCACTAATGGAACCATCTGTTTCAAACTGTTTTCAAATGTGTGATCGATTTCCAAGTCAGATTGTAACAGTAGGTTAATTGTTTGGAAACAGAACAATCACTTGAGTTAACAGTAGTTGTGTGGGTGTATGTTGATATGTGCGTGTGCTAGAAACCCCCCTTTGCCTTCGGAACTGCCTTAATTCTTCATGGCATAGATTCAACAAGGTGCTGGAAACATTCCTCAGAGATTTTGGTCCATATTGACATGATAACATCACACAGTTGCTGCACATTTGTCAGCTGCACATCCATGATGCAAATCTCCATTCCACCACATCCCAAAGATGCTCTATTGGATTGAGATCTGGTGACTGTGGAGGCCATTTGAGTATAGTGAACTCATTGTCATGTTCAGGAAACCAGTTTGAGATGATTTGAGCTTTGTGACATGGCGTGTTATCCTGCTGGAAGTAGCCATCAGTAGATGTGGTCATAAAGGGATGGACATGGTTAGCAACAATACTCAGGTAGGCTGTGGCGTTTAAATGATTCTCAATTGGTACTAAGGGGCCAAGAAAATATCCTCCACACCATTACACTACCAGCAGCCTGAACCCTTGATACAAGAAAGGCTGGATCCGTGCTTTCATGTTGTTTACGCCAAATTCTGACCCTACCATCTGAATGTCACAGCAGAAATAGAGACTCATCACTCCAGGCAACGTTTTTCCAATCTTCTATTGCGCAATCTCTTGGTAAGCCCGTGTGAATTGTAGCCTCATTTTCCTGTTCTTAGCTGACAGGAGTAGCACCCGGTGTGTCTTCTGCTGCTGTAGCCCAACTGCCTCAAGGTTCGACGTGTTATGCATTCAGAAATGCTCTTCTGCAGACCTCGGTTGTAACGAGTTGTTATTTGAGTTACTGTTAGCTTTCTATGTGCTCAAACCAGTCTGGCTATTCTCCTCTGACCTCTGACCTCAACAAAGCATTTTCGCCCACAGATCTGCCGCTTACTGGATATTTGCTCTTTTTCGGACCATTCTCTGTGAACCCTAGAGATGGTTGTGTGTGAAAATCCCAGATCAGCAGTTTCTGAAATATTCAGACCAGCCCATCTGGCACGCCACGTTCAAAGTCACTTAAATCACCTTTCTTCTTCATTCTGATGCTCAGTTTGAACTTCAGCAGATCGTCTTGACCATGTCTACATGCCTAAATGCATTAATTTTCTGCCATGTGATGTGTTAATGAGCAGTTGAACAGGTGTACCTAATAAAGTGGCCAGTGAGTGTATTATGTGTTTTAATGGATTTGCAAAAATGTAGGAAACAGAAGGATTAGAAGCAGAGGATAGAAAATCAAACTTGTGTGTTCGAGTAGGAAATAAGATCGCTACTCAAACACAATGGCAGCAAAGCACATTTCCTGGCACCATACAACCAGAGCTGCTGTTTGGTGATGCTCTGAGCTCAGTCGAGAAATATGACTCTTCTTCAAAACTTGCTGCAAAATTGCCAGTATAATGAGTGCTGGCTAAGCAAACAATCTTCATTGGAGTTCAGGAATTTGCCACAGACCTCAATGCAGTACTAGAGGCAGTGCATGCCTGTGTGTGGTGTTAAATAAAGCCAAGAATGATGAATGAATGAGAGGCAGAAAGCTTTTGTGTGTGTGTGTGTGTGTCTGTGTGTATACAGTATGTAAGGTTGTGTGAAATGGGAAGAAACAGATGTAGGTGTGTGTGGGTGTATCACTAATCGAGTGAATAGCTGGGGCCACTGGAACAAGCATCACTGAGACATATTAAATGCAAGGCCATGAAAAACGCAGACGGGGGCAGCATGTAATGGACTCCGACCAGGCAGGCCTGCTAAAGGTCTACTCGATACTCAAATCGCTCTGTGATTTGAAGACTCCCTTTAGTACGATAAAATCTCAGCTCACAGAATAAAACAACTTTATGGGATAACAAAAAAATTTTTTATCATTTACTCACCGTTATGATGTTTCAAACCTTACCAAAAGGAGATACTTTGTTGAATGTTTAAGCTGCTCTTTTTCATAAAGCAAGAGAATATGGTGACCACAAAGCCAGCACGAATGTTTGGCATTAAAATTCGGTCAGATTTTAGCATATGATGCATATTCACTCTATGACAGTAGGTGGTGCTTCTGGACAAGCTGAAATACCACAGTTACTCAAAGCACTGCGCAACTTTCAGTTTCTGATACCTGCTTTTCACTAAGAATAAAGGGATTCAAACAATATTTACATGTTTGATTACTTATACAATACTTATTTGTTGGCCAGCATTTTTTGAAGTGGAAAAGAGATTAGAGCACCTCTCCACAAAAAATCCATTACATTGATGCATGCGAATTTTCATGTCTGTATGAGAAGACGTATTAACAGCCATTTATTCAAATTAAAAAGTTTATCACATCTTCAAACCTAAAATTCTTCTTAGTGTGAACAGGCTTAATAGAGGCTAACTAAAACTTTGCTAGTTTTATTTTAATTTCAGTTAGCAAAATTGTTTTATTTAGCTTTCAATTTAGTTCTCATTAATCCAGGTCACTGCTTTTGCTGAATGTAAAACAGCAGCTCTGACATTCTGCAACATTTTTCCTTTTGTATTCCACAGAAAAAGGAAAGTCGGAGTGGTTACACAGCAAAAAATGCTTTCCTTACTTAGATTTTTTTTCCTGTTTCCAGTCCAAATATCTACAAATTCTTAAATCAAGAAGCATTTTCTAGACAAGTAAAAATTATTGTCTTGTTTTCAGAAAAATAAGTCAAAATTTGGTATTAGATATTTGGACTAGAAACAAGACAAAACTCTAAATAAGAAAAGCATTTTCTTGCAGTGTATGGTCAATGTATCTTTGCTTAGTATGGAAAAGAACAGCATTAACATTCTTCAAAATTCTTTTTTGTGTTCCACAAGCTATCCCAAATTTAAATCCTGTTTAAACAACAGTACAGATCTTAGACTCCCACTTTCTGTCACTTCTAGTGATTGATAGGAAAGTTTGGATCATTCCATCTAGGAACGCACAGAATTTTCAGAGACATTATTTTTTATGGAGTCCCCCATGGCTCTGTACTCGGTTTTATTAGCATAACGCTACAGAGACTCAGACGGCAAGACAAGACCTCTGCTAAAGCGAGCAGTGAAGGGCCTTCAAGTGGACCACAAGTGCTGATGAAGAAAGGAAAGAGCGTGATTGGCAAAGGAGAGAAAGCAAGAAAAAGAAAAAAGCATCTTTTTTTACTCTACTAAATCACTCATCTTCATCATACTGCCTTTATCAAGCTGCTGGATGCTGCAAAGATAGAACTGACTTTAAAAAAGGCAGATTGTAAAAGCAGAAAGAAAGAAGGGTTGAAAGAGAAAAAGGGGAGAGGGGCCAATGCAGCATAATTAGCCCGAGCTGCTTGGTTACCTTCCAAACACAGCAAAGGATACTCTGAGCAGGAGAAGAGGCGGGGACAGAGAGAGAGAGAAACACACGGAGAGAGAGAGATATGAAGGGGATGATTGCATTCCACACACACTTGAAGCTCAGTCTCCCTAGGAGACGCAGGATAGCAGCATGACACTGCAACATCTACACTAGAGCAAAACTGTGCGATTTTATGTGCCACACTGAGAGTGTGTGAGAGCCAGAGAGAAAGAGAAGTTTGCCAGTTAGCAGAGAGAGAAAAGTAACAGCAGGAGAACAGCAAAGTAAAAGATATCAAGAGGAACAAGAAAGAGACCGTGGGAGTGACAGGAGAGATGCGCGTGGGGATGAAGTGGGTTTGTCGGAGGAGTTGAGCCGTGCCGCTCACACACACACACGCACACACACTTCCAAAAGCTCAGGAAGGAGGAGAGAATGAAGAAACACTCGGCCCGAGTGGCCCCTCTCAGCTCCTATAGCGCCCAGGTGCTCACCTGCCCCATCTCTGAAGGTAAAACGCAATGCTTGTGTGTTTATCGATTACAAAATTGTCCCCAGAATTGAGCTAAATCTGAGAAAACCTTCCTTTGGAGATGTTCAGGGACATCCTTAAAGTTGTTCAAAAATGTTTTTTAAAGTTTTCTTTTAGTACTTGTGTTAGAGGTTAAGTAATGGTTAGTCTAGTAATTATAATTACTTATCATAAAGTCTATGTATATCTCATTTAGATAACTGTGTGTTTGAGTAAAGACAGAATTTGTACTTAAGAAAGGGAAAAAAGAGACATGCTGTATGTACAAATTGTAAGTTAGCATGGTGTGAAATGTGTCGAGTGTGTGTGTGTGTGTTCATTTTCAGAGGTTTGTGTGTTTGCAACCAAGCAGAAAAGGAGCCGTAATCTCACCTCAGCAGTTTATATCACATTTTCAGTATTAAATGACCGTTTATTTAATGATGTACTGTTTGTTTATTTAAGTATAATACAGGTTTCATGGTGCTGAGGTGTTTCAGAGGTAACACTTTACATAAAGGTCTCATTTGTTAACATTAGTGTATTAACCAACTTTAACAGTGAGCAATAAATATATTTTTAACAACAGTTCATAATCTTTGTCAATGTTAGTTAATAAAAATACAATTATTCCTGCATTTAGTGTTATTTCTTCATAAATACTTTTAGGTTAAAGGTACAAACAGGAGGCACATTAGCAGCAGTGTTTGTTTTCATTGTTAATCTGTACAGAATTATTGTGGTTCATTGAAAATATGTTTGTGCTTTAGATGTGTGAATTTTTTTTTGCCTGTGCTTGTGTTTGGTTAAGCATTAAATAAAACAGTCCTCAGGGATACTGTTCTAAAGATGTGGTTTTACCACACAATTAAGTCCATTAGGATGTCTGATTACCTTTCAGTTGTGTTTTGGTGTTGACTGTGGTTGTAGCAGCATATAGCATTCAGCACAGTTGCATTATGGGATTGTGATGTTCCTGGTTGCAGTTTTTCCTGCTTATGCTGTTATGCAAATCTGAAGTAGTAGCTCAATTTACAATGATAACTGACATATTTTGATAAATGCATACTGTATTGGACTCGTACTGTATGGCTAATTGATTTTTATTAATTTTAATAAATACCTATAAATGACTAATCCTTCTACTTCTAGAGGTTCAGATTTAAGACTTGTTTTTGACACAAGTCATGACATGGTTAATGAACTTATTTAAAAAAATATTAAATCATCATGTCATTTTAAACCCAAGTCTTTTCTGAGGCTTTCAAGCATGAAAATGATGCAAAAACACCATTCAGCTGCTACTAATGTGGTAGTTTTTTTTGGACTGACATGAGGGTGAAAAAATTGTGACAGAATTTTGAGGTGTAAACTATTCTGTTCCTTTTAAAAGTACAAATATAATGAGGTCATGTGAACTAATAAAGTAATAATTCTTAAAAAAACAAACAAAAAAAAACTGTATATTAGTTTTAGAGTCATTACTTGAGATATCATGTCAACAGCCAAACTGTTCATCATAAATCAGTGTATATTACCAATCCCTCCACCAAATGCCTTGTTGTAAAATTAGGCTTTAGAATCTGTAAAATAGCTGCAAAATAACAATAGTATTTTGTGCAGCGCTGTGAAAATATGTAGGGGCGGTAAACCAGAGATTTACCATTGATGTGACATTTCTGTGCCTCCACATCTTGGACCTGCGGTTCCCTGGTATTGTTGGTTGTTAAGCTATTCAGCCAAGCTATCCGCAGGATATAAAAAGTCTGTCGGTGTGGGTGCACACAGTGGGAGCCCTTTTTTCAGACCAAAATATGTCTAAAAATTTGTCAGGTACTTTTTTTTTTTCTTTAAAAATGACATGTGAGTTGAGTTGTTGTTTAGATTCAACTATGTCAGAAAACATCTGGAATCACTCAACATCAGACAGGACAAAGGTTCCTCATATCTTAAGTACATCTTGGGTTATATTAAAGGGTTAGTTTACCCAAAAAATGAAAATCCTGTCACCCGTAAGGTGGCCGGCTCCTGCGTCAGCATCACACATATGTGTCCTCCTGCTCACATGAACAGCGTTGGCCAATAATGAGCCGGCGTTCGGACAAAAAAGTGCACAAGAAGTATTCTCATCGCTTCATGAAATTAAAGTTAGGGTTAGTCACATGGACTATTTTAACAATGTCTTTAGTACTTTTCTGGACCTTGAAAGTGGTGGTTAAATTGCTGTCTATGGAGGAGTCAGAGAGCTCTCGGATTTCATCAAAAATATCTTAATTTGTGTTCTGAAGATGAACCGTCTTACTGGTGTGGAATGACATGAGGGTAATTAATGACAGAATTTTCATTTTTGGGTGAACTAACCCTTTAATGCAATTGTGTGGCTCCTCGCTGGACAGAATATTGGCATCATTGATGGCTCTTTAAACACCATTGAATTTACATACCTTTTTGTCTGAAAGGTTGAGGCATATGACGATCAATAATGCAAAATGGGGTCAGTGTCTTGCTTACTGTTCATGGAAGTATCCAAGGACTTGAGTTAGTGCCTTTCCCTAATGCTGTTCGAATATGTCCAGCCTTTATAGAGTTAGAATACAAATTTTTAAAAGTTAAAAATCTTTATGTATATTATTCTTTATATCATCTTTATATGTATTATTATAAAACTTTTATATTAAATAAAAAAATCTAAAACATTTTCAAGTTTTTTTTTTTGCAAATTTTATGAAATGTTATTCAAAGAATGTCATTACATTTTAGGGAGTCACATCACATGATATTTTTACAGTATATAGCTTGTAGTTAAGCCAAATTAACCTTGCCTTGTCATAAAAGGTCAAATTATTTTAAGAGACTTATAGAGCGTCTCTATGATGTAATTTCCTGTTTTGTTCATTTTTTGCATGCCTCTGTATGTTGTGCCACATGACCGTGATTTGGTGGACAAATGTTGGCCATATACATTTTTTATTTATTTTTGAACATAAAGGGCCCTATTTTAAAGATCTAAGCGCATGGCGCAGGTGCACTTAGGTGCATTTCTGAATCCACTTTTGCTAGTTTAACAACAGAAAAAGTATGGTCCAAGAGGGTTTACTAGTCTCTTAATGATTCATGGGTGTGTTTTGGGCGTAACGTGCAATAAACCAATCAGAGTGTCATCTCCCATTCCCTTTAAAAACCAGGTGCGCTTCCACCATGGCGGATTATTTACATATACCATTTGCAGAATTTGCACGTTGCAAGACTGAACGCTTCTCCAGAGAGAAATCCTTTCATTTTTAATATTTGCCAATGTTTGTGTGCTGCTGCGTGTCCATGTGTGTGTAACAAGCAGAGTGTACGCGTGTTGTGCACCCACCTATAGGCGCATATGACTAACGCGCCCTTTAAATAACAAAAAAAAAAAATACTGTGCCATTGACTTTTTTGTCGGTCAATGGCACAGTCGTTTTCATTTGCCTCCAAATAGCAACACGCCAACAATGCACCTGAACACACCTCATTTTCAGACCATGGGTGAACAGATGGGCGTGAGTGCATTTGCTATTTAAACAACGTGGCACTGGACGTGAAAATGATAACTGCGTCGGGCTGAAACTAGCAAAAAACAGTTGCGTCGCGCCTGGCATCGCATTGCGCCGGTATATGATAGGGCCCATTATGTCAATGACCTAAACACATTAATGTAATGCTTACAAAAGATCAGTTATAAAAGATTTTCCCCCGCATTTCAATCAGGGTGAGATCCATGGCTTCATAGCAAGATCACAACAACAAAGTGGCTTTGTGAGTGTGTGTGTGTGTGTGTGTGTGTAGACGTGCTTGCTGACCCAGCACACTGCAAGTTGTGACCATGGGCCAGCGCATGTCATCTTTTATTCCTGGTCTGGTGTAAATTGATCACTCTGAGTCTACAGCGGATCTTGGCTTTGTGATACTAGCGCTCTTCCCCTCTGTTCAATCGCACATCACCTCCCATCTATAAAACGTTTTAGTTGGACATTCATCTGACACTTCTACTTCAAAGAACATTCAAAAGTTAATGTTTGCAAAATGGTCAAATGGAATCTGTCTGTCTGTCTGTTCAAATAACCTTCAGCATACTGATGTGTAATGTTGTCAGTACGGTTTCTATGAAGGAGGTCATGACTGATGACAGACAGGATGTATTCTGATTGGCTGATGTTTTTGCGGGCACCCTGTGGTGTCGAGTTTCTATGTATATCCCACTATATCTGAATGGTCTCTGTGCTTCTCCATGACCCTGTGAAGCTATTTTTGACAGAGGCTTTGACTGTGCGAGGTAGGCAGATTTTAAACGCTGTCCAGCATTAGTGCTTCACCTGCAGGTAACTGACACTGCAGCCACTGATCAATACATCCGTACGTACCACAGAGAAACATCAGGGGCAGCCGCACGAGGAAGTGTTGGTGAATTTCTCATGAATAAAACACGTCAACAAAGCACATAATTAGCATTTCCTAACCCTGTCTAAAAATAGTCTGTAATACTGTGTTCCAATATTTGACCAAATAAAAGACAGGAACAGAACATTTTCGCTATACCGCAGGTACAGTAAGAACAGAAAGAAGAAAGAAATACCAGTGAATACCAGTGTTTGCAAAGCAACAAAGGAATAGTTTTCACGTTTTAGGCAAAACATAGTTAGAAACAAAGTTAACTCGGACATGGATCGAGGGAGTGACAGAAACGTCCAATCACAATTCAGTATTAGAGAGATGATTTTGAATGAGTCTAATAGATTTTCAGACTCTAAAAGTGTGCAATTACAGTTTTTCTTTTCTTCTTTAAAAAGTTTTACACGTAAAGAAATGTTTACAGTTTTTTTTTTTTTACAATCACTAGGACCCATTTCTCTTTTTCAAAACTCTTCACACAGTGAGCACAGCAGCAGTCTATGTGAGCTAAACTGTGGATCATTTATCATTGCTTTAGAACAAAATGCATTTAATGAAATCTGTCAAATTAAATGAATTATTTTCTCACTCAGACACAAACATCACCAAAACTCGATGTACTTTGCACAAATTTACATACTCTTTTCAAAAATGCTCAACTTAAGTTCAAAACCTAACATAATACAAAACTGAATAAGCCAGCAATTTGCTACATTTCTGCAGGGATACCATATAGAAATATATTCTAAATGAAATACTGTTGAAAAAATTAGATGTACAGGTGTTAGTCTTTCAGTTTCATTTACACAAAAGGGGGAAAACTTATGAATAATTTTGTGTTGTAATGTAAACAACATAAATTATAAGCAGTAGAGAGTGTCATTCTTGTTTTATAAAGAAATTTTACAAAAGAAAACGTATAATGCTAGCTGTTGTTAGTGTTTTTGTTTTATGAGTGACAAAGTATGTTTGTTGGTTGACAACCTTTGCTAGTGTTATGGAAGAATGAGTAGATTTGAGACATGTATGAAATGTTTTGCTAGTTTTAGTGTATTTTGAATGTGAAATTTACTTCTGTACTAAGTTGAAAGTGACCAACTGTAAATATTGAGAAATGTTAGCAGTGTCTATTGTTAATAATTGTGTAGTAATTTATGAAGCACAGCTCAAACAGAACTCACTGTCAAATCAAACAGCTTTCTGTTGGTCAGTGTGGTGAATCTGCGTGACCAACTTGAACCTTTTGCGAAATCTATACCCTCAAACAAAATTACAAGTCATGTGGATTACTACTGAAATTATTAGATTTCACTCTTGAATATTCGCTGCAAAAAGGTGCGGTCACATTAGCAAAAAACGGAAGTCAGTTCAAAACCAAGCAGCTTTCTGTTGGTCAACAGGGTGAATTCATGTGACCAACCTGAACTTGTGAAATTTGAGTAGGGAACTTTTTTGCACTTGCGCTAAACTTCTGATCATGCAGATTCGTATTGAAATGACTACATTTTGCCCATGAAATTTCGCTGAGCAACGGTACTGTAAATGTGACCGCACGTTAAGAGGTGTTGAGTGGTACAACTTTTTTTTTTATAGTTTTTTTAGGGTGCTTTCACATCTGGTTCGATTGCCTGGGCCGAACCTGAGGGTGCGTTCACACTTGTCATGTTTGGTTCGTTTAAAACGAACCCTGGTGCGATTGCTCTGTTAGTGTGGTTCATTTGAACATGTGTGAACGCTGCCATCCGAACCCTGGTGCGCACCAAACAAGCGGACGAACTCTGGTGCGGTTTGAATGATATATGAACGCAACACGGACCAAAGACATGTAAACGAACCAAAAACAGGAAGATAAGACCCTAAAAAGGACAGAATCCTCACGAATATCGGTTTTTCTCGTCATAGTCGCGAGTTTGCCCATCACAGGCGTCAGACGCGTATCTTCATGCAGCAGATCGTGTGTGTGTGACGGAGGGATTCCCGCCGCTGTTTTGACTCCTTTACACATTTTATAAGCTCTTCATGAGTTCCCAGCTGGCCAAAATACCATCATATGCAGGCTACGCACACACAACGAGCACATTTACCTCAGCACACAGCATTGTTTTTGGATGTTCAGTAAGTTCCGTCTCAAAATAGGCAATACATCATAAAATCCGACCAATCAGGTTGTGAATGTATCCCTATGCCTTTAGGTTCGGTGATAAAATTGCCACTCTGAAGGCTAATCGGACCAGGACTAAATGTTTTTTTTTCTTTTTTGGTCCGGACCAAATGAGCCAAACGAACCGAACTACAAGTGTGAACGCACCCTGAGTTCGATTGCTCACATTATATTATTTGGGTCCGAACCGCGGTTAGTTTGCGTCATTGCGTCAGGCGGCAAAATGCATAATGATGTTCTCCTCACTTTTATATTTTTGTTTTTGAACCGTTGGTTTTGTTCATAACGGCACTTGCGTCTATCTGCCGCGAATGTAGAATGCTGAAGGCTAGCTGAAATGAGAAAGGCTACACTACAGATCACTTTAATTACTTAGTACACCTTTAAATTTCTGAAAAAGTCACATTTATAAAAACAACAACAACTAGAAAATTTAAAAGCTGAAACCAGCTAACAAATTTATATTCTAAAAACATTTTGGGAACAGTCCAGTGTTCTTGTTGTGATTAGAATGTTATTTAAAAGGGTATGATAATGTTAGTACAAGGTTCTCCTCACTTTTTGTACTCAGAATATAACATTCTTTGAACGTTTATTTGTAATATTCTAAGAACGTTAAACATTCTGCAAATATTAATATCATATGGAATGTTGTTCTATGAACGTTCAAGTAAAAGCAACATCATAAAGATGTTCCGAGAACATTGTTCTAAAATGTTTTCTCTCAACATCATGAGAATGCATATCAAATATTAATGTTATAAGACTGTTCTATAATTGTTTCATTACATCTTAACATTTACATAACCTTCACAAAACATTGTTGGGAATGTTTCCTGTTAGCTGGAAAATTATCTGCAAAATAAAATTTGAATGGAATATGTACTGTTTGATAAGCACAGTTGGAGCAGCAGAACAAAATTAAAAAAACAAGGGATTTCATAATCCAGTTTTATTACCTGGGATGTAATGAGGCAAGGAAGTATAATGTGTGCTATAATGGTGCAATACTGATCTCTGTGTTGCAGGAGGGGAGGGCTCAGATTCGCATGCAGAGACTCCAGGCAGTGAAACAAGTGGAGATGGCACTGCATATCAGACCTGCGCCAACACAGTGCTCAAGGTGCTGGGGGGCTTGCTGGTGGTGCTGTGCATCTCCTCGTCATGGGTGGGCACCACACAAGTGGTTCAGCTCACGTTCAAATCCTTTTCCTGTCCCTTTTTCATCACATGGTTCAGCACCAACTGGAACATTCTCTTCTTCCCCCTCTACTACTCTGGGCACGTGGCCACCACCAGAGAAAAACAGACACCTATTCAGAAATTCAGGTGAAGTCAGAATGAATGAAAGCACGCTTTTAGAGGAAGTACAATAGCAGCTGACAGGCAGCTTACTGTACACCTATTACAGAGACAGTTCCCCTAGAGCAGGTATGGGTAAGTCCAGTCCTGGAGGGACTCTGTCCTGCAGAGTTTAGCTCTAGGCCTAACCTAACACACCTGCTTGTAATTTTCTAATACTCCTGAAGACTTTGGTTAGATTTTTTATGTATGTTTGATTCGGGATGGAGCTAAACTCTGAAGCAGGACCAGAATTGCCCATCTCTTCCCTAGAGGAAGGGTCAGTAGAAACAATTCAGTCCAATTCATTAAAAAAAATCCACACAAATATATTGTATAACTTTAAAAGTTTTGGAATATACAACAACAAGTTATATGGAGCACATTTATGATACTTTTATGATCTTTTTGAATGAGATCATTTGATTTTATACGAATTCGCCACCAATTCGCCAACATGTAAGATATACTTATGAATTGCCATGAGAGTGTGTTGAACAATTCTAGTTTCATTTGCATTTAGGGGTGTCTCTCTGAAGCTTGAAGGTTTAGTTCAGCCAAAAATGAAATTTCTGTCATTAATTACTCACCCTCACGTTGTTTAATGCCATAGATCTGGAGTTCGGTTAATTTGTACTTCTGCATATTTAAAGTTGGCATGTCTCAACTGGTTACACAACACTTGAGAACCAACATTGACATAAAACCTAGTTTGAACCTTCAACTACAGATTATCAGAGTATGCAAAATATTTTCCTCTCATTTCATGATGTAGGGAATGTAGTCGGTTGTTTGGGGAGGATGGAATGTCTCTGAAGGTGTTTCTGAAGAGAACGGCACCTTTCTCCATCTTGTGGACGCTGACTAACTACCTGTACCTGTTAGCACTGAGAAAACTAACCGCCACAGACGTCTCAGCGCTCTACTGCTGCCACAAGGCTTTCGTCTTCCTCTTGTCATGGATTGTTCTCAAAGATCGCTTCATGGGTGTGCGGGTAGGTGGAATATAACCCTGACTATTTAACTATTATTCGGCTAGTTGGAGAATTTTGTCTGTTTATTAATTAGCAGTCCAAGCATCAACACCATTTTTACCTCAGCGACCGCTCTACCTTGGCAATCAAGGAAGTTGAATTTTATTTCATTCAAATGCTAACATTTTGTATACAAGTAGAGGGTGTCCACAAGAACTTTTAAACCAAAATGTATAAGAATTGGCCATAGAGGGTGACATAATGTTTACATACCCAGGTGAAAAAAAAGTACACTTCTATAATGTACTTAAAGTGCTCTGTTTTCACGCACTAATTTTGTGCTTAATATACTAAAAATTCTTCTTTAGTACTTCTTAAGATAATCTTAAGAACATCTAAGTGTACTCAACTGTGCTATTTTGAGACACCATGAAATATGAACTAAAATGTGCTTTTCATATACTATCTCTGTATTTAAAAAATGTATTTAGTTACCACTTGTAGTACACTATGGGTTCAAATGCACTATAAGGGGTATCTAAATAATTTTTTTAAATACAGAGATAGTATATTAAAAGCACATTTTAGTCTCAAAATAGCTTAGATGCTCTTAAGATTATCTTAAGAAGTACTAAAGAAGATTTTTTAGTATATTTAGTACAAAATCAGTGCACCAAAATAGATCACTTTAAGTACATTATAGAAATGTACTTTTTTTTCACCTGGGTAGACTTTTTTTATTTATATCTCAGGAACTGTGTAGGATAAGCTCTAAATTCTTGCCTTTTAATCTTTGAGTTTGCCTGAATATAGTAATTTGGTTTTCATTCTCTGTTATTTCTTTCAATAAAATTGAAACTCAAATTATGAAAACCAACTTCTCATTTAAAAGCTATTTCCTAATTGAACTAAAGACTAATCCTGGCTTAACCTAAGCCCTGTCTGTGAAACCAGGCCTATATTTGCTGTGTATCTAGAATCTCAAAAGATTAAAAATTATAACTGATTTGCTTTTTGTGACTGTAATATCCAAAGAAGTACACATGCATTAACTTTGTACACATGGTACAACAGAACAATGTGCTTATAGGGTGAATTCAGGGTGATTGGGACACATTTTGCCATTGACATAACTTGGAAAAAGTGTCCCAGTCAACCTGAATTCGCCTCCTAAATGTCACATCATTAATTTCTGATTTTATGGCCCATATTAACTTAAGAAACTTCTCAAAGTTGTGCAACAGTGAGCAGGGAATTCAAAATGGCTAATTTAGTTATTTTGATCATGTTATCCAAACATGTGCCTGAACCCCAATAATTGCCGCTTGCTGCTGTACTTTATTTGGTGAGTGGCCATTTAATTAGCAGGATAGTCCTTCTCACAAAATAAACACTTTTGGGTTATACAGGACCTCTATGCTTTGCATTGTGGTCCTGATCACCCTGTCAGGGCTTATTTTGTGACTGGCTGACTTTACATTATCCTTTACATATACTCACACCCATTAGGATCTATGAATGAATCGCCATGGATGGATAATTATTACAGTGAGTGTGCTGAAATGCGTTACCTGTTGATATATAAAATGATTCATGAAATTGGATTTAAACAGCAGCTTGATAATTACAGCAAAGGGACAAGTGATGCTGCACTGATTTTTAACAGAAAACAGATGCTAATGGTGAGTCAATGAGAATTTTTTCTCATTCAAGTATAAAAAAGCTTTGCTTTGCCAGAAGCTGTTATTATGCTTACATCAGAGTTCTTGACATTCTTTGCACTTGATGTTTTAGATCTGCACTCATGACTTCTTTAGTATACGCTAATTACTCCCAGAAAACATGTTTCTATTTTCAGCTATGGAACTCACACTGAAGTGCACTTATGTTTATTTTAGTATAAACTTCAATTGTTTTTTGAAGGCTTTATTGATTAATAATATCTTCGAAATATTTTTCTTTTAGATTGTGGCTGCCATTATGGCTATCACAGGCATTGTGATGATGGCGTATGCTGATGGTTTCCATGGGGATTCCTTTATGGGTGTGGCCTTGGCAGTTGGCTCCGCCTCCACTTCTGCTCTCTACAAGGTCAGTACAGTTCCTGCTCAGCTGAAAATACTGATTCTCAGAAGACGCTTGATGAGCATTAAGCCTCCTTTAGTATTGATATGCTTTTACTGCAAAACCTCTTTGTAATACTCAGGTGCTGTTTAAGATGTTCCTCGGCAGTGCCAATTTGGGAGAGGCTGCTCATTTCTTCTCCACGATGGGCGTTTTCAATCTCATCTTCATCTCCTGTGTTCCCCTCATCCTGTACTTCACCAAAGTGGAGCACTGGGGTTCCCTCTCATCTTTGCCCTGGGGTTACCTCTGCGGGGTGGCCGGCCTTTGGCTAGGTAACATGGAATTGTGGAAATAATGGATTCTTCACTAAGCCCCACCTTTAAAACATTACTGGCCAATCCTATTTTAGCGACAAATAAACTGCAAAAATACATTGTTCAATACATATGTAATCTACAATAATGTAATGAAATATTTGTGGTTTTTATGTTTCAGACGCTGGTAAACATAATGAAATATAAATGATATACACTGCTGTTCAAAAGTTTGGGGTCAGTAAGGTTTTTTTATTTCTTTTTTTTTATATATATATTTTTTATTCAGCAAATATTCATTAAATGGATCAAAAGTGACAGTAAAAACTATGTTCCAAAAGTCTTTTGAACTTTCTATTCATCAAAGAATCCTGAGAAACATGTATCATGGATTCCTCAAAAATATTAAGCAGCACACTGTTTTCAACATTGATAAAAAAATAAGAAATGTTTCTTGGTCGGATCTATGCGTGCAAGTGCTCCGACATTAGGTGCAGTTGCACTTCAGACGACCCGAGTTCAAGTCTCAGTTCAAGCTCCTTTCCGGGTCTAATTCTCTTCTCTCCTCTCCCATGATTTCCTGTCTGTCCTCTTTCTGAACTTCAGACAATAAGTAAAGGAACAAAAGCCCAAAAATATGTATATCTTAAAAAATATTTTTTTTTATTGTGGACCAAAGCAGCACATTAGAATGATTTCTGAAGGATCAAAAACATTAAAAAATCTTATTGTCCCCAAACTTTTGAACAGTGGTGTATATTGCAAGTGTTACTTGCAAAAACAATAGATAAAGATGCTTTAGGCACCAGATATCTATAGTAATAACTGGTCAATGCTAACCAGCCAAATCTTGACCCCTTGGTCTGAGCAGGCAACAGTAAATGAGGGATAGAGCCTGGGAGCCCGTAACACAACACTGTTTTCAACTAAATACGTAAAACGTTTTATGCGTTTTGGCCACTGATTTATACGGGAGCCTGAAAATGCAAACGTTGAAAACAATACTGTTATCATCTCTATGTAAACTACAAAAACGTGCATTTGTGCATTCATTGTGCAAAAAACACTTGCGTCGCACCTGGCGCCACATTGCACCTGGTGTATGATAGGGCCCCTAGTGTTTCTTTACAAAGTACCATTGCCAACTGCTGGCCTGGCATACATAATACAGCATCTTTAGTCTTTTTTGCGGATCCATGTGAACGGGGAACGTTTTGACAATGTTGTCATCTGTACACGAAAAACGTGAAGGAAAACATTAATAGTACATCGTTGTTGTGTAAATGTACCCTTAAAGTCACCATAAATTCAAAATGGACAGTTCTTGTTTTTTAAGCAGTATTTATTGCGGTATTTAATATAAAAAAAAAAATCTCAATTCATTATTTTTTTTAAATTCATGTGCCCTTATAATTACAAAATAACTTTCCTCTTGCAACAACATCTCTTCTCTGATGATGTATTTACTGGCATGAGGGCGGGACATGCCAGTAAATACATCATCTGTCACTCACCTGTCACTCACATGACATCACAGCAATAGCAAACCACAACCATCCAAGGATCCAAACAACTCCCAATGGACAAAATGTCCCACCCTGCACTTTTTCTTGTTTGAGAAGCTGTTTCACTCGGATATACTTCACACTAGGGAAGAAAAGACTATCGCCCATTTCATGCCAACTTTAAGTTTGTACACAGTTACTGGCGTTAAATCCTGCTGATGGTTTACCACTTGATCACTGCTTGTTCAGATGTGAGTTAGTGTTGTAGTGGATCAAATACAACCTTTAAATACACTTCCAAGAGTGCTTTAAGTGCTTAGTAAGTGAGAGAAATCAGGTTAGAATCATCAGTTTACACCTCGAAGTAGCATTTCTTAGATACCCAATATGTGCTGCATCAGACTGTGTAAAGCTTTATAGTAACAGATCCACTTATATTTACTGTATATTTGAGCTGAAGTGGAGCTCTGTTTCTACTGTGTTTTAAGGATAATATGATATCCATTAACTTTTGTCACTCGTCCAAAACACGTGAAGTTTTCTGTGTATTTAGAGGACTGAATGACAAAAGATTCTATATGACAAAACAAACCATTACATAAAGTTCCTGTTTCTTATTTCTCTCTCTCTCTTTCTATGTTGTAGTATTTAACATCCTGGTCAATGTAGGAGTGGTACTCACATATCCTATTCTCATATCCATCGGGACGTTACTCAGTGTTCCAGGCAATGCAGGTGCGTGAGTCTATGCTGTACGCCACATAAGCCAATACATGATGAAATATCATTTGAAATTGTTGCAATTCTTTTCAATTTAAGCATGATCTTTTTACTGTGAATATGTGTGTTAAAACAATGTCAGAAGGCAACAAAATGATAATAAAAGACCCAGACATATTTGTAAAAACCGCCCTAAAAGTACAGTGGAGTAAATCTCTCAGCCTTCCCTAAAACAACATTCGAAACTCTTATTATAACTGAGTGTCATCCATCAAAGCAAACAACTGCACCATGACAAAGGGGTGGTGAGGTTGTCAAGGCAACAGTAAATGAAAACAGTCTTTCGAGGTCAGTGTTAAATTGTGTGTAGCTTTTCTTCAAAAAAAAAAAAAAAAGCTCCATGATTCACTTGCAACAAATAGTATGATTCACTTGTTATTTATGCTACATTCCTTATGTTTGTCTGTGTACTACATGATTGTGAATGTGAATGTATAGTTATTTTATTATTATAAACCATTTCACATTATTTTCATAGCCAGTAATGAGGAACCAAGGCTGTTATAAAGTTGCTTCGATTTTTGCCTTCATTAGCACCAAAGTTCATATTTATTTTGAAGTCAGCAAACTGCCACTGGATTGCAATTACTATTCATCTAAAGAGAACTCGCCCTAAAATATCAGCAACTAATGCTGAAGATTTGCTTATTAAAGGTAATGAATTTCATTTCACTGGAGTTAATTGGTTGCGTGGCAGAGAGAACTTTGCCAGAATCATTAAGTCTCAAACACTATTTAGACAGTATGGGCACAAGGTCACATTTGATTTATAAAAACTCACTCTTGTGTAGATAAGCAATTAACAGGAATTGCTAACAAAACTCTGTACTGTAAAAAAGGAAGAAATCCTGCCACTGTTGATTACATTAATAATATGTAAAACTATTGCACACGGTTTCATCCAAGTCTGGTCAATCTCTCAGTTATGCCTAATTAATTTTAGAGCTTTCATTGTCCTTCTGTTACTTTTCTAAAAAATCAGCCTGAAAGATGATAAAATGGGTATAAAAATCTGAGACATACTGGGCCTCGTTTATCAATCTAGCGTAAAAACAAATACAGAAATCATCTTACGACAGGGTTCACGTGTGATTCATGAAGCAGTCGTATGCTGCCAATCCCAACATACGAATGATCATATGTTGATAAATTTGACGGCTGAAAACAGTCGTCATTTAAATATGACGCCCCTAAAAATTCACAGTTTAGAAGCCTCACCCCTAGAGTTTACGACATGGAGAAACGTAACCAGGCCAAGAAGAGAAAGTACTGTCATGAAAGAGAAATTGATATTACTCCAAAACACCCGTTAACATCATAATTGCAAACAATTAAAGGGTTAGTTCACCCAAAAATGTCATTAATTACTCAGCCTCATGTCGTTCCACATCTGTAAGACCTTCCATCATCTTCAGAACACAAATTAAGTTATTTTTGATGAAATCTGAGAGGTATATGACTCATCCATATACAGCAATATAATCACCACTTTCAAGTTCCAGAAAGGTATTAAAGACATCGTTAAAACAGTCGACGTGACTGCAGTGGTTCAACCTTAATTTTATGAAGCGACGAGAATACTTTTTGTGCGCAAAAACAAAACAAAAATAACGACTTTATTCAACAATCTCTTTACTTCCCTGTCATTATCCTTACGCAGTTGCCACAGTAAGCACAATGAAGTCTTCCGTGTTTACGTCCGAATGCCGGCTTAGTATTGGCCAAAGCCGCACACGTGAGCAGCACGATGCATGCATGTGATGCTGACGCAGGAGCCGGCCAATAATGAGTCTGCGTTGTGACGTAGAACCTGGAAGTGCTTGGATGTAAACAACGTATGAGAATGACACAGAAGAAAAGATATTGTTGAATAAAGTCGTTATTTTTGTTTTGTTTTTGCGCACAAAAAGTTGTCATCGCTTTATAAAATAAAGGTTGAACCAAGTAAACTGATCAAATATATAGGTGAAAAAAGGTTAAAAAGATGTGTACTTTACATATATTCAAGTTGTAAAGAATATTTGTTATTACATGTTACTTGAATAAATTCAAATGCTATTAAAAAGTTCACCAAAACCATATGAAACTGACAAGAATGCACATGAATTTTAAACTCAATCTTTTTATTTCTCTTTGCGATGAGCAGCCATTGACGTGCTGAAGCATGAGGTCATCTTCAGCGTGGTGCGTCTGGCTGCCACCTGCATCATCTGCCTGGGCTTCCTGCTGCTGCTGCTCCCCGAGGAGTGGGACACGGTCACCCTGCGTTTCCTCACCACCCTGGCCGACAAGAAGACGGAGGAGCATGGCGAGGAGCTCACAGAATCCAGCGTCCACACGCGCAGCCGGAGTAGAGCCAACGGAGCAGTATCCATCCCGATGGCGTGACCTTTGACCTGTGAATGAGTAGCCAGCGATCAGCATTGATCCACCATGTGGCAGCCTTTGAGAAAAAAAAAAACAAAAAAACAGTTTGATTGTATTTAGGGTTTTGGAAAGAAGACAAAAGAGATTAAGCAAAGTGAAGAGGAAGCAAGGTACACTGCCCTGATAAAAAATAAATAAAAGTCGCTGTTTGGATTTAAATAGGCAAATGCTTAAGAGTCTATGATTGGATTATTATTTCAGTGATTATTATGTTTCTAGCATGTTACGTTTGGCAGCAGTTCTTCTAACCCTAATTGACGGAGTGTGTAGCTTTTCATTTCTTAAACAACCATGTCGGAAGAACAACACTGTCAAGATTTATCAGGCTCAAATTGTGAAAGAATGGTTGGGAGGGAGCTTGAAGAATCATTTTCACACATGAATTGGCCCCTCTGAATCCAGACCTCAAGTTCATTGAAAGTCTTTGGGATGTGCTGGAGTAGACTTTACAGAGTGCTCACCTCTTGCATTGATGTACAAGATCTTGAACAAAATTGATGCACCTTTTGATGGAAATAAAATTTTGTGATGTTATTTCCATCAAGAGGTGCATCAATTTTTGGTTGGGAGCTCCCTCCCAACTGTTCTTTTACAGTTTGAACCTGATGAATCTTGATATTGTCATCCTGGAATATGGCTATGATGTGTCTTCTTTACATGGTTGTTTAAGAAATGAAAAGCTACACACTCCATCAGTTAGGGTTAGAAGAACTGTTGACAAATATATAACATGTTAGAAACATAATAATCACAGCAATAATGATCCAATCATAGCCTCTTAAAGGATTAGTTCACTTTAGAATTCAAATTTCCTGATAATTTACTCACCCCCATGTCATCCAAGATGTTTATGTCTTCCTTTCTTCAGTCGAAAAGAAATTAAGGGTTTTTAGGAAAACATTCCAGGATTGTTCTCCATATAGTGATCCCAGACAAGGAATAAGGGTCTTGTCTAGTGAAACGAAAAAATTATTTATATTATTTATATAAAAATGTATATACTTTTTAGCCACAAATGCTCATCTTGCACTGTGCCACGCATTACGTAATCACGTTGGAAAGGCCATGTGTCGTAGGCGGAAGTACCAATCCAGTGTCTACAAAGCGAACGTGCAAAGACAAACGCCCTTAACAAAAAAAAAGGTAAAACGATGTCGGATGATTTTGAAGTTGGAGGAGATGGAGTTACTACTGCGGTACTTCCACCAGGTCACACGTGACCTTTACGACATGATTACGTAATGCGTGGAGCATCGCAGAGCTAGCGCAAGACGAGCATTTGTGGTTAAAAAGTATTAAAAAAAATTCTTTTATTTTTAGAAAATGACAGATCGTTTCGCTAGATAAGACACTTATTCCTCGTCTGGGATCGTGTAGAGCCATTTGAAGCCACATTGAAACTGCAATTTGGACCTTCAATTCGTTGGTAGCCGCTATATGGAGAAGAATCCTGGAATGTTTTGCTTTTTTTGGCCAGGCAGTGTATTTTCACTAATAATAACCACAACAGAAAGATAAGAGCATGCTATCCTGCTCTTTAATAGAGATGACAGTGGAGGCTTGAGTGTTCTGAGAATAGCATCCCACTAAAACAGGGATATTTACTGACAGTATTTTTTTTTTTTTTTTTTTACAGAAGGGATATAGCATTCTCTTCCCTGCCATTTCTATGGGAAGATACGCATCCATTCCATAGAAATGGACTTTCAGACTTTCGTCTCCCACTGCACGCCATTCCTGCACCCCTGCACCCCTCCACTAGCCCTCCCCATGGAATGTATTCTATGAATATAGACTCTGTCAGGGCCAGTTCGGCTCGCTGTACACATGAATGCATTCAGAGATCAGATATATATGAATATGAAATATGAGGATTATTTGCATTGTATGTAGTAGTGTAATATACGTAGGAGAAAAATATTATGCTGTAATGAATAAGTCTTTCTTTTCCTTTTATAATAAAAGACAAAAATAAAGATTTGCTTTGTCTGTCATGGTATTATTTTGGACACATGGGCATATAGTGCGACACACTCTACAAAAAGGAATTGATTCAATATTCAAACATAAAACGTTTTCCCCTGGTTTCACAGACCTGTCTTAAGATAATCCTAGATTAAAAAGCATGTTTGAGCTGTTTTACCTGAAAGCAACTTGTACTGACATATCTTAAAATATGTCACTGTCATTGTTTTGTCTCAAGATGAACACCAGTAGTGTTTTTTTCTAGTGAACATTTATAAAAGCTACTTAAATATCCAAATTGAACTAAGGCCTAATCCTGGCTTAGGCTAAGCCCTGTCTGTGAAACCAGGCCATAAACTTCTCAAGAGACCTAACCTGAGCTTTGAGTTTGTTAAGTGATCTTATATATTTTGACAGAAGATGCAAGTGTTTAATAGCTGAATTCCTGGTGAAGAACCACGCTACCCATAATCCTGAAGAGATCCACCAATCAGAGAAGTCGCTGTTAGAATGAAGACGGAAATTGGAAAGCATTTCCTTTAACATAATCAAGATGATCTCCCTATACTTTCAAACAACATATATTTGAATATTTTGCAATAAAATTCTTTTCCTCAAACCATTAATTTCCACCAAACATTGATCATCAAAACTGTTTTTATCATTTATTATAAGAAATATTTCTTGAGCAGCAAATCAGCATATTAGAATGATTTCTGAAGGATCATGTGACACTGAAGACTGGAGTAATGATGCTGAAAAAAATAAAACCATTTTTAAATTGTAATAATATTGCTGTTTGTACTGTATTTTTGATCAAATAAATGCAGCCTTGGTGAGCAGAAGAGACTTCTTTCCAAAACACTTTACCAACACAAAATTGTGAATAGTAGTGTATATGTTTTTTTTATAAAAAATTGAGTTTTCTCAGCAATGCCATAGAAACATTTTTGGTTCCCCAAAGAACATTTCAGTGATCGGTTCTTAAAAAAAGAACTTTTTTTTTTTTCTTAGTGTGAAGAAGAATCTTTTGTGCAATGGAAAGATTCCATGGATGTTAAAGGTTCTTCGTGGAACCATCAATGCCAATAAAGAACCTTTATTTTTAAGAGTAACAATAGACACCCCGTGAGCATAAACGCTCTATAGGTTTGAGCATGTGTGAATGTGAGAATGAGAATGTCCATTGCTCACTGTGCTACAGCTCTGATCATGATATATACCATAATACAGAAAAACAAACATGCTGATTTACTTAGAAAAACCCATCATTCCCTCATTTTTCCCTGCTATAAACACACTGGGACACCTTCACAGTCCTGTGACAGCTGCTCTGTGTGAATGCATATAACGACCTTGCTTTCTTGGAAATGTAATGAGATATTAGCTGAGTGGACAGGCTGAACATCTTCAGACTGCTGCAGAAGCCCATTAAATCAAATGAAGCAGAGAAAGGAAGTGAGGGGTAACAGGAAGGGAGGTATAGGGAACAGAGGAAGTCTTTAAATCCACATTATGGGGCCCAGTTCATTCACCCTGGGAGGTGACGATAACACTTCATATGCTGACACAGTTCAACGGGAAGATTTACAGTATTTTTTATGACCTATACTGCTGTTCAAACGTTTGGGGTCAGTAAGATATTTAAAATGTTTTTTGAAAGAAGCCTCTTACGCTCACCAATCAAAAAGACAATGAAAACAGTAATATTGTAGAATATTATTAATAACTATTTAATATTTTCTGTTTTATATGCTGATTTGGCGCTCAAGAAACATTTCTTATCATTATCACAGTTGTATATGTTTGTACTGCTGAATATACTGTATTTGTGGAAACGCTGATACATTTTCTTCAAGAATCTTTGATAAATATATAGTTCAAAAGAACAGCATTTATCTGAAATATAATATATAGACTTTGCTGTCAATTTTTATCAAATCTTACTGACCCCAATCATTTGAGTGTATATATACACATATAAAGATTTGGATCAATCTGAGGTCGTAGCAGGCACAAGTTTTTAAAATATTTTCAAATTGTACTATGAATTGGCATAAATTATATATAATTGCAACCCAGCTAGGTTAATTTTCTCTAAAGTCAAGTTATACCTGCTGTAATCAGACAAACAGAAAACTGTCTCTAATTCTGTCAATCATCAAGCCTGGTTCCCTGAGCAGTCGCATGCCTGAGCAATCAGTGGAGAGACGGGCCCTCTCACCGCCGTCCAAGCATTAACACACAGTTATAAAGTAACCTGTGGGGACAGTCACCATGGAAACTTACCTCATTACGCCAAAACCGAGAAATATAAAGCGAGAGAGGGGGGCACGCACCTGCCATTTCACAACACAACTTAGCCAGAGTTTCATTCTGTACAGTTAAACAGCACTGAGGGGGGATACTCTTTTCAAAACAGCTGATTCAACCTGGATACAACATTCAGATTGAGTGAGAAGTTAGGCCTGGATTATACCTTTGAAAGCAGGTCAAGAAATGGAGGCTAATGTGGTTCCTTGAGGAACATATTTTGATATATATTTGATACATAACTTACCTTGGCTGGGAGTATAAATGGACCATGGGGAACAGCAACTCCAGGCCAAAAATTTGCCAAGTTGCACCATCTCTTGGTCAATCAATGGAGGATGAGCCGTCCCTGCTTCCAACCTCACCATGGATGATAACTACTGGTAAAGGCACAGAGAGGCAAGAGAAAGGGATTGTGGTACAGAGAAAGACCAACCATCTGCCTCCTTTGACAGGAAGACACAAAGTGCCTCATATTGTTCATTTAGAACCAGGTCAGTGCTGTGATAATTAGACTTTACATTTAACACTAATTATGAACAAGATTATTCTATGAATCATGCAATAGTTTATATTTACTCTTTTGACCTTTGAATTTCAGAAAAAGAGTGCCAACTATCAAATCTATTTATGACATTGCTAAGTGAATGTTCAGACATAAGTAGCCATTTAATCCATTTAAAGTGTGATTTTTTCCATATTAGTAGTAATTTTGAATAGCATACTAGTGTATCACTTTCACGTTAGGGTAAGAGTAGTAAAGCTATTTTGAATTCAACCTGGGTAAGCCATTTTTATGGGCCTGACATAGGCCTTGTTTTTATTATTATTTCATTCATGCTTGTGTTGTTAGTTGTGATGTCACCCACAGGATCTCAAAGGGTCTGTGATAAAAGCATTATTAAGTCTCATCCACCACAGCCAGCAAAGGTCTGAACATGTTGTATAGTTACTGTACTGTATAATTACTTTCAAGTCATTCATACTTTCATTAAGTCCTTCAATTTATTCAACATAATTTTGATTCTAATTATGAACATCATTCAACTCACAGGCATGGCAAACAATGACTCTTGTCACAGGGGCTGATGTGAATCCTGTCAAATATGCACACATGGCATACAAAACGGCAGAGTCTGAGGTCTTTCACTTTGTTCTTCCACCTTCTCTAAATAGTTTGAAAGAATGAATCATTTAAAAGGGAATATCTGAGGGTAGCTAATGTCTTGACTTTTAATGAACATCATGCGTTTTGTTCTTGTCAGGACACGGAATGGAGAGATGGGCCTGTCCATTGCTATTCCACTCCCAGCCTGGAAGGGCACTGTGGCGCGAGCAACACACTACAGGTATACAACTCTTTTCTGGGTGGACACAAAGCCACTGGGTTCGTTTACATGACAAAGATGTACTAAAAACTGAAAAGTTTTTTATTTGTAAAGATGACAACGTTATCAAAACTATCCCCGTTTACACGCATCCGTGAAAATGACTAAAACGCTGTATGCATGCCAGACAACAAGTAGTTGGCGATGTTCAGACGATGTCACTTTGTAAAGAAAGACATCGCGCCTGCGCATACACATTCTTTTACAGAGCACTCGCGTCAAACGCACATATCACCTTATTTTTTACAGTTTACTGCACTTCGATATTCTTCTCGTTATTTCCCTATAGCGGCTAATAAATCGGAAGTCTCACACATTCACAGAAAACACCTTACCTTCATGTTGAAAAATAAGGTGGATAAACTAAACACGTAATAATACGCATGTGCATGTCGTCACCGTTTTCACAAATTCGCATATTTGCAGTTTACACGGAGATGACAACGGTATCGTTTTCAAAACTTGAAACCCGTTTTAAAAAGTTTGGGTTTTCAGGCCACCAAAACGCCATTGTTGTGTAAATGAACGGCCAAAACGCATAAAAAGTTTTCTGTTTTTAGTTGAAATCGGTGTTGTGTAAACAGCCCCCAAGGTTAGCAAAAAAAGTGTGCTAACACTGCAGTAGCAGTAAAGGAGACCAGAGGCCATTTTATTAATAGATGTCAATGGAGGAGAGGCTTCATTATGCTAAATAAACTGGTTTTGTGGGAAAACAGCATATTATTTAATTAATCAACAGCCTATCGGCTAATCGTCAACACTTTTGCTCTTAAACATTTATTTTGGATTGATCTATTTTTAGAGTGTACATTGAAAAAATGGTCACAGACAATTGCGCGACAGGTAGGATTCAGTTTACGGCACAACTCATTAATTTCTATGGTATCCACAAACAGTGACTGACTGTTGCACAACTATGAACACAATTCAGTGACGTCAAGGCTGTAATGTGATTGGTTATCAAGGCACACGTGATCCAAGTTTTCTCCAATGGTAGAACCACAAACCTCATATCTCCCAATAATAAAATCATCATTTAAAAATTAAATATTTGTGAAACCAAATACATTTCCTTAAACCTTCTCAAAGTAACAGCTAAATTTGCACCATCAAGATTCATTGATGGGTTGTGTAGTATAGTATATATGGGGATAATGTACCGTCAACCAGTCAATATCGCAAAATAAACCTCCTGATCAGGATCCCCATGTGGAGGGTCGTCCAAATATTAAAGCTCATAGCATTTCAATTTATACACTGATCCTTCTCTTTCATATAGAAAAGTATACAAATAAACATGCAGTCAGAAACATTCTGAAAGAGGGGGTCTGTGACAACTCATGAACCGAGAGTTTGTGATGGTGTTTCAAGAATAAAAGATGTAAAGAGGGAGAAGACTGACAGCTGGTGAGCACTGAGCCTTGCCCTGTGGTCCCACTAGATCTGATTACGGTGTTGTTGGAGTGGAAAGTATGCTGGGGTGCAGCCATGGTACCTTCATCTCTGGGATCCATCATCAGGGTACAGGGAATGGGAGTAGATCCCTTCTCCACACTCGGAAAATCTCAGTGTTGTCAACACAGAGAGATCTTGCACGCCTTCAACCAACCTTTCCAATTAATTTTATTTGCGCATTTGCATCATACAAGCAGGTGCTGAGCCAAATGATGTTCAGCTGCACCTCTCCGGGTGTAATGGGTGAAGCTTGACCTATGTTTAGGGATGGTTATGGTTAGGGTGTGGCTGGACGTTCAAGCTCCACCCATTACATCTTTCATAATTTTGTTTGAAATGTTATGACAATTCTTTAGCATCTACTTACAAATACCACTCAGAATTACATTAACACATTGAGGCTATTCTTAGGTGGATCACTTAAACATTCTTGACCTTTGCAGGGACACATGAAAGGTCTCCTGTTGGCACAGACGATGCTCAGTCGCCAAGCAACCAAGAAGCGGCAAGCTCAGCAGAAGTGCTTTAGGGAAAGACGGGGGAAATCGAAGAGGGTGTACACCTCTTATGGTGAGTCCCTCAGTTCAAACACTTTACCAATTATTGAATTGCCCAAATGGTCCTTTTCACTTTGATTGTGTACTTGAGCTCAGTCTTGTCTTGTGCATCAGTGGAAGGAGATGAGATGGAAAGAAGTCAGAGGGTCAGACTTGTGTCCAGGCCAATGCAACAAAATGTCTTCTGGGATGAGTTTGAGGGACAGATTCTGGACGTAAGGGAGCTGCTGCAGCCAAGTCCACAGTTGACAGACCCAAAGGTGGAAGACATGATGAGTCACAAACAGCTAATGGCAAATGGAATCCTGCCAGAGGTAGAAGACCAAACATTTGAAGGTCTGGGGAAAGAAAACCACCATAAGGACTCCCCAAATTCTCCAAAGAGTAGAACAAATCTGGACCCAGAATTGACAGGAACTATGCACAAGTTTTGCGACACAAAATGAAGTTACCTTTGCTTCAAGACTTGAGGGGACTTGAGGAGAAACTTCACGAATCTGAAAACGTATAATCATAAAAAGTTGGGAGTATGGACATTACTCTGGGTCCAAAAAGCACAGTCTGAGAGGAAGCAAGCATGAGGTGAAGTGTACATGAATCAATCTAATATCTTTGTTCTGTGGTATGCTGTCAGTTACACAGACAACATCAGCTCATCCTTCAGTTCATAAATGATTGGGAAATGTCATTACAGTAGTACACTTCTAGTACAACTTCTAGGAAGCAAGCAGGCCATATTCCTGTGGAGTTTGTAGAATTCAGCTGCAAGTCAGTGCTTTACACTATGATCCTTCCATGTTTTGCCAGATATTTTCCTGTGGAATGAACCAAACTAACTTTTTCTGATAGTCATGACATAAGTTGAAAGATTGGACATGACATGGTAAAGATATGGTTGGTAAGCAATTATATCACACATCTGTCTCACATCTCATTTTAACACATGTACCCTTGGTTTCAGAGTAGTGAAAGCCTTGTCTGTGACACCTGGGGCCAGTTGTTCAAAAGGTTTAATCTGGATTTGGAAATCCCATGTTTTGCTATCCAGGATCAGGTTATCCATCTTACTTTTGTGCTGGTTTTTCAAAGCAAAATTGGATTGGATAACCCTGATCAAGATACACACTTTTTCAGATTACCAAATCTGGATTACTTGTGCTCTGCGGACCCCCTAAAGGGACATGGTGATAGAAAGAATATGAGATGGGGGGAAAAAATCAGATCAATGCTTTTGCATTCTCTCAGAAAACTTCCACATAGCATTCATTCGAGAAACTTTGCGTTTGCTCACGAAGAACTTTTGACTGGTTCATCTCTTATGATTGTGCCAATGTAGTTGACAAACGATTAAAAACACTTTGAATTAAATATAATATTTTTGTTAGATATTTACAGCTGTTTGGGAATTATTTTATTGCACCAAAATCTGTTTTTTACTTCACAGTAGGTTTCCAAAAGGCTAAATATGTAGCCTAATGTCTACTCCTAATTTATTACTTTACAAGTTAACTAATCAAGAGCAAAATAAAGGATATGTGTGTGTATGCATATTACATGATACAAATGTTGTATTTTTTGACCAGTTTTATTACACCTTTCTGATGGGATCCAGATTTTTTGGATCAAAGGTATCCCAATCTTACTAAAACGTTCTGAACAACACAAACTGATAATTTGATCCATATCAAAACCAAGACTGGATTTTGTGATCTAATCTGATTTCAGAATCCTTTTTTTCCTTTTGAACAACCCATTTTCAAGATTTGATCCAATCCGAAAGTCGAAATCCGCTCAGATTACTTTTGAACTGGCCCCAGGGGATAATGCTTATTTGTTAAATGTGTCTGCTAGAGTTTAATTTTAAGTTGTAAATGCAATTTTGTTCATTTTTATTAACTGAAGGATGAGGCATAATTATTTTTAAGGTACTTGACTGCATGCCACAAATGCTGTACATCGATCTTTACTTGTAAGCATTTATTCTGGAATAATTGTTTTAACAGCAATGAGAGGATAATGGTGATCAAACCTGGGCTGCTAAAACAAAAACTGCAAGGTCAATCCCAAGCACCATCCATCGACAAATGGCCTGTCCATCACAGGACTAACACACATTCACAAACACATAATGGCAATTTATTTTCTCCAATTCACCTCCTTTTATGTCTTTAAACTGGGGGGTTTACATATACACCAATATGTATACTCCATGCAGAAAATGGAGTGTCCATGTGGTGTCTTGAACTGGGGACCTTCTTGCTGTGAAATGGCTGTACAATCTATAATCTACAATACCAATGACCAGTTAACCCAGAAATTGAAGTCATCAGACCATAATCCTCCTTCAAGGTGCACTCTAAAACATAATGTGTTCAATTGACATGTAATATTTATATCATTCATTTTAATCCTGCAGGCATTGGTCTTTTCTTAGGCAACATTTTTAGTTAGGCTAGCTAGCCAATTTGAAGACTTGCACTTTTTAAACAAAACCATTTGGAAAAAACTAAGGATAAAATGTAAACATCAAGCAAATTGTGAAAAATGTACATAACTGAATTTAAAACTGGTATAAATTGTTACACATGATCTGATATTATGTAAGACAAGACAGACAGATGTAAATCATGCAATTTGCCTGCAGAACATGTCTATATGTAGTCCGAGGAAAAAAATAAAAATCTTGTCATGTGAATCAGTCTTGTGCAATTCTGTTAAACAAAACATTGTAGTGGTTTTGAGCACAGCTGCCTCCTCTTGATGACAAAAATTAATTTTAACAGATTTAAATGTGTACTTACACAAATTAACAGCAATGAATAATCAAGTACCTCTGCTGCTGTAAATAATGAAATGAACTACTGCATCTGAATACAGCTGATGTCAAAACCAGTGTCCCTTATGCTGTGATGACCTTTTTATACTGAAGTAAGCAAGGTTTAAAGGTCAAGTTTGTAATTGCGGCACCACTATCAGCATCAAACAGAATTTGAAAAATAATGACGTTGCAAACAGCTTTCAAACAATTCTCCCGCTGCCATTATTTAGTCAAAGATGCAGTTTCTCCCCCCCCAAAAATACCACTAATATTTGGCCAATCAGCAGATTGCAGTTCCACTTAAGTAACCTTTAATTTTCTGATTATGACATCAAATAAATAATTAAAAATAAACCAAGTCATTAAAATCAAATTGAAATCAATTAACATTTCAAAGTTTGATTTCCCAGATCTCCTTTCAGAAAAAAAAAACAAGCTACTACATTTGCTTAAAAATCAAATAATTTATTTATAATTTTTAAACCAGGTCTGTTGTCCACTTGAAAACAAAGAAACTTTTGCAAGACATTTTGTCAGGGGTGAAAGTGGGAGAAAGAAGGGTGGAGAAAATTCTCATCAACATGCAAACGGTCGCTCTTCACCCAACAAAATGGATCCATGTTTGAGGTGCAGATCTCACTCGTCCAAATCATCAGCTGAAAGTACAAGAGTTACACTAACTACAACATAAACTCCACCGTTTACAAGGGTGATATTTAGCCACAAGTGCAGATTCAAAATTAGTCCCATCATTGAATGATTCCCCAAAAACAGAAGCCAGTCAGATTAGTGTCCACATCATCACAATATGTGATCTTACCCAGCTAGAACCTGCCAGCTGTTCGGTCTAAAGCTGTTAATGGCCTAAACTTGATGGACAGCTTACAGTAATAAACCACAAAAGTCAGAAATTGGCAGTGCAAAGAATCATCATCGTGCCAACCACAGTTTCAAACAATAAGTATTTCCCCAATACGAAAATATGGGCAGCATAGAATAGCAACGCTCAATAGCCAGAAATGCATTATTGTCTGTCAAAGTTGGCATCTTGTGAAAAGCTTTGAAATTAAAGTCTTCATTTACTCACCCTCATCTCATTCCAAACATGACTTTTTCTTCTGCAGAACACAAAAACAATATTTTGAAGAACGTTTCAACCATTTTTGTCCAGTCAGTGGGTTCCAATTTTCTTCTGACCCCAAAAACGTTTCAAAATGTCTTCTAGTATATTCTACAGAAGACAAAAATACATGGTCTCAGAAAGACATGAGGGTCAGTAAATGATGTGAATGTGAACAATCCCTGTATCTCAAGCTAAATTCACATCTGCCATCTAAAGACTGACTTAGATGGTCTGTATGGACGAAAACTACTCAAAGGCTCTCAAATTTCCATTTCAACATTGACAGTCCACACAAATCAAAAGGAATCAAAGTCAAGTTGGCTGTTAATAACCACTGGGTCTTTGAAAAAGAGCCCTGGAGAATTGAGTAGAAACCAAACACCTGAGCCTTACTGACAAAGGGGATTGATGGGACTGTTACATTTCTGTGAGATATACTACAATTTGGGCTTTAAAAAACACAATTAAACAGAAAACAACCAAAAGATGCATAAATTCCTCTTCCCATAAATCCATCAGCAATATCAGTGTATTTAAGCGCAAATTTATAAAGCAACCCATCCATCTTCTCGACAATTGAGAGCAGCAGCTCTATGGGGAACTTTTCCGATGACAATCAAAAACAACAAATCAAACTTCCATATGTACATTTAGCAAATCAAAGAAATTGTTTCCCACTCCAAACTTGAAAAAACAAAGTTTTTTTTTTTCAAGAACAACTCATGAGCCAGCAGCAAAGCAAAATGGGGGTCTATTGGCAATGACATAGAAACACTTACATACAACGTGGGTGATGATGGTACAACCTGCCACAGCACACTACTGTTAAACACAAACCAATAAAAACAAGAACCTCTGGAAATTTCCTCCATTCAATTTTAAAAACACCTCTAAACAATGTCATCTTGCATGTAATCAATATGTTAAAGCAACTATCTGCATGAGTCCAATGGAGCAACTGAGCTGGTGAGATCTGTAGTCTGTCCCCTACTGGTCCACTAAAGCAGTGGCAGACAAGGGAACTATACGGAGTACAAATTCCCTATCTAATCAGTGCAAAAATGAGAAGTGCGTCTGTTTGAGGTTCTTTTCTCTGAATATCCAAACATCATATCAGACACGGAAAGGGAGCATCTATGATGAAGACTATGGTAAAAAGTACTGAAAAAACAGGGAATACTCTCCTTTCAGGCCCATTTAGTAATTCATTTTCATTCATTTTAATTTAGTTGTACAAAACACTTGTGTCAGAATCACAAGCCACATAAACCAATATGGCATAATGTGAGCTAATATGACCAACTTAAAAGAGCAGAGATGCAGTTTGCACTCAGGTTAAAGTGTTTCTGTATATGTTAGTCTGTCGTAGATCAAACTTCTAAAGAAGACAAGGCTCTGCTCAGTGTTTTCCAAAACATAAAATAAACACATAAAATAAACCACAGACCCCCGTACGCACAAAAACAACGCAAAGTAGCAGGCACAATCGCAACCTGCAATGCTCCCGTGCACCCTCTTTCAGAAGAAAAAAAATTGTAAAACAAAAATTGATTTGAGTAGTTTCGTTGAGTCGGTTTAAACACATTTTCATCCTTCGCTTTGTGATTGTTCATAAAAAACAAACAAAGAAAAAAAGGGAAAAAAAGTGTGGCGCACTGTTTGCTTTCGGCACGATTCATTTCGCCAATGCCGTCGACACATTCGGCCCATCCGTCTCCACTGCCTGACGCAAATACACGGAGGAGGTCTTAAGCCAGGCTACTGACACCTGAACATAGAAGCCACCACGTGGTGTCAATGTCCTATTAGTACCCGACTTCACACATCTTTTTCTTTTCTTTTTTGCAATGACCTCTCTTTTGTTTACACAAAAAGTTCTTAAAACACTTTATTATGATTGGTTGAAATTTCCCTCAGAGTTTCCCCTTTGTGGCTCAGCAGAGGTCGAGTGTCTTTCTATTGATGGGAAGTCAGGTGATCTGAGCCAGAGGACTGGGGCGGAGGAAGAGGAGGCCAAAGGGATGGAGAAAGAGTTGAGGGACCCCGTAGTTTGATTTAGCGAAGCCAGAGTTTAAGCCGAAGTGCGTCCACTCCGTTTAAATAATATCTAAACAGCCGCTTGTCCCTGACAAAGCCCAGGTTCTCATAGAGTTTCAGGGCTGATTTGTTGGTGATTTCCGTCTCTAGCACCACCTGTGGATGAGAATAAAGCATATAGACATACTGGGCATAGCACAGGCTTTGAAATACATTGTTACAAGAAAACATAGGTGAGAGGAACATAGAAGTTGTGGCATATTTGGAATGGCGTAGTACCACATACTCTTAGGGCCTGTTTACACCGGGCCACTTCATGCGTTTTTACTGATCGGATAGCTATCTGATTCGTTAAAACCGTTTCATTTACACTTGGCCACATAAATGTGTCTCTGTAAAATGCTATATGCCAATTTAATAGAGTTCACATCACCAAAAGCAACAGATATGAGCTGCGTTTTATTTATCCTCAGCTAATTTCAAGATCAAAGACCGCAATTGGAGAAAAAGCAGCATCAGCACTAGTAAGATCATTAGTTCTCACTACTTTTAATGAAGATGATTGTGTTTTCAGCATCTGTGACTTACTTTCAGTTTCATTTGCGGCAGTTCGCACATCGGCTTACTGAAGAGATACTCAACTGTGGCGTTGCGTGTTGCAGTAGTGCCGTCATATCTGGCTACAACATGTCATATATAGTCTATAACACGCTATCACACGTTTATTTTTTAACATTTTGGGATGAGTAAAATTTACATGTGATTTCAACAACCAGATGCATTTAGACTTGTCCAGTTTCATCTGGAATACGTCTCAGACCACCTCCTAAAGTGGTTTGAGTGATCGGATTTAAATCTGTCTCCAAAGCATTTTGAAAGGCATTTACACCTGGTCTTTTTACGATCAGACAGCTGTCCGATCAAAGAAAACGCATGATGTGACCAGGTGTAGGCTGCATTTACACTACCGTTCAAAAGTTTGGGGTCAGTAAGATTTTTAATTATTTATATATATATATATATATATATATATATATATATATATATATATATATATATATATTATTTTAATTATGGATGCATTAAACTGATCAAAAGTGACAGTAAAGTCATTTATAATGATACAAAAATTTAATATTTTAAATAAATGCAGTTCTTTTGAACTTTCCTTTTGATTCTTTCATTTGTAGAATCTTCAGAAAAAAATCTTTCGTGGTTTCCACAAAAATATTACACAGCACAACTGTTTTCAACATTGATAATAATAAGTAAAGCTTCCTTAGCAGCAAATTACCATATTAGAGTCACTTCTGAAGGATCATGTGACACTGAAGACAATCATTATATAAACAATTATTTATACCGAAAGCAATTATTTTAAATTGTAATATTTCACAATGTTACTGTTTTTACTGTATTTTTGGACAAATAAATACAAAAACATTAAACATTCTTTCAAAAACATTAAAAATCTTGCCGACCCAAACTTTCGAACGGCAGTTTATTTGATGAATAAAATACAGTAAAAACAGTAATATTGTGAAATATTACTAAAATTTAAAATAATTATTTTTTAATTTTAATATATTTTAAAAAGTAATTCTTTCCTGTGATGCAAAGCTGAATTTTCACCATCTTTAGTGTCACATGATCCTTCAGAAATCATTCTAATATGCTGATTTGAGGCTCAAGAAATATTTATTATTATCAATATTGAAAATTGCTAAATAAAAGTATTAACTATTTAAACTTTTAAATGGTACTGTACATATACATTTGCTACATTTGCAGAATACAAGCTGACTGCTTAGCCTTGGATAATGTATCTCACAATGTAATTTGACTGACCCTGTATTTAAGAAAATAAAATAAAAATGGTGGACAGTGATGAAAGATTACATTACGGTATGATTTCCTCACTGCTGGACAACATTTTTTTTTTACTAAAAAACACTGTATAACATTTTTATACAAAATTAAATAAAAATAAACTGTTGATTTGCATTCTAAATACTCAGCACAATAACATTTAGCATTTATCATGATGAATAGCATTCGTTTCTGAGATTTAATGTTATTTCACATGCAGTTTAAAACATTTATTACTATATAACTTACTATTTTAACATCAAATTCATTGTAATAATTTGAAATGCAATTCTAAGTATAATAATTTTAATGTTAATAACATTATTAACATAAGACCCGCCTGGGAGAATCCATGGTTCTAAGTTTACTTCTACTGTGTAGTATGAAGTATGTAGTAGTATTCCATTCCAAACATATCTGTAGTGTGAAATATTTACGAGATTAATCTTACCTCATCACAATCCCCCTCCACCATAGCATAAATGGCCTTTTTCACAAGGTTAGTGCCTAACAAACAAGTAGAGCTTTTAATCATTCATAATACATTCCCAGTATTATATATACCTGTTGAATATGCTAAATAACACAATATGAATGGAGAATACACATGGAAGGATCAAGCTCCTTCGACACAGAATGGCAAACCATTGATTCATAGCAGTTCAAAGCATTCAAAGACACTAAATGTATCCATGAGCTGACACTGAAGCAGATGTGTGTCCTATAAAAAGATCCGTTTCTGTTGCCAATCTGAGGTGAGGGCAGCCATGCTAGCACGGCTCTTACCGATGCCTTTCCTGCGGAATTTGGAGTCCACGGCGAGCATGGCGATGTATCCTCGACGGAACATCTTCTTATGCATGTCTAGCTTACACACAATGGCACCAACACAGTCCTTCTCAACCATCGCCTGTGACACACCACAAAGAAACAGTCATCAAGACACTGCAATTCATCTTGTGGGCTGTGAACTATGAGCAAAACAATGACAAATATCTCTATTATTAGGATCAATTCATTATAATAACTACACCACCCTGAACTCGTGTTCATAAAGATATAAATACACTTTAACACCTTGTAATGCACCATAGTTCTGACATAGTAACTGTGGTACTTTTTAATAAAACCACAGGTAAAACCATGATATGGACTGCTCCTCATTATCATGGTTAGATTGGTTTCCATAAAAAGAATTATGGTCTCTCTCATAAAACTAACAATACTCACCATCCGTGTGTAATAAAAATTACCCTTACAAAATACTGTAGTTAGAGTGATGGTATATCCTGTTGTACTAAACGATTAATTAAACTACCCTAGTATTGGTACTTCAATACTTATGGTACTAGGATGTCAAAAAAGCATGGTGTTATCATGGTACATGTCCAGAAAATGTGTACCATGACACTTTTTGATACTCATCTGTTATGAAAGTATAATACTCCCTAATAGATTATATGGTACCATGTTTAAAAAAAAAAAAAAGTATTTTGTTTATATCAGTTTTTTTTTGGCACATACTATAGTAATTTAGTATTTTAGTCATGTATTGGACACTTACCGTGGTAATAACCATGGTAAATTTTCAGAAAGGTCAGAATGTGATTTAAAGTTGGCATGGACTAAATACAGGCCATCACTTTAAGCAATCTGAATAAAACACTAATTTAATATTAAAAATATTACGTTTTCTTGGACATGATTATATAGTAATGTCATGGTTACATGAGATATCATGGTTATGTTGTTTAGATTGTTTGTTTGTTTTTGGACACATACTATAGTAATACCATGGTAAATTTTCAGAAGGGTCAGAATGTGATTTAAATTTGGCTAAATCCGGACTAAATCCAGGCTATCGCTTTAAGACATATGACATTGTGGGAGAAATTAATAAAAACACGAATCTAATAATAAAAACATTATCATGTTTTGTTGGACATTGTTATATGATATACCATGGTTATTTTGTTTTTGGACACATACTATAGTAATACCATGTTTATTTTTAAGAGTAATATCATGATATTATTTGATTATTTGGGATATAATTTAAATATCAAGACATACGAAAATGCTAATCATTACCATTTTATACGTCAATGTACCATGGACATGTTACACATTTTGTTATATCGAAGATGATGTTGAATGATTTGATATTGATTTCTTAAACACCATGGAATGACACGATACATACCAGAAAGCAGAGCTGAGGCCAGTTGTGAATAAAGTACCTATAGGTATATATAGAGTAGGGCTCAGATAAGTCTTTAGTTATGAGTCGGATTATATCGGGCATCTGGAGCTCAGACTCGTATCTCACGTATCGGATGGACTCGTCGTGCTCCTCCAGCGCTAGTCTCGACATCTCCGCCACCGGAGCGCTGTCAGCCGCCGCCTGCTCTACTCCAGCGCCCTGCGGGCCCAGGCCTGACTCAGCCCCGTCCATCAGTGCCGCCGCAGCCGCTCGAGCCGGATCCACCGAACAGGTCCTGCTACTTACATCATTCTCCAATCGACAAGATCTGCTCTCCGTTATGGCCATACTATCAGTGCAGTTTATCCCGTTGTTCGGCGGCGATTGGCTCTGCGATACATCACTACATCGTTTATTTCTCGTTAAATTGTTGTTTTCCGTGTGATCGCCGTGTGTTTCATCGATTCCGTCCAAGTGATGATCAGAAGCGGCGTTTTGATTGTCGGACGGCCGGTGTTGTTGGACGTGGTTCTGGAGGTGAGTGTGGTTGCACTGGACCCCGTTCAGCTGGGCTGTGTGGAACTGGGCGGCTGATGCATTGGGGTGCACGTTGTTCTGGTTGGATTTGACAATCGCCTTATGGTCGCTGGCGTACTGGTGTCCCTGGCCGGGGCTGATGATGTCCCGTCCCTCATCGTTGCCCAGTAAGGTGCAGCCGTCCACGGGTAGTGGTGTGATCGCGCTCGGGGATGAAGGCAGTGCGTTAGGCCCTGGCGGCACTTCAGCCATTCCACTGCATACAGTTACTATGATGACAGAAAAACGGGGTCGGAATCAGCCTCTCACAGCGAACGACGACAAAGACAGACGTCCGTCCGGCTGCCGGTACCTGATAAATGTAGAAATAATGTCAAGTTCGTGGACTATCTCGTGTCTGTTCCTGCCATTACTCAATTCACTCCACACTTGCTTATTATCTGCCGTAAAGCAAAACGGATGATTTACGACACTATGTCGGCGCGTTGCAGTAAAGGATGCTGGGTAATTGAGTTTTTAATATATTGATATTAATTAAAAAACATTTAAGGGTATATATATATATATATATATATATATATATATATATATATTATATGAGACATCAGTCCTCTAGAAAAAGCAGACCAAACCAGTAGGCTATTTATATAGCCTACTATTATAGTATTTATTAATATTTTGATTTAGCTATTTGTTATATTTTCAGTTTTCATTTTATTTGTAGTTTAGGTAATTTGCTATGTGTTTTTACCATTTTTAATATTTTTCAAAAAATATATATTTCTATTTAGCTTTATTTTTATTTCAGTTTTTGTCATTTTATCCTACCTAGCTATTTCTTCAGATGTTAAATTCATTTCACTTAGCTGCCAAGGCAACATTTCTATTTTTATTAAAAATCTTAAAAGTTTTATTTCAATTTACGAAAACGATTTTAATTGTTTTAACTTGAGTTTTAGTCAAAAAAAAAAAAAAAAAAAAAACTTTAGTTTTAGTCAATAACACTCCCTGAATTCATGGGACCTTTACTTCAAAACCGCCATTTTAAAAATATATTTCCAGAGGAAACCCGCCATTGCGAATTAGCTTTCTTGGACGGACGTAGGCCTGATGTCTTATTAGATATTTCCCAAAAAATCAATTTGGATGTCCAAAACCTATTTTCCAAAACAAGCCACTAGATGGACCTATGTACATCCAATTTTGTGTGACTTTGCCCCAGAGCACATCGTGTGTGTGCGCTTATTGTTGTAGATTGTGTTTAAAAATTACTTTGTTATGTCTAGTGCTACAGAAGTATTGCCTTATTGAAATAATACTCTCTAATGACATGCTGAAATATTCGTGTTGCCTGTTCAGCAGGCCAATTCAATAGATGCACATTGAACTTTAATGAGAACATTTGAGAATATTCTATTAAATTGAAAACATTTGTCTTTTTTATTGTTTAATTGCCCAATTCAGAAATCCTTGAGGAATCTGAATAGCATTCCATTGAAATTATTGTCGTAATTTGGAACCAGTCCTAAAGGAAAATATATGGGAATGTTCTATGTAAATTATTTTTGTATAATTTAGAAAGCCTGCTATTATATTTTTTATTAATATTCTGAATAATTGTTTAATTTTTATATTATCCAGTTCAATTGTAGTTTTAGTTTTTTATTTCAGTTTAATTATTATTATTATTTAAATACGTCTACATAGTTTTTATTATTATTGATTTCAATTTTAGTTATTTTAGTAGATCAACCTTGTTTTTTATGGTTTTAGTTTTTATGTATGTATGTATGTATGTGTATATATATATATGATTTTGAGATCCATCTTTTCACACTGAGGACAACTGAGGGACTCAAACACAACTATTAAAAAAGATTCAAACATTCACTGATGCTCCAGAAGGAAACACGATGCATTAAGAGCTGGAGGGGGAAAACTTTTTGAATTTAAAGATCAAGGTAAATTGTACTTAATTTGTCTTCTGGGAAAGTTATTCTTCCGAAGGGCAGTACTAAATGAAAAAATATGATATTTAAACAAAATAATAAAAAAATGTAGACATACTCATCCTGTTCAAAAGTTTTCACCCCCTGGTTCTTAATTCATCGTGTTTCCTTCTGGAGCATCAGTGAATTTCTGAAACTTTTGTATTAGTTGCATATGAATCGTTTAGTTGTCCTCAGTGTGAAACGATGGATCTCAAAATCATAAAGTCACTGATGTAAAGGGTTCAAATATGCAAAAGATGCTGGAAAACCAAAGAATTTGCTGGACCTGGAGCATTTTTCAGAAGAACAGAGCACAGCTTAACTCGGGACAAACAAGGGACTCATGAACAACCATCACAAAACAAAAAAACAGTCATAGATCATCCAGGCAACCACACACGGTCTTAAGAATCAAGTAAACTTTTTAATGGGGTCATTCTTATAAATTCAGCTTTTTTGTCTTGTGGACTTTATGTAAACATGTTTTATGTAAAATATCTTACTCAGGACAGTACTAAATAAAAAATAACATACATTTTGTATGATCCCTCTTATTTTGTTAAAATAATTAACATTTTGCAGATTCTGCAAGGTGTACCTTTGTATGATGTATGATGGGGAATGGTCCAAATGACTACAGGAGCCAGTCAGACTAAGAGGAAGTGTGAAATTCTCAGAGAAGCTCTTTTGAAAACAGACAGACTCATTAAGGAAATGAAGAGGACCTTATTGGGGACTTGCCTCAGCCATAAGATTGATCACGCTCAGTGTTCTAAGGAGGAAATCCTTGTGAGAATGCAGCCTTGCCTTAGACACAGCAAGGCAATCAGTAGACGTGGCAGACAATTAATCTCTCAGACAATGGTTTGCTTCAGTGGAGAGCTCTTATGTGGCTCCAGCTGAACTATCATCATCTTGATGTCTTCTCCATGGGAATTCTCAGCCGTACCTGACAGCCAAATGCTACTTAGCTGCTAAACATACCTATGCAGAAATGACTGCTTGCTGCCTAAAACCATATAAAGTGACACAGAATTTATGCTTGAATTTAGTTTTAACATTTAGGATAGGTGGCATAATTGATTTTGTATTGTAACAATTAAAGACCAGAAGTAAAGGGTCCTTTAGTTGCAATTTGGATGACTGGTATTTTTAAGTCTCCATTAACCGTTTTTGTTGAGCAGGAGAGAGACGGAGACAAGCTTAAGTGGGACCTCTATGGGTCACTTTGGAAACTAATTAAGAACCTCTTTGGATACCAGTCTGGTATTTCTCTTTAACAATTGCCTTCTCTCCTTCTCTGCCATCAGAATACACTCTTTTCAACCTCATCAAACAAACACAGGGCCAAAGTCCTCTTGTGAATGAGCTCAAGGAGCCTCTATATAAACCAGCTGAACAGCTAATAGGGAAAACCAAAGCCTGAACAGCAGTAAACACTTAGCCTGAAGCTAAATAAAAGGACTATTAATTGAATTTTAATTCTTCATTACTTCTTATTAGTAAAGAAGAAAGAGCATTTGACTAAAAATGCCACAGATATATGAAAAAAAAATGCCACAGATCTTTATATATAAAAGACTTAGTTAATAACTAAATATTTTTATATAACTGAAAAAATAAAGATTATATTATATTATATTATATATTATACTATATTATAAATATTTATCAGGTTCTCTCTGACCAGTCATTCCTTATATATCAGCCCATTTTCAGCTAAATAAAGGAGTCATACGCACATTGTGAGACACTGAATATTTAATTTTGACAGATTAGAAAAACCATACAGTATATGAAAGTCATACAGTAAATGAAAGCCAACACTGTATGACAGCAGCATTTGTCATACAGAATATCATTTATTAGTCTCTGATCCTTTAATACCTGCAGTGATTTATTAAGGACAGTGTGCATTAATTAGATGATGTCATAGCACTGAGTCCAGATGAGATGGGGGCGTCACCTGTTGAGTTCCAAATGTAGTATTCTGAGGAGACCAGCTCTCGTGCTACAGAAAAAAAGGTATAGGTTAATTTGCATTGCTGATGTAATCAGTACTGTTAACAAAGATGAATAATTACTGTACTGAAATGTATCGCTCATTGTTAGTTAAAAGTGCAATATGTAAGATTTCTGTCCGCTAGAGGTCGCTAGAAGCCTATTCAAAACAAAGGCGTAGCTTGATGACGGCAAGTTTGAGTGCGGAACTTTGGAACATGTGGTCTTCACATCACAGCCGGTGGAAACAATAGGGATAGGACTCAGGAAGAAATCATGTTCATGGATGCGGTTATTAACGTTACTGTAGTATGAAGCAGAGCAGGAGCGAGTGTTGTGGGAGCTGAACGAGGCCGCTGGAGCGACTGCGCAACACACGCCTCACGAGCAGCGGAACTTTTATTATGCCACAGTCGCCGGCGCCGCTTCCGCTATTCCGGTCATGAGTATGAGGTAACACAGCTCTGTTTATCATATTAGATACATTTGAGAGTGTTGAAAATGATGTTATAACGTTACTCTGTGCGTTCGCTCGGTGGCTGCTGTGAGACACTTGTTTGAGACACACTGCAGTAAACTAGATCGATTTTAGAATATCATAATAAATGCTGGATGCCTTGTGTTGATAAATGGCATGCACTTCATTTTAAAACATATTGTATGATGGAGAAAATTCTGTATTACTGTTACTAAAAATAAAGCTGCATCTGATTATGCTATGTTAGCTACTTCACAAAATAGTGTTTTTCTCTGAGGCATGGTAAAGCATGGTACTCGCAAAAAATCAAATAAATTAGATTTAAACAATAAGACTAAACATGTTGAGCTATATAACAATAATTAGTTTTCTGTCTATAAACATAACCAAACAGTTGTTCCCTTGTCTATTAAAACATGTAATATATTAAAGCGTCTTTGGTGTTTCCATGATTTCTACAAAATAAAACCGGAAACCGAGGGTAACGCGGGTATGACGCAATTGACAGGCGACTCCTCACACGTCCCGGAGCCTTGGTTAAAATTGCAATTTTCTCACGATTTACAAATAATTGGAAACATTTGGGATATTGTAAGTACTCAAGTGAACAAAATATATAACACTGGCCTAGTGGTTTTTGGATATTTTACTACAAAAATCTTACATATTGCACCTTTAATGCATTAACAATAACTAATATTAATAACTAATAGGACCTTTTTGTAAAGTGTTAACATTTATATTTTATTTCAGTTTTATTTCAATTCACAATATTTCTTTTCTAGTTTTGGTTTTAGTTACCAATAACAACACTGTCACTGAATCACTTACTTGTGACAATACGCGGTTTGGCAGATGAGTAAACCTGCACTGAGTGTTGGTCCACACAGCAACCAGACAAAGTCAAATCTGGCACACGGAAATAAAGCTGGAATGAATACAGAGACAGATTAATACATCCATCTTGTGAAATAAATTGACACTCAAAATCTTATTATAGAAAGAATAAATTAATTTATCCTAAATTCACTCACTTTTATATATGCAGTGAGTCCTGTGCATAGAGGGTCTGTCGGTCCAGCAACAGACCCTGAAAAATGAATAGTCCCCTCCAGTGATGTTTCACGAGACTTTGGAAACTTCTGCCCTGAGGAGGTACAAAGACAAATGTCTGTTATATAATTATAAAGCGGCAATTATTAAGCAGCAATTAATGAGTCCAAGCACAAAAAAGCCACGATGAGTTATGCAAGCATGGCTGGGAGCATCAGACCAACTGCAACAATGAGTAATTAAAACCATTTTCAGGTCATTTTAGTCAAAATGGCTTTTTATGACAAAATTCAAAATGGCCAACACCCAAAATGGTTGACATGGGAAAATTGGGTATAATTCGACTCAGTATGCTGCACTGAATCAAAAGATACCAGTTTTCATCTGATTTTTGGGCAAACCGTTCAGAAGTTATAAGCAATTTTTTTTATATCTCCTTGACACCACTGTAGCCTTAGGTCATGCTTGTGATGACATGTACCAAGATTTGTCTCAATACGCTAAAGCATTGTGGAGATATAGCCTAGCCTCGCATCCATGCTCTTCGTCGAATCAGTTTGCGTGTTATCTGAAAACAGTTGGGTCCATCAAAAAGCTTTAAATAACTTTTTACTAACACGAAAATTCAAAATGGTGGATTTTCATGGCAGAAATAGGGTGCAATCGAATCTTCTTGAGCCAAGGAATCAGAGAGAAAATTATTTCTTTATAGCCTTTATGGTTTAAAAGTTATAAGCATAAACGTAAGTGCAAAATCAGACAGCTGGTGGCACTAGAGGGATTGAGTTAGAGATTCCAAAATTGCTGTTATTAATGTGCAGACTGTCCTCTATCTGTGTGCCAAATTTCAACATTTTCCCTCAAGCATTTCTATGGGCTGCCATAGACTCAAGAGCAGCAGAAGAAGAAGATGCAATAAGAAGAACAACACTAATGGATTCAATAGGTGCCTAGGCATCTTCGGTGCTTGGCCCCTAAAAATGATAAATGCAAATGTGAAACATCATGGAAGATTAAGAATAGACATACCAAGTACCCAAACCAGTAAGTTCTTCTCTTTTGACACCTCAAGCTGTCCTGAGCTCACTTTGACCTCCACACTTCCCATTAGATTCCTGTGAAGAAGCACACACGAAGACACTATAACAGCCAATTTTATAAGCAGAACAATACAGAACCACAGTAGAGACCACTACATAAGGAGCCATTATAAACATCTGACTGAAAGTATAAATGCCTGCACCCCTCCCAATACATGTGGAGTACAAAATTAAGCATTTACTACAAATTTACATTACTTACTTGTTGAAAAATGGAAGGTGTGCCTCACAGTACTCAAAGCTGTTTTTGACACTTTCATGGAGTTTCAAGATGACATTAACCTTCAGATGATTCTCCTCTGCCTTCAGCTGGTAGGAGCCAAGAATTGGTGGCACAGGTACCTCAAAAAAGTTATAAGCCCAAGTCAGTTAAAGACACCACAGATTATAGTGTGTGTATACAAGTTTGGAGTCAGTATTGTATTTTTGATCAAATAAATGGAGTCTTAGTGAGCAAAAGAGACTGAAATGTAAAAAAAAAAAAAAAATGTACCGACTCCAAACTTTTAAACGGTAGTATATATTTTCGATACATAAAACTAACACAAGACAAACTATTGCTAGAATAAGCTTTACCTGTGAGGTGTAACTACAGAGTCTGAAAAGCTCCAGAGGTGGTGAGAAAGGGAATTTGTATGGCCCTGAAAAGGCAGAACTGTCATTCTCATCCACACTGCAGGCAGTGAGAATGCTTGCATCCAGAGACGTCACACAGGGATGGACAAGAATGTCCTGCAGGGGTGAACCGTTGTGTGGGAGTGTGAGGGTGACAGTCACATTGGGCAGAACACCTTCAACTTCACACTGAAAAACATGAAGTAGCAAATGTAATGCAAATTTAATAACACAAATCAATCTATATTTTCAGCATACAGAATGGGGACTAACTTTGCACATGACCATGCCGTACACATCCCAGAGATCCTGTCGACTACTCTTGCTGTACTGCATGGACCTCACCTTCTCGGTAAGGGCCACACTCACTACCGCCCTGCCTCGATGGACCCCTGCCTTCCAGGCTGGTTGTTTCTGAGCCCCCCCTGGGCTTGGAGCCACAGCAACAGGCATAGATCCAGCTGGAGGAGGGGTGTCCAGTGGCCTCCCCAAAGGGCAAACCTGCACAAGCACAGAGGGAAGGGCAGCCAAACGAGAGGCCAGCACATCAGGCTCTGGTTTACCTCCAGGGCCACAAAGGAAATCCTGCAGGCCTGACAAAAAAGCTAAGCCCTGAGAGACTGAGGCCAGGCTGGGGAGAGGAGGCCGAGGCTCAGGGGGTGCTTCCACTAGAGGAAGGCAGGCTAGGATTAACGCTCCCTGAGTGACGATGAGAACAGGCCAGAGGGTTCTCCCACCTGGGCCATCTACACGGAGTTCCACAGCCGGTGACCGGTGCTGACGGGCACAGTCGTCCCGTGCTTCTATGTAAGGTTTGTCAGCATCCACCAGGCCCAACTCTGTCAGCAGAAGCTGGGGTATGACACGGTCCTCTGGAACAGCCACATACTGAGTTCCAGCCAAGGATTTGGCACGGAATTCAACTGTTGGGAATCGTCTAAATGAAAAAAAAACAACAACAATAGAAAACTGAATAGAAAAGTAAAACAGAAAAATTGAAAAAGCATGCTACCATTTCTTTCAAACTACTGTAGTATGCATGCTGTGTTTGTATTTTTTTATTCATGAAAATCCTGAAAAGTCACCATAAAATCAAAATTGTCAATTGTTTTTTAATGTAATATTGCATTATTTATTATAAATGATCTATCCTTGCACATTTTTTTTTTTTTTAATTCATGTTCCCTCATAATCTTTAATCTAAATAACTTCCCCTCCCTCTTTCAGAGATATCACTTCTCTTCTCTGATGTGTTTACTGGTGTGAGGGCGGGACAACCTGTCACTCACATGACATCACAGCAATAGCAATCTACAACCATCCAATGATCTAATCAATTCCCAAAAGACAAAATCAAGTTCCGACCTACATTTTTTCTTGTTCGAGAGGCCATTTCACTCTGATTTATGTCACAATAGGGAAGAACAAACTAATTGCAACAAACTAATTTCTCTTCATGCCGACTTTAAGGTGAAGTTACATTTAACGTCGCATTTAATGTGATCCAGTCATTCCAAAAAGAATCTGAGCAATCTGGAGTTTGATCATCCAATGATCCAATCAATTCCCAATGGACAAAATCTAGTCCTGCCCAACATTTTTTTCATGTTTGAGAGGACATTCCAAAAAGAATCAGAGTGATCTGGAGTTGGCAAAGTGTGGACACACAGACTTTGTTCATGCTGGTAACGCAACTGTGCTGTGCTGAACAACTGAAAAAAGCAGCTTGGTTTGAAAGTGACTTCTGTGCTTAATACATCTTCACGCTACTGACAATGTACACTGGACCTTTTTGCACACTAAATTTCACTAATGTCACCACACCTTTACAAAAAATTTTTTATACAGAATACTGTATCCCACAAAACCTGATTTTCAGTGGGCTCCACCCACTCAATTAATTAATTGACGTAATGAACGCAGCACAGCACTTCCCTGTTAACGTCATAACGCCGACTCATTATTGGCCAGCTCCTGCGTTAGCATCACACGCATGCGTTGTGCTGCTCACGTGTACAGCGTCGGCCAAAACTGAGCTGGTACTGCGTTCACTGCGTCAACTGCTTAGGGGACTGACAGGGAATACTAATAACTGTTATTTCACACTTCATAAGATTTGAAAGCAATGCAAGTTAGCTTTACAAATATTCCATATATAAACGTAAAATAATTTACTTCAAAAGATTGTTTTAGTCAATGACATCCATGCTTGTTTCTTCATGGGGAGGCATAACTTGTAGTAGTAGGTGTAACTTGCAGGGGAGTGGTTTGTGGTACTGTGGGACGCAGAGACAGACCCTTCTCCTCTTGCCTCCCCTGAGCCCATTGGGTTTTAACAGACCCCTAAGCGTGCAGTGGGTTTAGTGGGGGTAATTGAGAATGAATGGGGGAAAGTCAAGTGAGAGGAGGCAATGCCTCCATTGCACTATGATTGGATATGATTCATTATGATTGGATATGATTGGTTTGTGTGATACTGTAAATCCCACCCCTTGTTTTTGTGCGTTTTCCGCAGTGTAACTGGGACATGAATTTACATTTGATTTCTTTCTATCTATCTATCTATCTAAATTTAAAAAAAAAAACTGAGGACTTTGCCTCCCCAATTCAGAACACCACTGCAGGCCAATGCAGAATGAGCAAAGCAGTATGTTAGTATGCCATTCTAAAAAAAAAAAAGTAATAGTATACAGTACACACTGCACAATATTTAACAAGCAGTATGCTAATATTCCATCACAGACAGTGTCCTTACCTGGAAAATCGAACTTTTCCAGATTCACCCTTCTCGTGTGAGACAACCCATAGTGCTCGTATACTCATGCTGTTGTTTCTGTCCCTACTGATGAGTGGGACTAATCTAACATGCCAAACATCTAGCAAAGGATTCAATTATTAGTTTACTCCGTAAGACGAAAGATTTTTTTTAATTGTTAACAGTTCAACACTGAGTGACCGATTTAAACTTAAGATACATGTTTAAAGAAAAAAAGAGAAATAGAGGAACTCGCCTCTGTTATGTTATTCCCATATGACAGCTTATTCTTCCTGTTTGCCATTGATCACATGACATTTTGAGGCGTGGTCGAAAAAAGGAATGTTTCTGGATCAGCCGTAACAAACTGCGCTGTTCTCAGCTACCTCGGAGTAGAATGTCATAACTGATCTCAGATCTGCTCTCAAGCACTCTCAAGCCGTATCCTCACCCCCTATTTCTATTTCCGGCCCGGTCATGGCAGCTGGATGCAGGAAGCAACTGTTTTCAGAATAGATATAAACAAGAAGCAAAATATATTCTTGAAAGACGCTCTTTAAGGCGTATTTGCGGACTTATCTTTGCTTTCTGGCGCAGTAAAATATGGCTACTACAGCTCAGTTGTTCGAGGTAGGTCTGTTTTTTTTAAATATGGCACGGAAGCTGTCAAGGTCTGCATTACAGCTTGCAGATAAACTGTTTCCATAGCTCATATAAATGCGTCATTCGCGTGATGTCTTTACATAGTTCAGTTTTGACATAATGACATGTTGTATGAAGGCAGTAGAGCAGCACTGGTGAGAAGCTAAACACCAAACTGTCACAAAAATACCCTACCCAACTGTTCGTGTTGTCAGAGGACTTGTTCATACAAAATGATGAATAGAAGCTCCTCAGATCCTCTAGAACAGGGGTTTTCAATCTTTTAGATGCCACGGACCACAAAATATGATCATCCTCGTGTCAAGGACCCCCCATTCTAAAATTAAAAAAAAAGCAGCTACTGTTTATTTTTATATATAAAGACCTAATTTATACTGTGAAAAAAATATTGCATTAATCTATTTACTCACTACAGTACTGTAGTGTTATATGTATTATATATTTAAATGTATTTATTTATTTTAATCTATTTTTATTAAGTATTGATTTTAATTCATTTTTATTTATTTAGTTTAATCCTATTTTGTATTATTTATTTTTTTACACTTTTATTTTATTTATTTTGATTATTATTTTTTAACTTTTCCATGGACCCCCCCAGCACTTCCTTGTGGCTCCCTGGGGGGTCCTTGGACCCCACTTGCTCTGAACCATCTTTGTATACAAAATCCAGATTATCAACCTTATTTATTAAAGCTTATTTATTTGCGCATGTCATTATTACATTTTTTGCTTATTGGTCTTTATTATATTCATAATTTTACCAGGAGCCATTTGATGCTGATGAGTATATTGAGAGATTGGCATGGAGAACACCTGGAGGAGGTTCCAAAGGAGGTGCAGAGGCATTTGACCCCAAAAAGTGAGTGCTTAAATGTTTGAAATTCGTTTGGTAGACAAGCATATGTTTGCTTATGTATGAATTTCTTCTTGAAATGCTTGAGTTGTCTGGGATAGAAAAGGAAAACAAGACGGCCAGTGTAGATGGAAACTCCTTCAGTGCTGCTGTGAAAAAAATATAAGATACTTTTGATTTTAACATTTTTATTTTATATAGACTGAAAGAGAGAAGTGAATGGGGTGGGCCAGTTTTATTTTTCTTATCCCATAGTTTTGATTACTATTATTCAAAATGTGGATAATCATAAAGCATGCGTAATGTGGATACACTTTTGACTGAGCTTACAGTTTTTAGATTTTGTTAATTTTTCAACTCTGCAGTTATTTAAAATTGTTTATGTCAATTTTACATTTTTCCCAAATTAGGGCCTAGTTGTACATACAGTGACCCAAAAAGCATTTGGATGCTTAAGCCACACTTCAAGTTTGTTTGAATATTGTTGCACTATATAACAAAATATTATACTAAGTTGCATTTATTTTAAAGAAATGTAAAACATTTTTCAAGCAAAACATTTTACCCCAAAAAAGTTACAATAAGTTTCAAACAATAGATATATTGTTTAAAATGAATGCAAGAAGTATTTGGACACTTTCTGGTTGTCAAACATTGGACAACAGGTGGATCATGTTCATAGCTAAAGGGTTAGTTCACCCAAAAATGAAAATTGTCATCATTTACTCATCCTCATGTCGTTCCAAACTCATAAGACTTTCGTTCATCTTTGAAACACAAATAAAGATATTTTAATAAAATCTGAGAGATTTCTGTTCCTCCACTGATACACAGCTACACAACTCCCTCTTTGATGCTTCAAAAGTTCATAAAGAGATTGTAAAACGAATCCATATGAATTGAGTGGTTTAGTTCAAATTTTCTGAAGAGAAATTATCGCTTTATATGATGAACAGATTGAATTTAGGTTTGTATTCACACATAAACATTCATCATGGGACATCAGATGTAGTAAACAGAAGCTCAAGCATGGTTGCTTGACGTACGAGAACCAATGGGGTTCATTCCTGTATTACGCAGCATTGTTTCTGGAAGAATCAATGAGGTTTGTTCTCGAGTGTCAAGCAAGTACAGTTGAGCTTCTGTTTATGTTTGCTGATCAATGTTTAAATATGAATAAAAGACTATATTCAATTGGCTTTTCAGAAAATTTGGACTAAACCGTTTGATTCATATGGATTAGTTTTTACAATCTCTTTATGAACTTTTTGAAGCGACAATGGTAGTTGCGTAGCTGTCAATGGAGGGACAGAAATCTCTTAGATTTCATCTAAAATATCTTCATTTGTGAAAGTCTTATGGGTTTGGAACAAAATGAGGGTGAGTAAATGATGACAGAATTTTAATTTTTGGGTGAACTAACCCTTTAATGTGATGAACTACACCTGTGGTTATGCTGCTAGGACATCTGTGTGAAGTTCAGGGGAACTGACTTCAGACATCCAATAAAATCACCTTAGAGATCAGTTGGTTAAAAGTAATTAGTAAAGTGGCATTAGTAAAGCTTTTTTCAGAGAAAAGGTCTAGCACCATTCTTTGCCACTTGTTTTACCACAGATGTCACAGATATATTGTTTTCTAATACAATGGAATTCATTTTTAGTGTGACTTAATTGCCCAAAAGTGAAAGAAATCAAACTTCAGTTCATTTTTTATAATTATATAGTGTCCACAATCACAACAGTCAATTCACAAAAGCATAAAAAAGACAAGTAGTTTACTTTAACACACACACACAGCAAAAGTGCTTTTGACTACCAGAGCAGAAACATCGCCCCAAATTTTACACCAAGCTCTCAAATAACCGACCATGAAGAGGCTGTTGTGAGCTGGGCAAACCATTGACTTACAAATGATGGAAGAGAACAAATTTGAGGGGAAAAGATGGAGAGGAAAAAGAACTTAAGCTGCCAGCAGCGTTTAGGGAATTACGGTGATATGAGATTATATACTCATCACTTCAGAATGTTTTGCTACCACCCAGAGAATCCAAACTTGCTGAGTTGGAGCTTTTGACTTTGCTGTCCTACAAGTTCTTTGAAATGCAGCTGACGAAGCTTTTGGTTGTATGTGTGAGGTTTCCTAAATATTTGCACACACGCATAGCACGGAGAGACTCTTTTTATGAAGAACCACAATTTATAGTAACAGGCCATTAGCTGATTTGCTGCCGAGGTAAGTGCTTATGTGATCTTGACAAATAAGATGCTCTCCCTGGATGCTTTTTTCGCTTCACAGTTTGAGATCAGAGTCTATTTGGAGAAGTATTCATGAACGATAAATGAATCTCAGCCCAGCATATACTGATCCCTGCCGTTGAGCTGGTTTCGGGATCTGGGAACAGCGCTTCAGGCATTTTCATATGATTGGTCATGTTTTTTATAACATTTCCTCACAGATTACATGCTATAGCCAAGCTAACCTAATTTGGGACGTAAGCTTGCATCTCGCAAATCAGACTGTGAAATGGATCCTTTTTCAGTGTTCTGTGGACACAAAGAGTGTTCTTTGGAACGCTCATCGAAGCCTCCACTCTAGTGTACTTTTCATGTACTCCAGAGTTCTGGATAAAATCTACTTTGTCAGCGATTCTCCTTCTTTTGGCTAGCAACTAGTATCCACATAACCTACACAAATTTTAACATAAATTGAGATCCAGAAGTGTGTGACCACTTGTCAAAATGCTTCTATTTTGCATTAAATAATACAAACATGTAGTTTTATATTCCCCCTTTATATGTTTAAAGTATTTAAAATGCTTGTCAACAAGTCAGAAAATTTGTTTTGCCGCTGCAGCTCTTTAATCTCATGTCTCTGGTTCCAGGTTGCTGGAAGAGTTTGTGAACCACATTGAGGAACTAAAACAGCTGGATGAAAGAATCCAAAGGAAGGTGGAGAAGTTGGAGCAGCAATGCCACCGTGAAGCCAAGGAGTTTGCCCACAAGGTCCAAGACCTGCAGAGAAGCAACCAAGTCAGTGGCCTTACATTTTTGCATTTATTTTAACATGTCAAAAGGCAAGGGCCTTTGAACTTTTTGGGTAACCTTGTGCTACTTTGCCATCAGTTACGTTGTATAACCTTCACTTTCTTGTTATGCTTGTTTCAAAGGTAGCTTTTCAGCACTTCCAGGAGTTGGATGAGCATATCAGTTATGTAGCCACCAAGGTGTGTCATCTGGGAGATCAGCTGGAAGGTGTCAATACACCAAGACAGAGGGCAGTGGAGGCTCAGAGACTCATGACATACTTCAACGAGTTCCTAGATGGAGAGCTGCGTAGTGATGTCTTCAACAATCCTGACAAGGTCAGATTTAGATATACTGCTTAGTAATACTCAACTTCAGAATCCAAGAGGACCACATTCAAATCACAGATGATACAGAGGGCTGAAGTGATATATTATTGTTTAATTTTCTGTGTAAAAAAAAAAAAAAAAAAAAAAAAAGTCATTTTCAGGTCAGTTTCATTTCAAATGTAGCTACATCATTCAGAATCATGGACAAGATATGAGTGAATTCAATTGACGTGTAGGGTTGGGTATCATTTGAATTTTATCGATTCCAATTCTGCTTATCGATTCCGATTCCTATTGATTCCTAGTTTCAGTTCTAATAAGGTAAAATTAAAAAATAAAGACAAACATTTAGATATCAAACATATTTATTCTGTCTTTTTGAAAAACATTCTGTTGCAGCCGAGTAACATGAACAAAAATCAGCAGCCTGCAAGAGGAAATTTTGCCTATGGTTTTAACAAAAATACCACAGCAAAAACAACTGGACTAATATAAATTTCAAACATTAAATGGTTAAAGACAAGTAAACAGTCAGTAATAAAATAAGAACAAACAAAAAAAAACTAGCAATAGCATTAATAAATTCGACTGAACACCTTTCAGATACAGAAATTGAAATCAAATGTAAAATAACAAAGGATAGTTTTCCTTTCATAAATAAAATATAGATTAATCCTCATTAAAGTCACAAAAGATATTTAATCAAAATCAGTGAATGATTTTCTTTTGTTCTTTGATTAACATTAATGACAGACACGTTTATTAGGCTGCAGTCACTTTAAGACCAAACGGACGGATCCAAAATACTGTTACACATCTGTTTACATTCACTTAAGACCAATCTGGCTGTATTTACAGGGATATATTGACATTTGTGCATATTGTTCCATTCAAACACAAGGAAACTCAAAAGAGAAGTCAATTCCAGCCTGAAACTACCTTTTCTGCAGTTGAAATGTGCGAAACGGTTCGAGAATGGATAGAGGCCAGAACAGGCACCGAAACAGTGGCTCTCTGTGGCCGCGCTTGAGATGTGTGCGACGGCACGCAAAACAGTGCGCAAGTTCTCGAATTCTTCTTAAATAGTTTAAAATCACCTTAAAATGTGCACACAGTAATCGTAAAGCTGAATCGAAATGCATGTCTTATCAAATTCCTGGTTCTTGGAAATTTGGAACTGGTTCTCGATACCCAACCCTAATGATGTGTGGCATCATTCATAAAACGTTGTTGTACATGAATGTGTCATCTTTTGAGAATGGAAATTAATAGTGTTGTAAAATGTGTCTATGGCAGGATGTGGTTCCATAAATCATCCAAAGCCTGGTTTGACACATTTGTACAACGCTCTGTGCCCATCTCACCATGTCACGTGCTTTCCCTTTCTTTGTCATCATCAATTGTAGCACAAGAGATCGTGCCATTTTGGCTGATGCGAAAGTTCTTTGCTATGTGTATTGTTACTAAGTTACAATTATTCTTTAACTTATTCATTACTAAATACTTTGCACCACAACAGGATATTCTAGACAGTGGTCTGTGTTGAAGTTGTAACCGAAGCAACTGTTGCAACCAAAGCCGCTAAAATTTTCTTCATACACAACAGTGATGCATACTGCCATAATGGATGCCTGAGGATAGTATATGTGGCCTGCTTAGATGTTGATGTACGCCAACTTAATTGGAAATGACACTCTATAAGTTAATCTCTCAAGTCACTCGGTAATGATGTGACCAACCCTGGGTGGCAAGTCTTACGTCTTCTGATGCTATTAGCATAAGGCCACCAACATACTTCTAGCCATGTGGGAATATACCCGCCAGACTTTTCAATATTTCTCAAGACGTACACGCCTCCAGAAGAGAAAAGAGGGGAAGTGAGAGGAGCTGCCGGTGAATAGCTAAGGGGGGGTAGGGGAGGTGAAGGGAAGGGAAATGGAAGGAACGAAGGCTGGGTTAATCCCTGTGAAAGGGAGGGCCAGGCCCAGGCAGCGAGGAGACAAGCGCCGGTAAAACCCCCTACTGCTGGGAGACGGCTACATCACTTACATGGGATTTAGCTAATCTTAGCTGGGGGACAGATACTTAGAAAACCTCAGCGAAGAGAGCGGAAAAGGGATGGATCCACCTCACGGGAGCACAATAATGATGTTAGCTGAGGCAGGCAGGAAAAGGAGAGTAGGAACAGAGGATATGTGGACGGCAGGGCCTTTCGATCGCCTTTTTCTTCTCCTCGTCCATCGGGCTTGAAGGGAGAGGTGGGGGGGTTCTTGTCAGGGTCCTGTTTTTGCCTAGACCTCCTACCTGCCTATGGGGACAGATTATGGGAGGTGATTTACTGAGGGATTAGCCACAGTCCATTCTTAATAGTCATGAGTGAACATAAGGTGTTGGCTGGGCAGCGGCTGAAGGACGGTGGGTAAGGTCTGATGCTGATGAGGTTCAGGTGTGCAGGGCTGAGCTAACTCTTATCATCCTCATGGTGGACGAGAAGAGCGAGGGACACATATTAGAGGGACAGATTTACCGTAAGCTGATCCCCAGATTTAAGGGTGCTGCCTCTGGCCTCTGTTTGTGTTTTGAGGTGTCTGTCCTGTAGTGACCATTTTCTGTCTCTCACCACAGTCTCTTCTCATCCCAAACAGATAAAAGAAGCTGCAGACATCATACAGAAGTTGCACCTGATTGCTCAGGAGCTGCCGTTTGATAGGTAAGCGACCTGCAGATGGAGTCTTTGCCATATTGGAGGTTTAAGGTACGGCATATTAATGTTAGTGTGCTGTACAAGAGATCATATAAACAGCACTGATTACATGTTAACAGCCAAAGTATACTTACTTTTTTTAACATGTATGCTTAGCATGTGCATACAGCTGAACGCACTGCCTTTCAAAGTTAACTCCATTTAATAGTGAATGCGAACACAGTCAGTCGATACACACGTACTAGAAAGTTTCATCCTTGTCGAGTGTCTGCACTGTTTCTCTCCACAAGTAATATGTGCTTGTCACGTGGGTGTTTACTGTTCTGGTATTGTTTGAACAACAGCCTGAGCCAGTGTTGCCACCTATAAAATAACAAATAATTGTGCACAAAAAAAAAAATGAGAGTGTGTACTCTGAGCATACACAGTACGCACCATGAAATATATATTTTGCTTTTTATGTCACATGCACAGTGTGTGAGCCTATGCGTAAAAAACTAAGAATAGTTTGGGCTTAATGCTGAAAAATATGTCATGCACAACTAGCTTCATCAATGGAGCTGCAAAAATATGCAAAAAAAAAAAAATTGCAAACAGGATTCCAAACAATCCCCCCATTTGCCTTTGGTCATATTTGAAAATGCAACCGAACGCACTTAAAAGCAAACAAATGTATAAATGCATTGGCCAAGACATAACAAATGAAAAAAAAGTTCATTCAAAAAGTTTGTTTTGACTGTGTCTGAGATCTAAGCAAAGGTTCAAAGTTTGTTGTGATATTCTTTCACTGATCATGTATAGTGTTTTGGTTAGATTTGTTTTAAATTCCCCCTGTTCTTCTCTCTTTCCCATGCTTGTTTTCCTCATTATGTCCCTGTTCAGATTTTCTGATGTCAAGGCCAAGATAGCAAGTAAGCAGCTGTAAACTAAACAAGACAATGTTATTTACCCATCTGCTAAATATGCAGTGTTAACATAAGCCCTGTGTTTGTTTGAAAGGTAAATATCATGACCTTGAGCGTCAGTTGATCCAGGAGTTCACAGCGGCTCAGCGAAGGGGAGAAATTGGACGCATGCGTGAGGTGGCAGCAGTCCTGCTGCATTTTAAGGTTTGTTGGGAGATACAATGAGAGCCCTCAAGATCATACCAGGTTTTTTTGGACATTTGTTACATATATAATGTGAAATTATTATTTCTTATCTTATTTGTTGTAGGGTTATGCCCACTGTGTGGATGTCTACATCAAACAATGCCAAGAGGTATGTATTATTTGAGAATGTTCACTGTTTCTGTTCTTTATATCCATCAATAGTAAACTTGATTTTTGGCTCAATGTTTGTTTTGTTATATCACCATGGTCTTTTGATGTTTGTAGGGAGCATATATGCGGAATGATGTATTTGAAGACATTGCTGTTCTGTGTCAGCGGGTTAATAAGCAGGTTGGAGAGGTCTTCTGCAGTCCAGAGACTGTCATGGCCAAACTCATTCAGAGCATCTTTGAGAACAAGATACAGGTACATAACGCATGTCTACTCATTAACAAATTATTAGCGCTGCTTGCTAAGGCTATTGCTGCTTTGTGTAAGGGATATGAACAAATCAAATTTTGCCTGGATATGATTAAAACTTCTGTAGACTTAAAGGATGAAAATGATCCATACCAAGGGATTGTAATATAGCACTACTGCAGACTACTACACCCAGAATACTGTAGTAACCACTTAGCAATACTTTTTCAAATACCTAAGCATTATATCTGTGAGTTTTGCATGGGCAAGTACTACTTTCTTTCTTCAGAACACGTAAAAACTCTAGTTGCATCTTGCTATTGTACTGTGGAGTGTTGTTACAATATAAAATATCTGAAGTCTGTACCAGTACCAGTAAAATTCCACAATTTTCTGTACCAATTTTGGTACCAAGCAAAAACTTTTGTAACACACAGATCTATTTTGACATATCAGATTTTTCTTTAACATTTCAGTATCAACTTGTATTTGTGTTGTCAAAGCTACTGGTTCTTTTGTTATACAAATTGCCTCTATTCACCTGTCAGATTAGTTTATGTAAATATATTACATACCCAGAAATAGACTTTCTGTTGGTCAATATAATTTTTAAATAACCAAATTGACTCAAATTTTCCCTTTTATGATTTCAGGCTCATGTCAAAGAAAAACTAGATGAGACCCGCAACTCTGATGTGGAGCAATACCTCAAGAACCTCTATGACCTCTATACACGGTATCAATTAGTTATTCGTTAATATTATTTAATTAATATAATTGTTCACTTTGCTCTCATCAAACCCGGTTTTCTTTCTTTTTTTTATAAAATGTTTTAAAGTCTCACATGTTTGTCAAATTCATGTGCTTTACTGAACACCAGTTTTGAACTGTTACATAACCCCTTTTTTTTTTTTAGGACAACGGCACTGGCTGCTAAACTCACAGACTTTAACTTGGGCTCAGACAAGCACACATTTCTATCTAAGCTGATAAAGAATATCTTCTCCTCTTACCTGGAGAGCTACATAGACATGGAGCGACAATATCTTCAAAACCGCAGTGGCATGATTCTTCAGCGCTATTACGACTCTAAGAACCACCAAAAACGCCCTGTAGGCACTGGAAGGTGAGGAACTGTTGTTTTTTTTTTTCTTTCCATTCTTTTTCTAAAACTATGTTGAAAAATATACCTCTTACCTTTCCTTCCATTTCTTCTCCTCATTTTGACAGTATCCAGGAGCTAAAAGAGAGGATCAGACAACGCACTAACCTGCCTCTAGGACCTAGCATTGACACACATGGAGAGACTTTCCTCTCACAAGAGGTTGTAGTCAACCTGCTACAGGAAACTCGGCATGCCTTTGAGAGATGCAACAAGGTATATGAATTTTCAGCACTGATTTGTTACAAAAAGATCTGGGGCCGTATTCACATAACATCTTAAGGCTAAAAGTAGCTCCTAAATTGCAGATTTAGGAGAAACTCTTAAAAATAATGGGCATCAGTCCTAATTTTAGGAGTCCTAAATTTTTGCTCTAAGAGTATTTCACAAAGCATTTTAGTGCTAAAACTAGCTCCTAAATCTGTGAAACATTAGGAGTAGTCAAGAGGACTCCTAAGTCACTAAGACCAAATCACAAACCGTCCTAATCCACCCAAAGACACTGTACACTATTGAGGCAATAGCGATGGAGCCTTAAGTGCTGAACTTTTTCTTCATAAATGCAATACATTTTGATTTATAGATTTGAATCTACGATGAGGTACCAAAAAACAATCTTTAACAAATAAATAAATATTGTCCGATTACCTGTGGCAGTGGTTTTCATGAGTTCACATTTACAAATGATTGAATAGAGTAAAAAAAACGGGAATTTCAAGGAATTTAGCCCAAACCCAAAGTTCTCCTCATATCCCCAGCCGAGAGTGAGGGACGGGGTGGCGGAGGACCTCCTTTCGAGCTGATTAGAAAGACCGTTGAATGTGCTCCTCCCAAACTTTGTTTATAAAACTTAATTTGTCGCTTGAATTCTGCATTCTCTTGAGATGCAGACATCCAAGAGGCGGTCCACAATTAACTATATATACTAGTTTAATTAGTGACACTTAGCCTACATTTTAAAACCTTTATTTGAATATGGAAACATGACACCTCATTCTACAATATTTCTATGATTAAATCGCTGACTCCTCCCCCATCAGCCAATCACTGTGTGCATACTCCATAGCAATGAGGTCAACCCCGCCCTTACTCTTAGCTTAAGACTTCAGTCTATTCCTTAGTAAAAGTTTGTCTCAGCAGCTTTGTGAATAGGTTTTAAGAGAAAACTCTTAGCTAAGAACTTTTACTGCCATTTAGGAGAACTCTAAGATAAAATGTTTTGTGAATACGGCCCCAGAATTTTAAAATGTCAAGTCTTTTTTCAGTGTTGGAAGTTGTGGGCCATAAGCATTAGCATTATAGATCCATTTTCTGTCTTTGTTGCAGTTGTCGGACCCAGCAGATCTACCAAAGAATGCCTTCTCCATCTTTCTGCTTTTGGTGGAGTACCTGTGTGTGGACCATATAGACTACGCTCTTGAGATTGGACTGTCAGGTATGGCAAACACCATCTAAAACACGGAACAGTTGATATCAGTGTTGGGGAAGCTACTCTAAAACTGTAGTTTGACAAGCTACAAGCTACTCATAAGTTAAAGTAGTTAAGATACAGTCAAGCTACCATTCTGAAATTTAGTTAGCTACACTACAAGTTACTATCAAAAAGTAGCTTGCTACATTGAAGCTACTTTTTTTTTTTTTTTTTTTTAACAGTGACATTGTATATTACAAAGAACTGAATATTTGTTAATGAAGAATGTTTTAAGTAAAAGATTTGGGGTTTAAAACAACGTAATGCAATACAATTATGATCTCAAAGAGTATTGTTTTATTTTGTGAACTATCCAAAGATACAAACAATACTCAAATATATATCTCAAACTGACTGTCAAAGTGCAAAATTGCTACAAATGTAACATCAATGTAAGAACAAGATGTATGCAACTTAAATATACAGGAGTCAAAAATGCACATTAAACTCACAGTACACGTAGTGATGGATCTGTGAACGGAGTTGCTCTGAGGCGTGAATCATGAGCTGCTTGCATGTACGCAGTGCACTTCGCTCTGAAATTTAGTTTTCTGTTCGATTGACAGATGCTTTGCCAAAGCAATGGCATAAAACACAACATTAGTCATCTTTTAGGTTCATTACAAAACTGTAGCAGGACAGAAACTATGGCGGGTCATCATTGTAATTAAATCAGATATAGACTTTTGATATAGAGTACAATAAAGCAGGATAATGAATCAATTTAAAAAGGCTATTATTCACCTGCATGTGCTTGAAGTCTTCTACGTGAAATATCAATGCACTCCTGTACGTCCTTTAGCCTACATAATCATGAGATGATCTATTCTCAGTGAACTGTAAAGTTACAAGATGTGTGACATAACAATAGATGGTGGTGATGCACAATTTTAGTTCATGATCTAATATTAAGACGATGATGCTGCGCTGCTTCAGTGCATTGCAGGCTTTTGGTCGCACTACACCGATACTAGCTGGAAAAGTAGTTTGCTACTGGAAAACCTACAGTGTTTTAAAAGTACCTGAGTTACTGTCAAGCTACTGAAAAATGTGGTTAGTAGCGTTTCTACTTGTAGTTAGCTACTCCCCAACACTGGTTGATATATTATATTGCACAGTATGTGAGCAACAATTTTCATTCAATGCCTGACCTCCATTGTACAGTGTTACTCATTTGTACTCTTGTGTAGCTGCATTCCTGCAGAGTTTATGCTTTTTAAATTCTTCTTATGAGTTTAGAAATTGTAATTACAGGTTTGTTCAAATCAAAGTTATTTTTGTAAACTAAACTGAAGACTAAATTAAAACATTTTTAACTGAAATAAAAAAATTAAACTAACATAAATGCTCATGACTATGAAGAACTAAAATAATTATTTAATTTTTAGTCTGTTTTGTCCTTAAACCTAGCTTCTACTGTAACATAACCATGCCACTAGAGGACGATAATACACAGGCCTATTGACATGTTTGTGTTAGCAACAACAGTGTGAGAATCACCACCATCATGGAGAAAAAGCAACTATCAAGGAACTTTAAAATTATGTTTTTTTAGGCCTGGAAGAGTAATGGAAATTATTAAAATATTGAAAAATCATTGAAAAGTCATTAAAATTTCTATTGTGGATATACATTTTGTAGTTATGTTCTGCTCTAACATATTTAATTGGATAGATATTGCTCTTGTTTAGAGTTAAACTTGCTTGAAAGCCACAGTGATGTGTAATTGTATGCAAAAATAGTTTTGTTGAGGGTGGTTCTTTTTCAATAAATTAGTCAAACCAGTTCACAAGATTGTCTGAATTAATTAATATTGAATCAATCTGAAATAAGTAATTCTTATTCATAAATTCTTTAAATAAATTCTTATTCAAATGATGAGGCCATACTGTAGAAATGTATTAAAAAGAGTGGGAACTAGGTTATTTATAAATTTGGGAAGTCCAGATATTGTATACGATCCATTACACAAATGTATATTTTCCCCCATTCTCCATTTATACCTTAATATTAAAAAGTAATTAAGATTATAATTAAACTAAAATTAGCAAAGATCTAATTTTCATTAGATCTAAAACTAAAAACTACAATGAACTTAACAACAAAACAAAAACTAATCTAAATTAGAGTGAGAAATTAAAATCGAAACCTAATACAAACTCAATTAAAATATACTAAAACTATTATAACCTTGGTTTAAATGTATTTGGACTTAAATTAAAATGGACTTGCTGAGCTTTTTCCCTTTACTTCTTGACAAAGACAGAAGGCTTTTTAGTGCAAAATAACGAAAAAACACATTTTATAATTCTTGTAATGCTACAGAGAATGATGGGAAATGTTGTTTGTTTGTGCAGTTCAGTCTGTGTCGGCTAATCATGGGAAACATGGTTTAAACAGGTTTATATGGTTTATATGAGTAACATGCTTGTTCAAAACATGGAGACCACAGGAGGAAGTTTCCACTGTCCACAAGCTGCGTCCCAGTGTAGCTGTGTGCCATTAGCTTTGTGTAGTAAATTGTAATTGCCAAATTTATTTGGAATTATGTGTATGTGAACCTGTAGTGCTTTGCGTTCACAAATCATGTCAGAGAGTTCATCTGAAGTGTTCTCATGCAAGCTATAATGTTTGGAAAAGTCTAAAGTGAGAAAATTAAATTAAAATACTGAGATTCCCACTGAGATATTGCCATGCATGTGGTAAATATGATCATTCCTACATGACTTGAAGGCAGCATTAGGTTTGAGACTAATCAAACACATTTATGTGTAAATGAATAAATCTCAAGTAACATGACAATGCTCTGTTATTTGTCTTTCGACTTGCACAGCCATCCCATCTGCAGATGCCAAAAATGCCAACCTCTACTTTTTGGATGTGGTTCAGCAGGCCAACACAATCTTTCACCTCTTCGATAAGCAGTTTAACGATCATCTTATGCCTCTTATTAGGTGAGTTTGACCGACTTTGTTTCACAAGCTTCTGACTCTTTGTCTTTGCAACCACTGACTGGTGACTTTCCTGTGACATTTGTTTGAACTCTAACCCCTGTAGCTCCTCTCCTAAGTTGACGGAGTGCCTGCACAAGAAGAAAGAGGTGATCGAACAGATGGAGGTGAAACTGGACACCGGGATTGATCGGTTGGTTCAGAACTCTGAAAACTCTTTGGTTTTGATTAAGAAAAAAAAAAATCTTTGACTTCATCATTGCCATTAAATGCAATTTCTGTGACCTTTTCTAATGTTTTCTTGTTTTAGGACACTAAATTGCATGATAGGCCAGATGAAGCACATCCTGGCGACTGAACAGAAGAAAACTGACTTCAAGCCAGAAGACGAGAACAATGTCATGATACAGTACACTACAGTAAGATCTTAAAATCATGTACTGTTTAATAATTGTTCTGTCAGTGCAGTGAAAAGATTTTTAGCAGGCATATTCAGCCTGATTCTACTGTGTTTAATATGTAATTTGTCCTGTGCTCTTTCTTCAAGGCATGCTCAAAGGTGTGTGCCTATGTGAGCAAGCAGGTGGAGCGTGTGCGGAGGTCCATGGATGGTAAGAATGTGGACACGGTTTTGACCGAGCTGGGTGTGCGGTTCCACCGGCTGATCCATGAGCACCTGCAGCAGTTCAGCTACAGCTCCATGGGTGGCATGCTAGCCATCTGTGATGTAGCAGAATACCGCCGCTCAGCCAAAGATTTCAGGGTAAGGAGAGGTCAAAGGTCTTATTTTTGCCACCTCATGGCATTATATATTATGATTTTATTTTATAATGCCTTAAAGGGATAGTTCACCCAAAAATGAAAATTCTGTCGCAATTACTAACCCTCATGTCCTTACAGACCCATTAGACTTTTGTTCATCTTCGAAACACAAATGAAGATACTTTTTAATGATGATTTCTGTCCTTCCTTTGAAAGTATATTCCGCCTAAACTTTGACGCTTCGAAAACTTGTAAAATTAATCCATATGAATCAAGTGGTTTAGTCAAAGTCTTCTGAAGACACACGATCACTTTATATGAACATTTCATTTAGGCTTTTATTCACATATGAAAATTGATCAATGCACATACATAGAGAGCTCATAAAATATGGTAAATTCTCAACCATTTTTCTTTAACAAAATAGTAGAGATGTATACTAAATGCTTCTAAATGAATAAATATAAATGTTATAATGTCAGCCATTTGTCTGGTTATTGCCAATCATTAAGATTTATTATTGTTTTGGAAAAAGTCTCATGCTAACCAAGTATTTTTAAATGCAATTCATTCCTGTGATGGCGGAGCTAAATTTTCAGCATCATTACTCCAGTCTTCAGTGTCACATGATCCTTTAGAAATCATTTTAGTATGCTGATTTGCTGCTCAAGAAACTTGTTGTTATTATCAATGTTGAAATTTTTGCTGCTTTTTGCTGCTTAATATTTTTGTGCAAAGCATGTTTTTTTTTTGGTTTTTTTTGCAGGATTATTTGAACAGAAAGTTCAAGAGACTAACATTTCTTTAAATTAGAAATATTTTGTAAGATTATAAAAAGTCTTTACTGTCACTTTTTATCAATTCAGAGTGTCCTTGCTGAATAAAAGTGAACATTTCTTTCTTTCTTCTTTTTTTGAAAAAAAAAAAAAATCATACTCCCCAAACTTTTCAATATCAGTGTATCACAGTTTCCACAAAAATATTAAGCAACACAACATTGATGATAAGAAATGTTTCTTGAGCAGCAAATTAGCTTATTAGAATGATTTATGAAGGATCATGTGACACTGAAGACTGGAGTAATGATGCTGAAAATTCAGCTTTGCATCACAGGAATAAATTACATTATATAATTTATTACAAAATATATTAAAATAGAAAACCGTTCTTTCAAATTGCAATACTATTTCACAGTATTACAGTTTTTACTATATTTTTGTTCAAAGTAATGCAGCCTTGGTGCGCATAAGAGACTTCTTTCTAAAACTTTTGACCGGTAGTGTATTTTTGTCATAAGCCAGAATATCAGTATCCATACAATTGGTAGCTAAAAGTGTAATCAAATTAGTGAACAATATTCAATTTGTATTTTTTGTTTAAAAAAAAATCTGTCAATTAAAAAAATCAAAATACCTAATAATGAGGGAAATCTAATACTTTCTTTCCCCTTCAACCAACCAGCTAGTAGCAAATAATAGTTCATGACAGTGACACAACTAAAACTAAACTTCTTGCTTCAGTAGGAAATAATCAACAAAGATAGAAACTGTGCCTACACCTCAGCACGAAAGTTATTAATCGTGTGTGATGATATAGAACAGCATTGTGATTGATTTTCATTATAACATTATTAAGATAAATTCAACAGTTTTTATTTTTTCATTTATATAAGGCATGCACTAAAGCAGTAGACTAACAACAACTGCATCAAAACCCTCCACAGGTTCCTCTCGTGCTCCAGCTCTTTGACACGCTTCATGCTCTGTGTAACCTCCTGGTTGTTGCCCCGGACAACCTCAAGCAGGTGTGCTCTGGAGAGCAGTTGACCAACCTTGACAGGAACCTCCTCCATGCTTTCGTTCAGCTAAGAGTAGACTATCGCTCCTCCCGACTGGGCGGCATTTCAGCTAATGACTGGCAAGACTGCCCAATTACTGCACAGCCTACCATACTGAGCTGCGAGAAACACAAGTGGCCAATCTTAAGTGGCTTTTGAACTGTCTTTGTCAGTGATTCAGTGTGGAAATTAAACTTTGTGTTTAAAGAACAAAAGAGCAGCTGTTTCAAAGCCCAACACTTCCAAGGTTGCTCCGTTTTAAGTTAACCTGTTTTGTTCTACGTGCACGTTTTAATGCGAGCATAGTGTTTCATCTCAGATTTGCTCATATTTTGTTTATAATATGATTTTAAAAAATCCGAAGTATAAGAGTAGAAGGATGTTTGGTATATTTTCCCTGTGTTTTTGGCTTCTAATGGAGATGAACTGAGGTGGACCACTCGAATTGACTTGGGTGGTTAAGAGACTCCATTTTTATTTGCTTTTTATTTTGATTGTGCCAAATCCATCCTCTGTGGCTCTTCTGGGGCGAAAGGGGTGGTTCAGCACGCTGCTCTGGATCAATGAGTTCGTCCAGCTCATTTCACTCAGGCTCTTGTGCACACATAGGGCTTCATGAAGATGACAATTACTGTTTTGAGCTGAACAATGCAGGTGTTATACAAATGTTCATTTCATTTCCTAAATTCATTTCATACTCTTACAAATACAATTTACAATTGTTTTAAACATGAGTGCATGAACTAATTTAGTTTTAGGATTAAAATTACATTAGATTGGCATTTAATTTCTGTCTGATTTACATGCAAACTTCCAAAGCTGACCTTTTCTAGTGTGCTCAATGCTAAAATAATAACTTCATATATGAAATACAATATTTCTGAGATGTAAATGATAATTATTGCATCTGTGCTAACAACCTGTTGCTCACTAAAATCAAAGTAATATTTGCATACTCATATAGCATTCACGTAATTAATAAAGAAATGATTGGTGCACAGCACAATATGAGGCAAACAGCTTTGAGAGTTATATGAAGTTTCAAAGGGCTCAGGTCACATGGTGTTGGGTTTTTGCTCTGATTCTTTCTTTGCTTTTTGTATTCTGACATCTGTATGAATATTCTGAAGCTCAGTGGTCAGAATTGCGGGAGTTACCACCAGTCACAAACTATTAATCCAAGAGACTTTCATCTGACAGGGATGTGTCGAATGCAGTAATGTCATATGACTAGTTGAACTAACCCTTAACCTCTGTTGAAGAGGCAGGGGTCTAGATCTGTGACCTCTAGGCATGACCTAGGTGTTAGACTGTTAGAAAGGATTAGATGATTCTGTTATACTGTACAGATTTCAAACATGAATTTGTCAGAATGATGATGATACATATGAGCTGATTCGTCTGTACAAGCTGCTCATTATAATCAGTTATTTCCAAAAATAAAAGTGTGAAACGATGAGATGTTTTATTGAGGGTGGCCTTAAAGCCCTATTTCTGTCCTGATCATATGTTTATTTATTGGATAAAATATAATCCAAACTATTATTAAACTGATACTGTTATTTTTTTCTCTAACCTTTAACATTATCATGATCAAGTGAGCATAAGGGTGAGTTTTAAATCCTTTCACTACTTTGGTTTTAGCAGATGTTGCAATTTTTGCAGTGTCCCACAGGTGCGATGCACTAATTTCTCAAATGAAAAACTAGCCGTTTATTATGACATTTTATTGGTGTTTCTTCTTGATTTTTCTCTCTTCTTCTTTTTTTTTTTTTAACTCCTCAATCAAATTCTTCCAGACATGTTTTCTGGAAATAGTGTCTTAATTGGTAATCAAATAGTCTTTTTATAGAAATATTTTTCCTTTGTTTCTCTATTTTAAATAAAAACATGATTTACAAAAATATGATTAACAACACATTCTATACAGAGATACTGTCACACATTCATGGTACAAATAGTAATGTTAACAGAGTAATGAAAGTATTGAATGAAATTAGAATTTCATTGTAATATCTCATATTTCATGTGAATATTGTTATTGTTACACTATATTTACCTACACTCTTAAAAATGAAGTTTCCAAAAGGGGTTTTCGCTGCAACGCCATTGAATAAACATTTTGGGTTCCCCAAAGAAACTTTAGGTAAACAGTTCCTAAAACAACCAAGTGTGAAGAACATTTTAATAATCTAAAGAACCTTTTTCACTATAAAGAATCTTTTGGGGAATGAAAAGGTTCCATAGGTAGAACCTTTATTTATAGTGTCAAGTGAAAAACGTGCACTCTTAAAAAAATAAAAATAAAGGTTCTTTATTGGCATTGATGGTTCCATGAAGAAACTTTAACATCCATGAAACCTTTCTGTTGCACAAAGGGTTCTTTAGATTATTAAAATGTTCTTCACATTAAAGGGGTCATATAATGCCACTTTTACAATATGTAAAATAAGTCTCTGATGTCCTCAGAGTGTGTATGTCAAGTTTTAGCTCAAAATACCCAACATATTATTTTTTTATAGCATGTTTAATTTGTCACTTTTTGAGGGTGAGCAAAAAAAAAAAATGTTTTTTGTGTGTCCCTTTAAATGCAAATGAGCTGCTGCTCTCAAGAAGAGGGTGGAGTTTCAAGAGCTTGTGTTAGCAGCGCCGATTACCTCACGCAGACCAGTGTTGCCAAGTCGGGCTACTCTTAAACTGTTGCCGCGGGTTGAAGCAACCCCCAAATAACATGATATTTAGCCCCTGAAATGCGAATTTTAACAGGGGAACCCCTCCAAAAACACTGATTTTACCCCCTGAAGCGTGATTTTCACCGCAGGACCCCCCGAAACGCGATTGGGCTGGTTTTGGGCTAGTTTTGACTAGCGGGTTTTGTTGTAAAAAAAACCTGGCAACCCTGACGCAGACTCACTTAAAGTGTCAGAAACTGTTCAGCCTTTTATGTTCAAACCGGAGTCGGACAATGATGGAGAGACTCAAGAAGAATAAATGACAACATATAGAATGCAACAGGACGTTTCTGAATGGTTAGCTGATTAATTTATGTAGCTGATGTGGAGTTAACCATCTTAAAGTAATTGATTAGCATATTCTGTCATGATAATCTATAAATCGCTTGTGTGGGAACTGTTGTAAGATCCTACAGAGCCAGAGAATATATGCTGCATGAAGATAGCACAGGTATAGTTTAGTTTAATTATGGTTGTAACTTATATTGTCATCTTGCTTTTATGACATGCTATTGCATTTGTGTTATGTACTGTATTGCAATAACATGGCCTCACCCCTTTGTTGCATGTTCTGGGGGCCAGGGTTTATGTAAATTTTAGGGTTAGTGATGTCACTAACCCAGGAAGAAGCTCAATGTAGTCCCTACGAACCACTGTAGTCCTTAAACAGAGAATTCTCTAAAAGAAAATATCTCCCTTTGCATTGAACTTTGAGCATTGTAACTTTGCAGATGTTGTTTATGCTCTAAAAGCAACATTACACTTACTAAAGTTTAAAAAGTGAAATCATAATAAACCACCCCTTTAAGAAGAAAGTGGTCCCTTTAAGAACTAGTCACTTTCTTTGGGGAACCAAAATTGGTTCTTCTCATACATAACTGTGAAAACCTTGTTTTGAAACCTTTATTTTTAAGAGCTACTAAATAGCTAGAATCAATAACGAGTTTTATATATTTATATATTCTTCTTAGAACAGACTCAATAGGTCTTTGAAAAAAGACTCTTCTCAAGGACTCATCGTGTATTCTTAACCATGAAGGTTTAGGGTAATATCTTCCCAAAGGAGGAAAATTATTCCCGCGACTTAAAAGACAAAATGGGAGAAAACTGCAAAGCTTAACCACCCAGCAGTGTTTAAGATGTGTGCGGTCGTCACGGCCAGGAAAGGCCGAGAGAGATAGAAACGCTTCAGAGCTGAACTGAGCTGCTGTTTCCACCACAGTGTGCCGTTTCTACAATGGTAAACAGGCAAAGTTAAACAGCACTATTAATTAGGCTAATATGAATATGATCACTGCCAGAGAAATTCAATTCTCTCAGCCCTAATCACATCTGGATAGCTTGTAAAAATTATTTTGTTAGGCCCTGGTGCAAACAGCGCGGCCTTTTCCAAACATTTGAGAACTATTTGTTTTGCATGGCGATTAGCGTTTGCTCGTAGCGAGTGAGCGCGGGAAGCGGAGGGCAGCGATAACCGTTGAGAGACGGGAACGCGCCAGACTCCCGCGGGAACGGCTGACTCAGGGTGAGTGTGAACGCGGACCGCTGCTGTTGTTTATGGAGGCCTATGTGTTTGAGCAGGTGGCGAGGATTAGCGGTGCTGTCAACACTGAACGCTGGATAAAGCCTCTGCTCACCCTTTCCTCAGTCTGCTCATTAGAGCTCATCATTTTACCATTTCACTCTCACACGCATATCTGAAGAGGTAAGGTTTGTTTTGGAGAAGGAAAGCGTCCACAGACGGATCCTCATGTGGAATGATGATCTTTCTCCAGTTGCGGATCATCCTAAAGGTGTTAAAAGTCAAAATTTAGTTTTTTTCTCACATTTTGGAACAATGCACTTAAATGAGAACTTTATATGACAGTTCTCCATTACCATTAAATGTTAAACGATTTTGCAATTAGGCTTATTATCTTAATCCCCTGACACCCAAACGACATGATTAGTTTTTTTTCTTAAATTTGTTATACGGTTTTATAGTGTTCAATAAAACCACAGTGCTAAGGCATTAAGGCAAAAGTTAGGCTACCTGGTATGTAATGTTCTCAAAGGACAAGAGTAGGCTATTATTATGTCAATTTGGACATGTGGTTTTAATGTTATACAGTTGTACAATTATTAATTGGGGAAAAAAATGGCCAAAATAATGGCTTGATATTGTTGCATGTCACCTAATATACTGTAATACACAGAATAGCCCTGGTCTCTCTTATATGTTTATGTGTGCACCTAGTGTAGTTAGCTGAGGCATTTAATGTAGTTAATTAGAGTTTTTCAGATCTTTTCCACAGAAATTAGAAATTACTCTTATTATAATGCATTGAACATATATGAACCAGAGTTATGTTATGAAATATATGAAATGCATTATTTGCTCGATGGTTTAGGCTGTTAAATCAAAATAATTATACACACCATCTAATTTGCATATTTTGTTTAAAAAATCAATAAATAAAATGCATTGCAGTCCTGATGTTCCCTGCAGAGGACACTGTATCACATTCAGTGTTTCTTGTTAACTAAAATCACACTGTGCTTTGAAAGTTTTATTTACATTAAACTTTAAATATAAATTACTAATGCTAGTTCTAAAATAATATACCTACTGTCTTTATTTCTATACAGCAGCTATTTTTTTTTTTATAATAAAATAGAAGTTGTTACAGCCAATACCCAACGACAATCAATTGTAGTCCTTTGGGACATAAGGATGCACCAGGACTAAAACTGTGGCATATGATCTCAGAGAAATTCACTAAAAATGTATGTCATATACAAAGGGAAAAAAAGAGCTGCTGGGTCTCAGGTGAATATGCATTATAAACCTTTTTTTTTGAAAAGGTAAGGCAAAATTTTCTGAGTACGGCACTGTTTCTAATGTTTCAGTGTCAACAGTTTCATTCCTTATTTAAACCTGTAAAGCCTGACATATGAAATAATAGTCAGAAAAATCTATTTTCTTTTTAATGGAACAGTTTATTCAACCTTTAGACAAAATGTAAAAGAAAATTAAAAAAGTTTACAAATGTTTTATGCTTGTATCAAGGTATTTGGTACATCAGGTTTTAAAGTCGGCATGAAACGGAAGTTGCAGTCATCTTTTTTTTCCCTATTGTGAAGTATATCTCAGTGTCTCGAGACAAGAAAAAATGTAGGGTGGGAATTTATTTTGTCCATCAGCAATTGAGTAGATCGTTGTATTGTCATTCGCAAAATATATGCAATTTGATGTAGTTGCTGATATTCATATGGCCAAAAAGTAAGATTTCCTGTAGCTCAGTGGTTAGAGCATGGCACTAGCAATGCCAAGGTCATGGGTTCGATCCCAGGGATTGCACATACTCAGATACAAATGTATAGTATAATGCAATGTAAGTCGCTTTGGATAAAAGCATCTGCCAAATGCATAAATGTAAATGTAAGATGAAATTCTTATAGCTTGTAATATAAATCAATGAGATTTCTATAACAGTATAACAGACTGCATAAACTGCATATAAATTTCAGTTGTCCTTCTCTCAATAATATGTCTTAATAAGATATTTAATTGCTTGGTTATATGTACAAAATTGTAGTTTTATATGTGGGGGGCAAAACATAATACAATACAATGATCACATCCCTCAAAAGCCTGATGTATCATATTTGATTAATTCATTTTAATATGATTTCAAGACTGAAGTTGCTTCAGTCCAGTAAATGTTCATCTTGAATTATTACAAACAATATAAAAGTTATTCTTATGTTTTCTTTATCAAAATCACAACAAAAAGACTCATGTACCACAACCTGATGGGGACTTTTTAGAATTACTAAAAGGCCTTTTATACTTGCAGAAAAAGTATGAACTATGAATCAGAGGCCAGAATGCATGTAGATTGTGCACAACTGGTTTTTCAGCAAAGTTCTTACAACTTTATCATAGCTTCTGGTTACACGATGCTACCCACACATTTAATTAGTTATTAGATAGTAAATCCAGAATTGTTCGCAGTGTTATTAGAGCTCCCACAACCGTTCCTTTGGTCCACGCTGCCTCCAGTGCCCTCCAGTGTTATGGCAGCCCACAAATCCCAGCTTGAGCGCATCACTCTCTCAAATCGCCCTCTCTCTGCCTCCTGGAGCAGTGACAATACAGCATTACAGCACTCAATCCATGTCAACAGCAGCTTTGCTTAATGCCAGCTCAAAGCTTTTAAGCTAAATCTTCACCTAATGATGCTGAACGATTAGCCCTTTGCTCTTATGCCTGTCGATAGACTCGTATCAATTAGTGTTTATTTGTTTGTTCGTTGGTATATTGAGGTGAAGCTCTTGTGCGTTACAGTATTCGAGTTTCAGGCACACTGTACAGTACATCATTTAGAAAATATTTAATATGAATTCCATCTGATTGAATATTTAATATGAATTTTCTTTCTAATTTTTAGAGCTTCAATTAGATTGCAGTAAGGTTTCATTTGTTGCGTTTTTTCTGCAGTCTTTGTCTTTTTGTGTTTTTGTGTGTGTGTGCAGATGTAATATGGTGGCAGCCCTGTCTCCTGTTGTGAAGCAGATGTTGCCCTCTGTTTTTACCCACCTCTGCACCCTTCATGCCATGCCAAGCCCCCAGAATCAATGGTGCCATGCTAAGTAAGGGACACAATGGATATGTAAAAATCCAGCAGAATACAGGTATGAACCTTTGGTAAGGTTGGTGTGTAATTTGGATGTATTTCTGAAAATATCTTGTTTGTATGGGCTGTCTGAGAGTTTTCATCCCAAAATTCAATTTAAAACGTTGTAATGCTAATACTATAATGATTATATTGTTTTTAGGAAATATAATTAAATTATATATTAATGCTTCTAGTCAATTTGACAATATTTATGCAAAACTATCTAACATGCAATTAATTATTCAATAAACCAGTGACACAAATCAATATAGGGTTTTTCCTGCATTGAAAAATATTTTGGTGGCCAGCAAAATGAATCTTTGTCCTGCCAAAGATTCATTTGATCATTTACTGATACTTCTGCAGTACCGTGGTACCCGCTGATAGTCGGGGCAGTTGTGGCCTAATGGTTAGAGAGTCGGACTTGTAAACCGAAGGTCGTTCGAGTCTCAGAACCGGCAGGAAATGTACTGTAGATGGGGGGAGTGAATGAACAGCGCTCTCTTCCATTCTCATTACCCACAACTAAGGTGCTCTAGAGCAAGGCAACTAACCCCCAATCACTCACCGGGCGCCACAGCAAAAAAAAAATGTCTGCCCACTGCTCCGGGTGAGTGTTCACTACTGTGTGTGTTTGCACTTGGATGGGTGAAATGCAGAGCACAAATTCTGAGTATGGGACAGCATATTTCACCACACATCATGTCACTTTCTGTCACTTTCACTTTAAAACTCTCCTGTGAATGTTTAAGCGCTTTGTGAAGAGCGTCAAAGGTTTCTATATACAATGTGTTTTTGCAGCGTAGAGCTTTGTAGACAATCACAAACATATCTGTTGAGCGTGTGAACGCAATGGCCAATTAGATGTTTAAGTTAGTCAGAACCTGCTCAACATCGCTCAAAACACCAGAGTTTTTGTTCAGCGTGAGTTTTGAACACTGGCGAATCCTTGCATTATAACCAACGAAGTATAACCACGATGTCAATAAGAGATTTATTACACAGCATAGACAGCTTCATCGATTATAATGGGAGTTTTCGCAAGAGTGCAGCTTTGTGTACCTCGCGTTTTAATTGAAAGCTTCAGTGATTATAATGGCAGCAATCTTTTCTCGCTTTCTGTATATAATCATGCTGCTAACTACACATTGAAACGTTTTTGGATGGAAAACCATATTGAATGCATGATTGAATCCGATTGACACTGACAACTACAGCAATAATTAACAATAATCTGATACTGTATGTCAAATTCTTGGAGTGTAAATGCAAAATAATAATAATAATAATAATGTAAAAATAATGTAATGTGTTACTTTGTTGTTCATTTTAGTACTAACTTTTAAAGGTCATACTGATAAATTTACAATTTTTTTATTTTTTAAATAGTTCTAAGCACTTTGTCTTATGATCTATTCTGACAGTGATTTTTTTTATATCAAATAAATAGGATAAGTTAATATTAGAAACAGTTTATTTGCATTTATTTTGTGTATGAATATATATACATTCATACACAAAATAAATTATATATATGTAAGACATTATGATCAGTTCACATCCAATGGCAAATGCACTTCATGCTTAATTTCCTGTATAATGTGTTTTTATGGTCTTAAAATAAAACAATATGTGGAATATTTTAAGGTTCTTGGCACTGATCAGGAAACCACTGAACTGTTCTGAAACACATACAACCCAAGCTGCTCGGCTCTGTGCCTGCAGTAAACTTGACGGAAAGGCAGAGGGCAGTAGTGCACTAAAGCAGCCCCCCAACAAGCCCTCTCTCCCACACTCCCTCTTTCACAATGGAAGTGCGCCCGGGGGGGAAGTGTTGCTTTTTTAGGTCTATAAGCCCGTATCCCTTAATCCCTCGCCATGATTGACAATCATGATTTAGGGTATATGGTGTCCCATTCTAATCCAGCAGCACTGCTTTCATTTGCATACTTGCCGTGCGTGGCCTCATTTTCAGGGGAGGCATACTGCCTGCTGCCTTTGTAAGAGATGCAGAGAGAGAGGAGAGGAAAAGAGAGGGAGAGAGAGAACAAAAAGGGAAATAGGAGATAGAAAGAGAGCTGAGAGGAGAGAGAATTTAGAAAAAGAGAGTTGGCTGGCATCGAGGAGAGAGAGAAAGAGCAAGGGAGAGAATGATGAAAATTAGATTAGAGAGAGAGAGATTAGAAATTGGGAATGTTTGTGTATGTCTGCCAGGAGTGAGGATAACTGTGTGTGAGAGAGACAGTGTGTGTGTGTACCAAAGTCAGTCCTTGCCATCTAGCCACTTCAGTATCTCTCAATTGCCCTCCAGCTCTAAAGATGCGTCCCAAGGCACGTCGCACAGATGAGAGCGAGACAAGGAGAAAGGCTAAATTAGCATTAACTTAATTAATGAGGCATTTGCGATAACAACGTAGAATGTCATATGACACCTGCAAATAAAACTGACAGAAGAATTATGATTTACAACAAAATTGTAACCATTGGAAATCATTCGTAGGCTTCTTTATAGAATGAAAAACAGGAGGCATTCAAAATAAAACAATTTTTTAACATGACAATGAACACACAATATCAGAGTAAAACATTTAAAAATAAATAAAATCATAATATAATAGTGTACAGTATCTAATATAATAGTGTTTGACCTTCATTTCCTGTGTATATATTTTCAACTGCCTTTTCCAATGCATTGCAAAAATGTCATATGCCAAACTCTTGTTTTCATACAGTGAAAACTTTTGTAATTTTGTATGATATCATTATGTACGAAGAGAAGGTCAAACATTTACAGTCCAAACATTCAAACAGAAGGTCAAACATTTACAGTCCAAACATTCAAACAAAAGGTCAATCATTCAAACAGAACGTTATGTTGTGACAGATTTATCAATTTAGGTTCACTGCAGTTTGAATAATAAAATGTAGATTTATATTTTAAAACATCAAATAATCAGTTATTCAAAGTTATCAGTTTAATGTCTTTGTGGCCAGAAAATATCAGAAAGATTACTAATATAGTATTACTATTACATAAGTAATATAATATATAGTAATCATTAAATAGTAGTCGGCAATAATAATAACAATAATATACATTATTATTATAGTTATTATTGCATTTTTATTTGTTTGTTATTTATGTATCATAATATTTGGTCAAACAACAACTGAATTAAAGCCTAATATAATATAGTAATCATTAAGTAATAGTAGCCAATACAACAAAAAGCAATTATAATAATTATATGTATTATTATATAATGTATTATAATTAATATTGCATATTGAATTATTTTTGGATGATCTTTGGTCAAAGAACAATGGAATTAAAAACAAATATAATATAGTAATTATTAAATAATAGTGGCCAATATAAATAATTATAACACAATAAACAATAAACAAACACCTAATTATTATAATTAATATCGCATATTTATTTATTTAGGATGATTTTTGGTCAAAGAACAATGGAATAAACACCAATATCATTAAATAATAGAAGTCAATATAAATAATAATAATTATAACATTTTAAAATAAAAAACAAATAAATACAAATGTAATATTAATAATTATGTATTTATTTATTTATGTAGGATGATCTTTTGTCAAAGAACAAAGGGATAAAAACCTACTAAATGACAATGGCAAAGTGAATCAATGTGTGCCCTGATAAAGGAAAACATACAATATGAGAAACTTTTCACTGCATGTGTGTGTGTGTGTGTGTGTGTGAGAGAGAGAGAAGGTGAGTGTCCTACAGATGCTGTATGAAGTGTGGTGAATCTGATCTGATTAATATCTGTCTGTGTAAGCTTTGAAATCCCATAACTTATCCAGTGTTTACTAGACTAAGTGGTTTTATTACTACATACACTATCCACATATCCACACACATTAATACTTACCCAATTTGTTATTTACTAAAACTGAGTCTGTGTGCGTTTGCATTGTGTGCTTGTGTTGTGTGTGCGCATTATACAGCATATCTCTGAGTCTGAAGGAGACATGGGGAAAAAACCCTTCACTTATTCCCCCATTTTGAGAAATTAAACTCTTGTACTTGATCCAGCTAACAGGATTTTCTTAAATTACTTTATAAAAGACCATCTTTTAACTTCCCTCTCTCACATGCAATCCATTCATTAGTAGGTCTGCCTGAAGGGCCTCCCCACATCAATTGCTTGGGTTAAAGTTACAAACTTAGGCAGCTCTGTGATGCTCAGCGCTCATGGTGGTTTGCGGAGGCGGGGGCCAGAATTATTAATTTCTCAAGTATTAGAAAAAATAACGAGATTGAATTAAGAGTATTGGCCCTCTGTTATCCTGGGCGGCTAGCCTCGGGGTCCGACTGTGGTGGAGGACATTATGCAAATGCTTTCTCTCTATATCTGCTCTCTCCCTCTCTTCCTTTCTCAGTGTTTCAGTGTCTCTCGTTTTTTCATTCTGCACTCTGTCTTCTGCTACTTCTATAGCTTTAGTTCAGTGTTTCATTCTGCTCTTTTTTTTTCCTCACTTGTCCCTAAACTTCATACACTTTACAAGAATAGAATTCTCTGTTTCTTCCCATCTCTCTTTTCTCTGTTTCTCTAATCTCAGAGCAGGATGAGATTGTGACGGGTCCCATAAAAGAGACAGCTGTCAAAACACGGCCTGTTCCTGTCATCCCAGCCCTCCCTCTTTCTCTCTCTGTTTCTCTCTCTCTCTCTCTCTCTCTCTCTCTCTGAGGTGCTGATGCTCCTGCAATCTCTGGATGTAAAATGGGAGAGAGGATAATCTGCATCTGTGTCTGTCTCTGTTTTCTTTTCGCTCTCTTTTTTCCTCTTCATTTTCACTCTGACAGCTGGAAAAAGCTCCAAGCTCGAACACATTGTGTTGCTTCTCACTGCTCACATAACAATCAGTATTAACGAAACTTTTTGTTTTCCAAATCAACACTGGAATGACCGGTTTTCAGAGTTTACAGATTAGGTTTAACAGACCTGCGCCCTTAAAATAAAACCAAAATGAGTTTTACAGTCTTTTTACGAACTTTTTACGTTCCTGTAATGTCATAGGAGAACCTTTTTCGTTTTTGTTATGCCTCAAGACAGTGTTATAATTTCCTGTGATGTTGTCAAAGAACTTGTTCCTGTAATGCTAAAGAAGCAGTGTTAATCTTGTCAAAGAAATTACTGAAATGTATGTTTTATTGATTATGTTAACAATTATGGAGATGAGATGAAAAATGTGCATCTATGATGCTAATTAAATAGGGGCTTTTGCACCAGTGGAACTTTTTCATAGTTCTATAACTATTGGCGGAAGTACCTCTTTTTGGTGTGTTCGCACCACAGGAACTGCGATTTTAGTTATATGAACTCATTTTAGGGTGACTAAAGGGGCTTTCGCACCGGGTAGTTATAGGAACTATTTTTTTTCCCAAAAAATTTTTCCCTAAGGGCCATTTTCCTAGTTACATTCGCACTGCCAGAACTCTGAAGCAATGTCAACAACTGGAGGAAGGAGGACGCGATGATTGGAACTGAGTTTTTGTTGTGTGTCGTAAGTGTCGTGATAACGGAGGGGGAATGTAGGACGTATAAGCTATGCGACTGAAAGAGCAAAAAGGAGGGCTAAGAGATGAAAAATCTATGACAACTTGCAGTGCTACATTATATCATCGAGGCTGAGAAAAGAACACAACGCTGCAGATAAAGGCGACAGGGCCGTTAACGTTAGCTTTCTGTTATGTTTATGTTTTAGCACTGTTTTCCGTGTTCCTGGAGTTAGTTTGTAGAGTAAGTATATGTAAACTGCGTTTACATGGCTTTTTAACAAATTGCAGATGTTGGCGTTTCGTATGGCATGCGTTCAACCAATCAACGTACACTTACGTCACTGGTAGTTGAAGTAGAAGCTAATTTAGTCCCCCAAAAGGCGTTCCTATTACTAAAAATCTTCCCAGTTCCTGTGGTGTGAACACACCAAAAAATGGGTACTTTCACCAAAAGTTACAGGAAGTATGAAAACGTTCCTCCAGTGCGAAAGTCCCTTAAGTTAGCTCCTTCTTCACAGTCGGGTCTGACTAACCCAGCACAATAGGAACTACCATATGAAACACCGGCACCTGTCATTTTTAAAAAGCTGTGTAAACAGTTTTCATATACTTACTCCACAAACAAACTCCAAAACATGGAAAACAGCAATAGTTGAACCTACACCAAAGTTGTTGATGTTGTTGAATGCCATGCTTATATATAGTTCACCCAAAAATGAAAACTATCCCATAATTTACTTACCTTCAAGCCACCCTGGAAGCCATCCAGATGCTTGTGGTTGTGGCATGCGTGCGTTCATGAGGGAGTCGATTTCCGGAGGAAAGTTTTTTTTTTTGTTTTTTTTTTTTTGACTGAAATGCAGAGGATAGAGCAAAACACCAGTCTCGAATTAGAAGTTTAAAACGAGAAGTTTTAAAGAAAATATCGGAGTATTTCGAGATAATAGAAGAGGAACTTGAGTTTTTTGTCCAGGTCTATTTGTTTGAACTGGAGTACACTGACCAGGAACTCTTGTGTAACTTCTGCCGGAACTTTACTCTCTCATGAACCCGTGTATGGCCGTTGCCGGAAGCCAGTTATTATAGTTTATAAAGTTCTAAATATGGATATTTGTCTTACAAAAACCTATTGCTTTGCTTCAGAAAGCATTTATTTACCCACTGTAGTCGTATGGATTACTTTTATGATGGATGGATGGATGGATGAGTATTTTGGAACTTCAAAAACTCTGTGAAGAGCCAGGATATTATTTAATATAACTGATTGTGTTTGGCTGAAAGACGAAAGTCATATACACCCAGGATGGCTTGAGGGGGAACTATTCCTTTAAATGACATCGCTGTTGGCCGCCTTACGTCACTTCTGAGTTCCTACTGCTGGTGCGAATGCAACCAGGAAAATGGCCCTAGGGGAAAATTTAGTCCTCAGGGGACCACCCTGGTAGCTAGTTGCTATAACTGAGTTTCTATAACTACCTGGTGCAAAAGCCCCTAATGATGTTAATTAACATTGAGACCAAGATGTGATGAGACAAAATAACACAACTGCATATTAACAGTACACTATTTTTGAATGAAAAAATCTAGAAAGAATTTGATTTCAGATAATCCAAAGATAGTCAATAATGTTGTGGTTTAACCCACTTGAATAGCGAATGAACATCAGTTAATGACTAGGACATTTCTCACATAGTTTTTGTTAAGTGATGATACATATTAAATTAATATATAAAATGTTGGAATATTTGGTTACATCTTGCACTTTCTTGTCTCAGTAAAATTGACTAAAATCTATCAATATGACATGATGAAATATTCACTAAATTTAAATATTCTCATCAAAAAAAAAAAAAAAAAAGAACTGTGTAGAAATTAAATTAATACTGAGAACTGTTTTAAGTTCTTTGAAAGACTTTATAGTTCATGTGATGCCAGAAAAAGACCTTTTTCCCCAGAAAAACTTCTATATATTGGAGTCTCAAAGAACTCTGGAGAGCTTCCCTTATCAACTATTAATAGATAATACTCAACACACTGATCAGAAGAACACATAATGTGACATGAAGGACTTTTTAAATTTCCAAATAACAATATAGTCAACTCAAGTATGTTAAAAATGATATTACTACTGATATGAAGAACCATTAAATTATTTTCGAAAAGGTTAGAATTACTGTATAAAACTGACTTTAATCAGTGCTTAAGGTGTTGCTATGCGGTTAGAAGGTGGTTGCTAAGGTGTTTTTTTTTTTGGTGGGGGCTAAGTGATTGCTCACTTGTCAAAGTTAAAAGAGCCCAACCCTAGTTTCTGTGATGTTCTGGTCTCTAGATAGGACTCAGATCAATACAAGGCTAAGTGAATTTTTTTACTGTCTGCACAATTTGAGATGTAATTCAAACGATGAGTTACGCACTAAAGCAGGGCTGGGCAACTCTGGCTGTCGTGGTCCACTGTTTTGTTTGATTAGGGTTAGAGAGGGTTAGGATTTTTATCACTCATACTATACATGGTATCTAACAAAAATGTTTAATTTAGAAAATCACTAACCTTTCACAGGTTGCTTTATCTTTACACATTTTGTCTATAAGATGTTCCGTACATTGCACTTTTAAAATCATTGAAATACACCATGTAATTAAAATATATTGTGTATAAATTAAAATGTAAAAATAGCTAAATCATTCATTAATATTCACAATAGGTTGCTTTCTGCTGTTTCAAATAAACACATCTTCAAGGGCACATAATACTTAGGGTTATTATACTAAACCAAAAAGTATGAAAAATAGTAATAGTGATGCTCGCCTTAGCAGTATTACAATATTTTAAAGTTGCCATGAAATCAAAATTGACTACTACTTTTTTTTTTATAGAACATTGCAGTGCTTATTATAAATTATTTATCTGTGCACATCATTTATTTTTAATTCATAAACCCTCGTAATCTTTAATCAGAAATGTTAACCTCCCTTCCCCCTCGAAACAGCATCTGTTCTCTTCATGTTTCGACTAAATATCCTCCACAACTGACTGCAAACTACCATTCAGATCTGCGACTTCCCATGATCCAATCAATTCCTAAAGGACGAAAATCAAATTCCTCCCTACATTTCTCTCATTCCAGAAGCTGTTTCACTTGGATATACATCACAATAAGGAAGAATTATTGCAACTTCCGTTTCATGCCGACTTTAAATGGTAAACTAGCTTCTTGGTTTTTGATAATATAGTAGAGCCATAAGAGGATAGAGGGCAAGATGGTTTTGATGTTTTTGACATCAGGATCAGAATAGCAGTCCTGGTAGGGTTTAGGATCAGCTGGCAGAGTTCAGGTCTCTTCCTCCAGCTTCAGATGAAAGGCGAGTAAGTACGGACAGATCTGATGTCAGTAAATATTAGCTTTACACCTGCCTCTACATTTGTATGTATATATGTTTCCTTGATTCCTTGACAAGCTGATTGCATATTCAGGGCCAGATGTTGCTGGAGTTGTAGCTCAGGAGAGTGAGGGAGAGCGGTAGAAAGGAAGGGAGGGGGGCTCCTGTCAGAGGAGAAGGTAATTGGCCCCCAGGCGATGGCGGGTACAAAGAGAGAGTGCGAGAGAGGCAATAGCTCTCGTCCTCCGCTCCCCCTCACCGTCTCTCATCTCTGGTTCTCGGCAGATCTGATAAAGATAAACGTGTGGCAAACGTGTCATTTGATGAAGGAGGCTCTGGGCAAACACAGGCGACATGATGAGCCTGTGATCTGCCTGCATGAGTGTCAGCAGGGGACGGGCCAGAGATCTCAATCCAGAGCCCTGCTCTCACTCTTTCAGATTCTCTGACTCTCTCGTCTGTACAATTGATAGTGGTGTTGTACATTAAAATCAGGCACATTTCCATTTATTTCATAGCACATGGATTTTTTTTTTGACTAAGTTCCCTGATCCAGACCCAGTTATGCCACATATTCTTAAAAAAAAGCATTCATCAAGAACTATGTCTATAGATTGAGAACAATCATAAAATACATAAGTATAATATATATGAAAAATTATTTATATTATATTGTACATATGTCTCCTACGCTGTTGACATAGTGAACGCAGCGCAGCTCTTCCGTGTTTACGTTCAAACGCCGGCTCAGTATTGGCCGATGCTGTACATGTGAGAACCATGATGTATGCGTGTGATGCTGATGCAGGAGCTGGCCAATAATGAGCCGGCGTTCGGACGTACAACACGAAAGCGCTGCACTGTGCTTACTACGTCAACAGCGTAGGAGACTGACAGGGAAGAGAATAAATTGTTGAATAAACTTGTTGTTTTTGCACACAAAAAAGTATTCTCGTTGCTTCATAACATTAAGGTTGAACCACTGTAGTCACATGGACTATTTTAACATTGTCTTTACTACCTTTCTGGACCTCAAAATGTGCAATGATGTTGCTGCCTATGTGTGATACAGAAACCCTCAGATTTCATTAAAAATATCTTAGTTTGTGTTCCGAAGATGAACGAAGGTCTTACGGGTGTGGAGCGACATGAGGGTGAGTAATTATTGACAGAAATTTCATTTTTGGGTGAACTAACCCTTTAAGATCTGACTCCATTCATTCAACAACTAATTGACAGAAGTCCCCACCCTACATTTTTTCTTTTCAATAACTCGGATGTACGTCAAAATACAGAAGAAAAGATCTGTCGTTGCTTCTGTTACATCATGACTTTAAGGAGATATTTGTTTTATTTTCAGTTTTGGTACCTTGTTGGGAACCACTGATCCAAAGCATACTAAAGCATTCACATAGAACAGGAAACAGGAAGCACCAGTGGAGGAAGTAGGAATCATGAGCACGTTTTTGGACTACCTCTATGAAATTAATTGTGTGCTCATATATTTGAGAAAAAGAGAGCAAGGAGCTTTGTCAATGGAGTGTGTTTCTCTCTCAGTGTGTGTATGTGCGCGCACTCACGTCACCCAGCTTTGAAAGCCAAGCCCCCTGGGCAAGGGCTGTGAAGAGCTCGAATGAGACATGCACAATCAGTTCCACTCTTTAAACCTCTCTCAGAAGCATATCTACTGCCACAGTGCTGTCTTCATGGGCCTCTCCATCAGTTAGTGGGCTGTGATCTGGCACCCAGCTCTGGCATATTCTTCCTGGTCTCAATGAGGTGCAGATGGAGACTCTTTTGCCTTTAATATCTCTTCTTATTATTTTTTTAATGGTATCATTACTCAATTCACGCTATTCTATCTTAATTTCTACTGACAAATTGTTTCTTTTTGAAGGAAATATCTTTGATTTTCATCTTTCTTGGGGATTCTTCACTACATCTAATTTCTGTCCTCTTTCTCCTTTCTATCTCCAGTTTCTTATATGCTGCATTCCATCCAACTTAGAAAGTCTGAATTTCTATAGTACTTGAAAAAGTACAATGGCCACTTGACTCTTGTCAAAGTTTCTACATTACGTTAACATACATGTGCAGGTGTGTAAAACACAGGAAAAATAAAACTTCTGATTAAAAGATTAGTTCACTTCAGAATTAAAATGTCATTAATAATAATAATTTACTCGCCCCCATGTCATCCTAGATGTTTATTTCTTTCTTTCTTCAGTCGAAAAGAAATTAAGGTTTTTAAAGAAAACATTCCAGGATTTTTCTCCCTATAGTGGACTTCAGCGGCTACCAACGGGTTGAAGATCAAAAATTCCAGTTTAAATGCTGCTTCAAAGGGCTCTACACGATCCCAGATGAGGAATAAGGGTCTTGTCTAACGAAGCAATCAGTCATTTTCGAAAAAAAAAAAAAAATATATATATATATATATACTCTTTAACCACAAATGCTCGTCTTGCACTAGCTCTGCGATGCGCCATGCATTATGTAATCACGTAATGACAAAGACCCTTATTCCTCGTCAGGGATTGTGTAGAACCCTTTGAAGCTGCATTTAAACCGGAATTTGTGATCTTCAACCCATTGGTAGCCATAGGGAGAAAAATCCTGGAATGATTTCCTCAAAAACCTTCATTTCTTTTTGACTAAAGAAATAAAGACATAAACATTTTGGATGACATGGGGGTGAGTAGTTTATCAGGAAATTTTAATTCTGAAGTGAACTAATCTTTTAAACAGCCCCAGTACATAACTAATAAAGTTTTCACTTTTGAATCCACTTTTTACATCTTATTCTGAATGGCAAGCTGAGTGACAGAAAAATAATCTTTTTACAATATATAAATAAATATGTTTGTGCACATTTTCTGTTGATTATTACAAGAATAATTCATCAAATTAGGACAAAACATTATAACTAGGTATATGTCCAGATGCACGGTGAAGACAAGCACATTTTTAGCTTTTTAAAGAGCTGAATCAGGTGTCTGGTGTCCCAGTGAAGTTTCACAGGTTGCAGTGGGTTTTTTGCACCCAATCTAGCACTAAGAATCAAGTGCTAATAAATGACTATTGACAGGCTATGTATTGTAAGATAATTTGTTCATCAACATACCACATGACTAATGCCGCCGTTATGCAGAAACACACGCAGCTCCGTTAGGCTGCTGACATGCGTTTAGGGGTGGGATATGGGAGGAGGGAAGGGTGGTGCCTTTGCAGGGTGCCTCTCCGGGGGTCACCATGTTTGACTCTTCCCACAATCCCCTTAGAACAAAGGCGTCATTGACAGGAGGAATGTGCCAGGCCACCAGCTAACATGCTAACACCCTCCTCGAGCTCCCTCCCCCTTAACACACGGGGTCTAACCAAGTGATTAGTTGGGGATTAAAATATTTGCTGTGCAAATACCTGCCGTGGCTGTCCGAATCAACGCCACAGTGTAGTTCAAAGACACTTGTTGAACTCGAGCGAGACCTCTAAACTCATGCCTCCGACCCACCAAGACAGCTTCTCATCGAACCTCTAGATGTCTACTAATGAATGGACCCTAGTCACCTTTGCAAGACACAAACAATAGACCTTCTAGAAGAAAAATGTTCACCCAAAAAAAAAATTTGTCATCTTTTACTGATCCTCATTGGTGTTCCAAACCTTTATACATGTATTTCCTCAGTGAAACACAAAAGAAGATATTTGTAAAATTGTTGGTAACCAATTGATTACCAAGGTATGGACAAAAATCACTGAGACGTTTCTCAGAATATCTTCTTTTATGTTCCACAGAAGAAAGTCATGCAGCCAACACTGTTTACATGTATACTTGAGCTACAGCGGGTTTTGGGGTGTAGATGACCTACAGTCCAATCTCACTGTCAAAGTATACTGTTCATGATACAAATGTAATGAAATTTGTGAAAAATTTTAAGGTCTTTACAGTCTTTCGAAGCATGTGCAGAGGCTTGTATGCTAATTGTAACTTGTATGCATGCTGGATGAAGGTGCAAATTTTGTAGACAAAAAAGGTCCACTGTCAATTATCAATGTACACTCTAAAAAAAATACTGCGTTAAAAAAAAAACCCAAGTTGGGTTAAAAATGGACAAACCCAGCGACTAGGTTGTTTTAACCCAGCGGTTGGGTTAAATGTTTGTCCAATGTGCTGGGCAGTTTTATTTAACCAAACTATTGTTTAAAACTTACTATATGGCTGGCTTAAAATGAACCCAAAATAGGTTGGAAATTAAAAATCAGACACATAATTACTAGAGGCAACAGTAATAATCAAAAGGTGAACATTTATTAATAAACAATTTAATAAATGTTTGTTTAATTATTATTCATTAAACATATAAATGTTAATTTTCAACATACTGTGGGTTCATTTGAAGCAAGCAATACAGTAATTTTTAAACAATAGCTGAGTTAAATAAAACTAACCTGCAAGTTTGGCAAACAGTTAACCCAACCGCTGGGTTAAAACAACCCAATTGCTTGCAAGCCAATTGGTTTGTCCATTTTTAACCCAACTTGGGTTGTTTTTAACCCAGCATTTTTTAGAGTGTAGTGATGCACGCAAATGCTGCTTACATCTTTCATTTTAAGCAGCTTTCTGTTGGTCAACACAGCAAATTCACCATCTTGGGGGATTTTTCACCCTTGCACGGAATTTGTAGTTGCAGAGATTCCTTTTCACCTTATTTTTCAAGTAAGCTATTTTCTGTGAATGTGCAAGACTTGCGATTCATTAAGGGCGTGACACACCAAGCCGACGGTCCGGTGTCAGCCAATGTCGGGTCGTTGTGGAGTGTCTGTCGACCCAGTTTTTGCTCTGTTTTCCGCATTAGTCGGACAACCATTGGTCACATTTCGGCCGATTGAGTATGTTGAATTGGCATCGATAAGAGAGATCACTGTGATTGGCTCTTCAGCTTAGCAAAGAAAAACGATGTAAGGGAAGCGACAAAGAGGGCACACACAGAGGGCACAAACAGTCATAAGATGGATTAACATGACTGGACTTAAAAATGTAACCCCACCTTCAGTCTGACTTAAGTTAGTCTTATTAGTCCAAATTTTTCAGGTGCATTTAAAAGTGTGTATGGCTTTAGTGTGAATGAATCAAACTTCTAAAGTTCATGTAATGCAATTATAGTGTCAGTATCATTTTAAGGAAATCATTTTTAAGGCAAAATATCTTTTATTTAAAACAATATTGTGATCAACATGTCTTATTTTTTTCTTTGTTTGTTATTATGACCAGCTGTTATTAAACAAAGAACTTTCATAAAAACTAATTTCTTGCGCACACTAGCTGCCAAATGCATTATGACTCCATGGGTTGAAACAATGCTGACTGTATACACACACAAACACACACAAACCCCAAACCATCAGTCCGACCACAACCTGTGCCTACAACAATGTGACCTGTACTTGGTTTTTGCCATCTTGTGCAGTTCCTTTATTAAGGAGCCCTAACCCCTACGACTCCAACCTTTAGTATTATATTTAGCCTCCAGCAGTCATTTGGCACCAGTTTCTCTTGATTTTCGGCTGCCTTCCTCCACACACCTTTCATCACGCTGCATTTACTTATGTGCGGCTGGTTGTTGAAGCAAAGATTTAATTACTTTCTGTTAAATTAATTTGAGAAGGAAAATAAACAGGCTGGTGGTAGGTCTGAGGAACAAAAGGCAGGGAGATGCTGGGAGCGAGAGCGGAGAGTGAGCATTGCTGAATGAGGCGAGGGACGCGGGGGAAAGGAAAAAAGCCGACAGGTTTCAATTAAACAGACCCCTAGCAGCTCAGACCAATGCTACCTGCAGCCCTTCAGAAACTTATTGATGCAGTCCATATATAAACATCAATCACTGTCAGGCCGTCTTGTGTTCGTTCATTCACACCACTGTGACTGCATGTACATTTATTAAGATGTAAGGTCCACTTTTTAATCTTTAAGTCTGCAGTAACTTAAAGTGATAGTTCACCTAAACAGAAATAACTTTCTGTCATTATTTATTCACCCTCATGACTTTCTAAACCCGTATGACTTTCATTCTTTCGTGAAACACAAAATAAGAACGTTTTTACACTGGTCACTCTTTTCCATGAAAATATAATTAATAGGGTCTGCAGCTTTTAAAATTCAAAAGGAAAAAAGCACCTTAAACATATCATAACAGTATACAACTCATGCACTATATTTCACATCTTTTGAAGTCAACAGTAGCTTTGTGTGATAAATAGGCCCTTATTGAAAAAAAAATTTCATTGAATCAGTTTGATTCCCAAGACTGGTTTAAATTATTAATTCTGGTTTAGGATAGATTTGATTAAAGTGTAAACATATTGGCAGTGCAGTAATGACTCAAATTAATGCTGTACAGAAGACGTGATGTTTTGCCCAATCAGATGCAAGGGCCGTTTCAGTGCCACCTGGATGTGCAAATTAAATATTGAAGCCATAAACCTATTTGTTAACCACAAATAGAAAATAATTTTGTTAAACAAAACAAAACAACAAAAAATGAGCTGTCTTTTCCTTTCCTGGTTTTTCTTTCCAAATAGAAAATTAAATGGTCAAAAAGGTACACAGACCTTTTACTTGGGGTCATCTTTTTATTAGGATTTTTTGCTCCTAGAATATGAATAGTAATATTGTATGTAATTATATTTAATATTTCATCCATGGTGACACAACACAACTTATTTTAGTGTTGACATAATGTTAAAAATTTTAAGATTTCGTTTAGATTAGATTTTTGATGACAAAATAGTGTTATTGAGTCACAATAAACAGAAGTTGCTTTTGCACGGAGATTCTTCCTGTAGACGTAAGAGGAACTTGTTGCAACCCTTGAAATGTATGGTTAAATTAAGGAAGTCAACATGTAAGATGCTCTAAATTTCTTATATATATATATAAGAAATTCAGAGCATCTTATATGTTGACTTCATACATTACACAGTATATTGTGTAATGTATGAATACTCAGCTCTTTTGATGAATAAATACCTCTTTTGATCACGCATTGCATATTTTGGAGTACATAGACAAACTTGTCCTTCACAGTGAATTGACAATATTTGCGAACTCTTTTCACAAAGTTTTCCATCAGGTCTTTACTAATTTGTCTTTGGCATTAGCAGGGCTGTGAGGTTAGTGAGGTGAGTCAGCACTATGTACAGGGCCTGTTTTTAATGCCTTATTTTGGACTCACACCAGGGCTTTTAAGAATACCACTCCCCTCCACATCTCACATCCATCACTGCTGTGGCCACACACACGTGTGTCGTACTTCATATTTAGAGCATTTTCAGAACTGTTGGAGAGAGGTGGCGCCTATGTCAACTTGATTATTTTCCAGTGACTTTGCTGCTGCCTTACATACTGTACAAAAAAAGAAAATATATTTATTCCTCACATGCAGGTTTTAATAAGCCTAGAGTCATACAAACACATGCACACACACATATAGTGTGTGTAAATATATGTATTCCAGCGAAAATTTTGCTACCTTGATAAAGACCATTCAGGTTGGTTTCAAATTGATCAATATTCTAATACTAATTTAGAGGCATTATAAATATAACTCTAACTTCATTCATTTATATTAAATGAATGTGCATATCTGAAAGAGATACAAATAGAAATGTTTGTCATTCTGTTTTATATTCCTGCCAGAGGAAATCCTTAAAAAATATTCCAGAGCAAAACGACAGACATGTTTTTTTAAACTACGTATAAAATAAACATCTTTAAAAAGAGTTTAACTGTCACATGACTCGAACAGCTTCCGGGTGGTCACAGTTGTGTCTCTCAGCTATGTCTGCCCACCCACAGAACGTAGGTGTTGGTAAATGAGTGGAAAATTTGGATGGGGAAAGAGTGTGTGTGATTCTCTGTAGCCCTCAGCAGACTAAACCCATTATGCTACCTCCATAAGATCTGTGTGATGTCAATGTAGTGGAGGTGGTTTGCCAACAAATTATCCTTTTCACATGCATCATGTTGGTTTGAGAATTTCAACTCTCTCCAATGTAAACAGTCACGTGTACTGAGGCACAAGCACACAAGATGATATCCATGAGTGCACACATCTACTCATGTGTGCGTACATATACCACTAAACATCTCCAGACCTAGCCAACAGGTATATAGTCACCAAAGTCACCAACATACTTTTTTTTCTTCTCTTAAACTGACTATCACTCAGGGGTAGCGAAGCATAGCCTGTAATCTATAAGTGGGATGTGTTTAAAAGGACCCCATGAGCTCTCTTAATCACTTTATCAAGTTGTAAGATCAATAAAGCTTAGTGTCTAGGCCGTTTTATTATAGATGGGCAAAACTGAGGCAGTGTACTCCGCAAACATTCTTCCTGGCACTTGTGCATTTTTTGCATTAAAATTAAGTAGGATTAAGTGAGTTAGGAGTTGTGTGTGTTGCTTTATGGAAGTTCAGCATCGATCCCTCAGGCTTTGGGTCATGTGACGATTGCTAAATGGGCCCTGTGACCAGCTGCAGGCAATTTAATACCACACGCACATATGCATTTACTTATTTTAAATAACAAAATATGTAACATTAATGATGCCTTAAATTAAAACATTATCATTTATTGTTTAACTTTTAAATATTAATAGTATGTCATTGACATAAGTTTAAAAAAAACATTGTAGTATGCTGTTAAATCAGCAGTGGAAATATCTTGACACATTTTTTTTTTCTTTATAAGAACTAGATCTATTTTTTTACCCTTTTGCAAAATGTTTTTTTTTTTTCCTTATTTTCAACATTAAATTTTCCACAATTTTTAGATGTAAATTTTAAATAAGAAAAAAATTGGTAAACTGTAACATTTCTAATCAAAGCATATGTTCAATATACTTTATATTCACTCTAACCCCCACTTAAATTGTAATAGTGTTTAGTTTAGTTGTTAGTTTAATTGTTTAATTGAGCACACTTCAGTTGAAACAAGGGATTTCAGTGGTGTGTTATCAAATTTTGGTTGGAAAAAAAAGCATTCTTGCAATGAAATAAGTCTTTATTTCATTGCACACCAATTTTAACATTGCAAGAATGCTTTTTTTCCAACCAAAATTTGATAACACACCACTGAAATCCCTTGTTTCAACTGAAGTGTGCTCAATTATTCCCACTTTAATTAAGTCAAGTTCCGGAACACTAGAAATCAATTCAGTTTCTGTTGATTTGTGTTCTTTTGTAAAATGTTTTCTGTTTCAGTGTTTTTCTATGATCTATAAGCCCTGTTAAGAAATTGAAAATTTTCTGGTGTGTGTTAAAGAGACAAAAAGAGGGAGATAGAGGGCAAGAGATACACAAACTCAGAGAATGTGATGTCTGTAACTGTGGGTGGCATGAGGAGCAGGCTACCTAATCTGCTGTGCCTCACTACACCCTAAACAAGGATTAGACACCATGGCCAGGCCTCATGACTGCCCTGCTGCCATAGCACACACACAGACCGCATTTGTGTTTGCGTCAACTTCTAATCCATATTAAATAAGTTTACACAGCCTTAACAAGGCTTTTGGTCAACTCAATGGCATGACAGCCCTCACTTCTCCAAGTAGGCAGTATACATGATGCTGAAGTAATTCCTAATTACATAAATAATTGTTATCTAGAAAGTTCATTCACTCACTCACTCAATGTAATATTGATATTTTAGTACGTTTTTATGGAAACAGCCCTTAACATCACAAAACATCAGAATGTAAATGTGTATAGCCAACACCTCATCAAACTGTTTGATGGATGGATGGATGGATGGATGGACAACAACTATAGTTTTGAGAAGGTTTGGGTTTCTTTTAGAATAATTATTGATAGAAAGTTGAAACGTCTGGATTTTGTCAGTAGACTGTTTTCAATGACGCAGACCAAACCCTTTTTTTTTTTTTGCACATTTGATGCTTTACCAAGAAAAAAAAAATGTTGCATGTGCCCATCAAAAGAGCATCTAGGTCGAAGATTTGTGTTTTCTGTGAAAATTACTTGTCTTGAGTCATCAGCTCAAGTCCAAGTAATAAGTAATTGCAACAAAATCAAAGTGAAGTCTCAAGTATTCTAATATTTACCAAGTCAAGTCATCAAGACTTCAAAATTGTGATTTGAGTCTCACCCGGGTCCACATATGAGATAGATGCATATACAGATAGATTTTCTCAAGGGGAAAATTAGTTAAACTAATGCATTACTTTTCCCATCCTAGTTAGTAAAGTGTAATGGAAGAATTAATTGCTTTTGCTGCAAGTATCCAAACCATGTGAAGAGGTGCATTCCTGATAGAAAATATAAGTTCCAGAGCAAGTGTGTCTCCTGGAAGAGTGAAATCCTCCCCATGAGAGCTATTTGTCAGGGTGCCTGCCTACTCTCTTTGCCATCGCTGTTCGGTGTAAATATTCATGAGGATTTGAGTAGTATAAATAGCAGAGGTGTCCACACTGCCACAACGCTCTCTATCTATGCAGAGAAAAAAAGACAGCTTAATGGGCTTATTATGAGGCACATTACATCACCAATGCCCAATTAAAAATCTCCATAAGAGGAGAGGAGGCAGCTTATGCTGGTAAACTTTGAACAGTGTGCTTTAAAAGTTGAAAGTAAAGGCAACTTGTGACTGTGAATTTGGGAACATGCTCAAAGGAGTGATGATATTAGAAGCCCTTGAGACTATAAATAAGGGCAACCAAGGTCACTGTTTTGAATCTAGATGGAATAGTATTGTATTGTAGGTGCAGATGTCTGCGTATCATTCAAAAATGTGTTTGGTTTTGTTGCTTAGGTAATCCAAATGTGCTGAACAATTTTTATGTGGTCAGAGATTGATGGGTAGTTTGAAAAAGTCTGTGCACCACTTTAGAGGACTCTGAACAAAGATGCAGACATTAAACAAAATAAAGTCAAACGTTCTTGATGTCTTTTAATTTAAGATTTATAGTTTGTTCTATAAACACCTACTGAAATATCTCTTAAGATTTTTCAGTAGTCCAATGATGTTACAATCAACATTTAAAATGGTAAAGTTCTGGATGTGTGGAGAATAACTGAAACAGGTCAGATTCTCGAGATAAAGAAGGTGGGGCCATGCAGTGTGGGGTATATGTAAAGTTAGGTTAATAGGTTTTGTAGGGGAGCTCGACGATCACCTAGAATGTGCAACACATTTCTGAGAACATGTCATGGATGCCTGCAACTTGTGTTATAAACAAATACAGCTGCAATGGCAGGTGGGCAGGTGTGAAAGAGATGGGAGCGAAGATGTAGAACAGCAGTCTCATGATGAGTCCAACTCTGATAGCGAATTGGGGATTGGGCTCAGTCAGGACCTAGAAGACGACTGGAAAGAAGAAGAAAGGGGTGAGAGAAAAGAGATGCAGAGAAATACTAGAGGACAAAAGTCAGCAGGCAATAGCCGCAGGCAGCCCCTAAGGACTGGAAGCACCCTAGTCTCCAAGGCCTCCCCTCACTGGGTGCTGGTCCAGATGCAGATGTGGAAAAGGGAGAGACAATCAGGCCGGGCAGCACGATGGGCATGAAGGGAGGGAAATGGGTAGAGAGAAAGAGAGGGGGAACAAGTACCATCCCCGCCGCTTTTTATCGCAGCCATTGATCGTGGCATGTGTGCATTGATCCAAGTCGACCATCTGCTAGAGTTAGATAAGCATGTGAGGGTCTGGGCATTGTACTGTCACTCAGAGAGAGAAAGAGAGAGGGAGAAAGTGAGAGATGGGGGAAAGAGAGGGAGAGAGACAGCGAGAGATTAAGCGGAGAAATAGTGAGACAGTGCGAAAGACAGTGAGAGAGAATGTTAGAGACAGAGGAATAAAGAGATAGGGTAGAGTCAGTGAGAGAGGAGAGAAGTGATGATGATGGGGAGGGAGGGAGGGAGGGATGGATGGATGGGGGTTTGCTTCTGCTGCAGGGAATTACGGAGGCAGGATTAGCCTCTTCACTCCCAGGAAACTGAATTTTAAACGGCTGTCTCCTGGCTCTTTCCTTTTCTCTGTCTCTTTCACTCTCTCCCATGCTAACCCTACCCTCACAGAGCCTTTTTCTCTCTCAACTGTACCTCATCAGATCTGTACCTCATCAGTGTTTGGATACCCTATGTTCCAAGCGATGGAGTCACTACTAGGCAGTAACATCATATTTACCCTGAAGGTCTACAAGTCATCCAAGTTCCCCCCAGACTCTTTGTCTGTCTCCTGGTCTCAAATCACATATGTTCTTTTTATTTGCCTGTTATAGAAGTGTTCTCTGGCCTACCCTTGTCTTCCAACCTTTTCCAATCACTGCCTGCCACATAGAGAGCCACAGAAATGCAAGCATTCACTTTATATATATATATTAGATAAACATTAAGATGGAAACCACCCCCTGCAAACAGTATTAACCTTCTCTTTGTTGACTTTCAGCAAAAAAAAATTGCCTAGAAGGAGGTCTTCCAACTCTGAAGATTCATGTGATCATGACAGTGACTGTTGTAATGTCCTCCATAATTATAATGGAGGTAAAGACCTAGATTTCTCCAAAGATGATGTGATTTTTTTTGATGATTTGGGGAGTTTCTTGGTTCCTGAAGAAGGCCCCCTCTTTGCTCTTGTTCTTGAGTCTTATTTGGGGGATGAATATTAAGGTTTTGAGGGAGTCTTGCGGCATACCCTGTTGCCACGGAGCCCACAAAAGAGCAACAACAGCTTTCCGAGGGACACAAGGTATTCTGCCACCCACACCTCCTTTAGCCTTCTCCGCCCTCTGTCTTTCCATCCCGCACTTCATTCTCTCTGTTGTGGCAACTTTTTACTTCACTTCATTTTCCTCTATAGAATGTGCACATTGGGGTCTGACTCCCAGTTAGGACTGTGCCATTGTTGAGGTGTGTGTGGGGGGGGAGGTTCCATTGGGTATGGGGGGATTAGCAAGGCCGGTTGGATCATCTTACAGCCGCCAGCCCCCCTCCCGACCAGACCCACGGACAATGGGGATTAAACTTCTCTTATTCTTCCCCCCAAATCGACGGGATGACAAAGACGGTATTCCTCTGGGCCTTTTAACACCGGGCTGCACAGCTGAAGTTACGGTCGGGGGTGGCTAGGGACTGCAAGAGGGGGTGTAGGGGCGCCTTGAAGAAAATTAATCCTATGGAATTTTCTCCCTCACCTCTCCTTCTCCTGCTCATGGAGCTTTGTGGCCCCTCTCTGCTATCTTGCCCCACCAATCACAATGAACGAACACACACGTAAGTTGGTGAAAGGGGCACAAGAAGGATAACACTGACGCCTTGCTCCGTATTTAACACCCTAAAAGAGAAACCAGCAGACGCCAGCCAGGAACGCTTTGAGTAAAGACCGATAAAGATCTACGTGAACTGGTGTGGCAGCACAGGCCGACGTGTCAATAAGCTCGTTTGGCAGTTGACAGTGATAGCTTTAATTAAGTTTCTTATACACCGGTCTCCCGCTGGACATCCACTTAGTTTAATCACCATATGTCATTCAGAGGCGGCCTACACGCGTAATAGCCTTTTGAGTGCCTCTCGCATCATTTCCACACCATTGCAGCTTGTTCCCACTGTATTTGTGCTGGACTGGAAGTGCAGTGTGTTGTGCAGGTACTAGACATGCATCAATTATATTTTCCTAATCCATGAAGGGGATTTGAACCAACATCCAAAGGAAAGGAAAAGAAAAGACAGCTTTGGTTATACTAATAGTTTGATGTTAGAGCATCAAAATGAGCATCAGATTTCAGTCCACTGGAACCTGCTGCTGCTGTAGCTGGCAGACCAGCATAGCTATACTGTTTATCACCAAAATCTTGTTGACCAGCTTGTTATTTTTGGTGTAACTTTTTGACAGAGTAGTCTCACAATTTAAGAAGCCTGATGAAATAGTTGCTGGTATGGCTGGTGAACTGGCATAGCCATACTATTCACCTGCAAAACCGAGCTAGTGTACCTGGTTGCCTAGCATAATCTTTCTTGTCTGACCAAGAAAGTCATGTTAGCTTTGATGCCTGGTGAGGTCATCCTATTTTATGCTGGTGACCACCAATGCTGCATTTTTTGCTGGGTAATCTGACCTGTAGAAACTAAAGGCCCCGCTATATTCGTTGCAAAGTTCTTTGTTGTTCTTCACTTAAGGCCTCGATATAGTTCAAGCGAAATCGAAGAATGAACTGATGTGACATAATTTCAAACAAAATCAGGCCAAAACAAAGTTTGTTTGGTGTTCGTTTTAGGAGTTCAAAACAGCTTGCCAAAGCGAACTTTCCGGAAAAGTTCACTCCGGCTGGTAAACACCTTCGTACTACCATTGGTCCGTGGCAATTATGTAATAGGTAATTATGTAATTATTGAGAGGAAAGTGGGCAGGACATATTTACATATTCATCTAAACAGCGCTCTCAGCAGAGTTGGTGGCGTTAGAGGTTCGCTAATAGAATATCATTAACCATGTATTTCAAACTTTTACCCCTAAATGAAGAACAAAAAAGAACTTCGCCTTGAGTATATCGGGGCTTTTAAGGATAAAAAGAAGTTTGAAATTTGGAGGGGTAGATGCTGTTAGCAAACATCCCAACACTGCCCTCACTGCTGGGAGCGGCGTGTAGATGAATATATAAATATGTGCATGTACTTTTCCCTCAACAACAAAATAAACAGCAATGGGGGGGGGAAAAACAGCAATTAAGAAAGCATTCTAGCAATGTGTTTGCACGACCTCTGTGTTTCGGCACTCCAATCAAGTGATGTCATGTTTATTTATTTAGCACTTTATACAATAGATTGCTTTAAAGCAAGCAGCTTTACAGTATTATACATGTAAACAGTGTAAGGGTCTCTCAATTAGAAATGCAACTTCAATTTCTACTATAAAGCAGCTCTCCAGTGTGTTCACATTTTTACTCGTGTCTGACCTCAATGGACTTGACTTAAAAAAAATGAACCAGAGAGGATTTCCACGTCAAAGAAGGTGGAGTGCCAGAGCACACCTACTTATTATGTAATCACCACAGACCAATGGTAGATCTAAGGCATTTTACCTGCCGGACTTTTACAGAAAGTTCACTTTGACAAGCTGTTTTGAACTCCCAAAGCATTCCGTCCTAAATTGTTGACATGAACCTGCTATAGATGATGATTGTGTGTGTGTTTATGCTCACGCACTTTCCTAATTGGACTGACACACTGCAAGCTAAGAGGTAAATTTATATTTAATTTCTGCTGGCCTCCATCACAAATGGACCTATGCTATCTTTGGATCCTTTGCTACCTTTGTGGCAGACAGACATGAGTGCCGTTCTGTGTTGTCACTTTGAAAACAAAACCAAAGGTTAAAAAACCAAAGTGCAAAAGTGTGGCAAGCAACACTATCCATTTTTCTGCCTTTTCCAGCATTGTTGTTATCTGGCAACAGGGGTAAACAGCTGCTTCTTTGATGACGCAAGCATACCATGGTTCTGACCAAAGAAACACAGGTATGAACAGAATCCAGGGGAAATCTGGTTCAGACCAAGCAATCGAACCAAGTGTGAAAGCACCTAAAAACAAAAGTGTTCACCTTTTTCTTTTTACTATTTCAGCATTTCAGTCTCAGAGGGCCAGTTGGGGGGCCATTGACTTTGGGATCTCTTTCCACCATGTTGTTTCCAAGGCCATCGCAGTTGTTCAATGTCAATTCATTAACATGCACTGATGAGCTGTAACCACAGTTGTTTCGCTGTGGGTGGTGAATGTCGGCCTTCAACAACAAATGACAACCTTTCACACACAATACAAGCTGAACGATTTGCCTCATAAAAATGCATCTTTTACATATTAGGGCGAGGATATGCAAAATGTTTGCACGTTATCTTGTTCTTTTCACCCTAGCCTCTCTCTCACCCCCTCCCCTCCTATCTCTCAGTTCCTCTCTCTCACTCCCACACTCAAACATGCATGTTTTCTCCCTCCCTCACTCTTCCTCGCTCCGCAGTAAATAAAAGATTAAATGAGTGTTCTAAAAACACACACTGGTCACCAGAAGATAATTGTTTCAGCTTTGTTTACTGTGCGTGAGTGTTTTCTCTCTCTCTTCTCTCCTCCCCCCTCTTCTTTTTTTCTTTTTCATTGTGCACCATAATTAAAATTCCTTTATTTTCAAAGAAGTTTTACAAGAAGAAGCTAAATTGCCTTTTTTGTATTTATGTTGCTGTCATTAGCCTACTGTTGTATTTTAGGAAGAATGAGAAAGGAGAAAAAGAGAAAGAAGTGCAGTGAGAGACTCCGAATGTCCTTGGAAAAGACAGGAAGATCCACTTCATAGCATGTTTATTCAGTTCATGCTGTCCTTTCACCAATCTCTCCTCTATTGCAACCCATCTCCTTTCCTCTCTCTCTCTTTTTTTAGAAAAGATCAGCTCAAAGTCATTTTGTCTCAAGGGTTTGAACCTCTTCTGATGTGCTGAAATTAGAACTGTACTCATTTGTTGCATTGTTGATGATCCTAATTGACGCTATGCATTATGCAGAATTTTTTAGATTGACAAATCTGCACATATAACGAAGGACATGGATGTAATGATTCCCTAATGGATCAGAATGCTCTATGCTTAACCATGCCTATCAGCTTGCAAACACAATAAATATGAATTTCCGGAGTGTGTGAGGATGGTGTCATGGATGTTCCGCAATCACCCTCCCTTTCCGGGCTATTCTGTTTTCCCCAAACACTACATTTGGAAAACAGACAGGGAGCTTGTTATTAAAAAGGTGACAATGAGATTTTGAGCTAAAATTTGCCACATGCCTCTTTCGTAACCCATGCACGATCAAGGCCATCTGACACCAGCTGACTGAATTTTCACTGGGGTCCTGAAGCCAACAGACTCATCTTGTGCCACCACTGCAGAAAAGGAAATATAGCAAATTAATATTCAACTATTGACAAGAATAGAAATACAGTGGCAGTAACACCAGTTCCATAAAACAGCTTTTTTTAATCCCAAACACTGAAATGGTATATGCTAAAAAGGTATGGTGATGATCACAGATTAGAAACATTATTAAAGTTGGTATGAAATGGAAGTTGCAATAGTCTTTTCTTCTCTATTGTAACATAGAGTGAAACGGCTTCACAAACAAGAAAAAATGTAGGATGTAAAACTTGATTTTGTACATTGAGAATTGATTGGATTGTGTGATTTGCTTTGATCTCATGTGAGTGACAGGGCTCATGAATTGGGGAAAAAATGATGTGCATGAATGCATAAATCATTTATAATAAATACTGCAAAATTACATTAAAAATAAGAATCGTCAGCTTTGATATCAAGGCGACTTTAAAATATGTTTTTGATAACACTTTATTTTACAGTCCTTGTTACACGTTACATGTAGTTACTAGTAATTACTGTAAATTATGCATAATTACATGCGTCTAAGCCAAACCACACCCTAATCCTAACCCTATAGTAAGTACATATACTGTAGGTAATAGGTATCACAGGTACTTAAATGTATAATTACACTGTACCGGACACCCTAAAAGAAAGTGGGTTACACTTTATTTTAGGGTGTCTTTGTTACAGTGTAATTATACATTTAAGTACTGAGGAATATTAAGTAACTACATGTACTTACTATAGGGTTAGGATTAGTTGCATGTAATTATGCATAATTAATAGTTACTACTATAGTAACTACATGTAACATATGTAACAGTGACACTGTAAAATAAAGTGTTTTGTTTTGTTTTTTGTGCACCAGAGCCTTGGCCTAGTGTTTATTGCACATGTTCTGACACACTGAGCTGTAGTACTTAGATGGGTGATGTGAGTTTGTATTTGCCTTGCAACATTTCCCCAAAAAAAAAAAAAAAAAGTTGCCTTTTTCAGCACCTGCTGTACGACATCCATCTACACACACACACCTCTGTTTCGATCAAGCCTTCCTTCTACTTTTGCTTAGTCAAGCACTCATAATTGAATCTCAGGTTAAGATTACTTCTAGCAGCCACACTTGACTCGGTCAAAAACAACTATTACAAAGATCCAATGTTTTTTTTACACGGCTCTTCACATTGATTAGGCAATGTGCTGCCATGAGAAATGCACTGGATTCTAAATGACAGTCATTTGCATTAAATAAGGAGCTCGGGGCACTGGGGACCTCGCCTGCCTGAATCATATTGGAACTGGAAGTAAATCACACAGCGCTATGGGTTTCATTCACTATGTGTTATAGTCAACACACGTGTGATTCGAACATGTTCTCATCAACTGTTCTGTATCACGTATACTGAAATTGAAAAGAAAACAGCAAGACTTTTTCCCTCTTTTCCATTCATTCTCAGTAGCTTACAATTGGATTCCGCTTGACTAACAAGAGAACTAGCTGGCAATGTTTCATTGACATAGTAATTAAATTTTTAATGTCTTTGGAAGTCTTTTTATTGTATTTTAATTAGGGGTGTAACAATTTATCGTGTCACAATATATCGCAATACAAAAATGCAACAATATGTATTGTTATAGTTCACCCAAACTGAAAATTACTATGTGAGGAAAATTCAAGTTTAGAGTTTTAGTGTCAGTACTTCATTAAACTACTATATATAATGTTGAATATAATGTATATTAATGCAATGGGGGAATATTTAAGAGTCTTGATAATGCTACATGTCTTATGTTACCAGTAAAAAGTGGCCTACATTATTTTAAATAGATCTAGTCAGTGACAGAGTGCAAGCATATTCGTCTAAAATAATTCTGTATTTTCAGCTTAAGAATCATGAATGTTTTTATTCTGGTGTCACCATTGTCCTGTGCACCAGCACCAAGTCCAAGCCTATTCATTTCCACCCCCAATGTAACACCAAATTTAGCATTTTAATCAACAGCACATTTTTTGTTAACCTTTTACCATGTCTTGGAGTATCGCAATAATATCGTATCATGAGTTCAGTGTCATGATATGTATCGAATCGTGACATGAGGGTATCATTACACCCCTAATTTTAATATATTCTTTTAGTCTATTATTTTTTTTTTTACAACATTACTTATGGAAATGAAGAGATTATAAATAGATGTTTTTTTCGTAACATTGAATATAATGTCTTTGATGATGATATGATGGTGAGTCTTTTATATACAGTAAAGTAAGAATGAATTATAACTGCTCACTCTTTCTTAAGACTACGTTCCCTATTTTTGAAAAGATTTAACCAGCATGCATGTTTATGCAGATACAGGTTGATTTGTACTTGTTAGTTTTGATGCTGGTCTAAATGGTGGACCAGCATTGCCATCAATGTTCATTGTTCACACTTCAACACTTACTGTAGCTGGTGAACCTGGCTGCCCAAAGTAGCCTTTCTGGTTAAGTTAGCTAAGAAGCCCGGTGATCACACCAGCATCACATGCTAGGGGACCAGCATCCAAAACACAGCATATGCTGGTGACCAGCTATACGGGTCTTTTCAGCAGGGTTGCAGTTCTAAGAAAAAGCATATAATAAATAGTTGAAATTGAAAATCGGCTGTACCTGACTGGCATTACATGACAACAGCACAAACATGATTAAAATAGAGCTTGAACTACAAAAACCGTTAATGAATTGGACTATTTTGAATTTTTTCATAGGTTTGATAGTGTGTCCTTTCTCTCCATCATTTAACCTCCCGGTCACAACAGAAGAACAGAGGGTGCTGGGAAAGGAGGGGTGAGTGAGGTAAGAAAGAAAGGAGGCCTCTAAAAAAATAGAAAAAAAATCTTTTTTATTTTCAAATGAAAGGCCAAAAAAACGTTTTGCTTGCCTCCTCCTGAAGCGCTGTCAAACTCAATCAGCGGTGAGGACTGGTGATGGCTGTTCATTGGCCAGACTCTAGTTGTGGACAATAGAGTTTGCTGTGAGCCACAGCGCACACACTTACTGCACGGTGCTCACAGCCAATCACGGCTCTCTTAGAACAAGCCTGTCAGAGAACAGTGAACAAAACCCTAAAGACACGTATTTACCGCATAAACAGAAAGGCATAAACATTCACCACTTTCACTGAAACCATTGTTGGGCATAAAAGAGAAATTCATAAAGGAGAAACTGATACAACTTAGCTAAATAACAACATTACGGCCACCTGCTACAGTGCTGCTTCGCAATCGCAGTTCACAGCAAAATAAAAACTCCACCGTAATCAGAATTATAAACATTACACCTCCATAAAATAAGCGCAGAGACACAAATCCACACACGAATGAAAATGGGCCTATAATATGAGTGGGGTAAAATGGCCTTGAGCCTCAAGCCCTTTGCTCAGAACCCAAAAAGGCCTTGAATAGACAAGCCTCAAATCACATTGTCGAACAAATCTGGTATTAAGAAGAGGAAGAGAAGACTTTGCCCCAATTTACCGTCTCTGAAGACTTTAGTTAAGCTAGTTACTCTGGAGCTTAGGTGGAGATGAGGGGGCTATGTTAGTATGTGTGTGTGTGTGTATAAATCCCTCTTCGTGTTTCAGGGACTGGGAGAAGGGGCCACTGGTCGCCAGACGCCCAGAGTCTGACACTCCTTCAACTTGAACCCCCCTCTTGCCAAGTCTGTGTTTACCCGCACCAAACAATAGGCCTGCTATTGGCAATTAAATGGCATTTGGAGATCCCTGGTGCAAGTTAATGGTATTACTGTTGTGATTCTTTCTCTGAATGGTGTGAGGGATTTCTTTCTGCACCAATAAAACACAGCTCACCGTCTTACCAGCATTACATAGCTTACCTAAGGCTTATGATTCACGGCTGCGTGATTACCGTTTGACTGTTTCTTTAAACGGCATAGTCACAGCTATGGCTGCCGGGCCAGTCTTCAGGATTGCCTCATGTAGCCTCATTACCCATTTCATTTGTCTCGCCATTTTGCCTGTTGGTCGCGAGTTGCTGTTAATCTCCAAATTGAAATACATCAAATGCAGTCCTATGTGACGCTGCATTGTTTGCCCACATGCTTGTTTAACTTTTGTAACACTGCTGTTTTTTTTTTTCCTTTAAAAAAATTATAAACTGTAGCTTTGATTTCATACAAATATTTTGCCTTAGTTTTAAAGTTTTTTTGGATGTGTGCACACCACCTTATTTATTCTGTACACTGTAAAAAAGAATTGTTGGTTTAACTTAAAGTAAGTTACCTGGTTGCCTTAAAATTTTGAGTTCATTGAAATTAAAAATTTGAGTCAATACAAAGAAGGCGCTTGGTTTAATCAACAGAAACTCGAAATATTAAGTTATCTGAACCACATTAAGTTGATTTGACAAAAATGTTGTGATAAATTATGAAAATATTTTTTTACAGTGTAGATTTCCCTAGACCCAAAAGAAGACATAAAGGGGAAAATAACTATAATTCAATTAAATATACAGCGGCCCCAAAAAGTATTTGGACGCTTCAGGCAAACTTAAAAATGTATGAATATCATTTGAATAAAACATTTTCTTTTCTATAATTTGTTTATGAATGGCATTCATTTAAAAATTTTTATCTACTCAAGAAAATTTGTAGGTTTCTGTGTGCTAAGTGTGAAATAGTACAAACACGCTTTTCGAGAAAAACATTTCAGAAAGTTTTTTAAATTTTTAAACGGTAGATATATTGTTTAAAATTAAGACAAAAAATACTTTTGGTTGGACACTTTCTGGTTGTCAAACATTAGTGGATCATAGCATGTACTCACAAGTGGGTAAAAGTATTTAAAAACAATTAAATAAAAAATGGCAATTAAAATATATATTTCCTGTCATAATTTGGTTACAAATGGCACATTTTTCAAATATATTATCAATGCAATTAAATCCATAGGTTTTTAAGTGTGACTGTCCACATTTTGGGGCTACATTATATTAAAACACCTTCTTTTGTTTCACTCTTCATTGCTCACCCCAACAGTCGTGTGTTTCGCTAGTTTCATTATTTGATTGTACAGACAGATTATTTTTTTTCACAAACACCAAAAAATGACACTAAATATATGTACGGCACAAAAAAGAGCAGTTATTACTTCACTTTTTTACTTCTTGGTCTAAGAATCCTTTAACAATGTCTGCTATAGCTCCCACCCTCCACTCTCGCCCTCTCTGTACCTCGTCACTTGTTTGCCCAGAGATCCTGTTTAGTGTGTCTTTTTCTCCCAGACAAGGGGCTTTGAGAGGAATATGAAAAGACAGATTTAAAGGTGAGAGGTGCTGGGGGGGAGGGAGGAGGGAGCGGGGGGCTGTACTATAATAGCTCTCCTGCTACATTCAGATACTTCGCTTTTTATCAGCTGGCAGAGGAGGGGTTCGCCAATATAAAAAATCCTCCACAAGCAAAGGTCAAGTTTCTGAGGAGAGAGGAATTGAGCAGGGAAGAAAGATTCTGCCTATGTTTAACTGGCTAAATGATTTTTACCCAAAAGATGAGACGGCGTTGACCCTCGAAGTAACAGATATCTTTTTTATTAACTGAGAGAGTGTTTAATATTCCAGTCACTATGTGACGCGAACGTAGCTTAGCTTATAAGAGCGCAGCATGCATTCCTGTTTCTAAATACATGTAGTTATCTAATATTCTGCCTTTCTAAAGAGGTTTTTAAAATTTTATAGGCTCATGTTATAATTAGAATTTGTTCTTTAAAAATACTATAGTTTTGTGTAATTGTTTTTTTGGGTAGTTATTTTTAAGCCTTATTTGTTTTTGTATTATTATTTTATATGTTAGATTTTGCATTTGAAAATTTTATTTTCAGTCTTTTTGATATTTCTTTATTACTATATAGTTAGCAGGAATGATGAATGGGATGGAGAACATGATCAAGGACTGACACGACTCCGATTCAAACTCATTTCTCCAGATTGAGCACCACAACTCCGTGTCAGAGCGTAAACGCTTTTTTCAAGGCCACATCTCTGACTTCTCCTTTTTTTTGTTTTCCTTTTTTATTTTTTAACCAACAAATGCTGACGTCTGTTAAAGGTTATCCCCAAAACATGGCATCTCAATGTAACATCCTAAAAGGCGTAAAACTGTGGGTTTAGAAGCCTGTCTAAAATTCCAGAGGGGATATAACAATCAAAATTGTACACGTGTCTAGTCAAAGGAGCCAATTAAGTAATGACATAGCGGGGGAGTCAGGATCAACACTGCCTGAGGAAAACCCATCGGAGAAACACACACACTCTCACACAGGGCTGTCATAGCCCCGGGCTCTTTCACCTCTCACACACTGCGTCAATAGCAGCTTAGTAGCATAAACCTTATACTGTGTGGCATTATAGGGAATATTATTATTAACATTATCACTTTTTACCTGGTGATTGTGTCATTGAAAATGTGTAATGGGCTTCTGGATGCCGCAAAATGTTATAATGAAGTGTAAATGGGCAAAAATTGATATTTTTGCCTGCAACCACAGAACCACTGAGCACCATCTGTAGAATTTTTCTTATACATTAGCATTAAAAAAATTGGGGTCATTAAGATTATTTATTTTTTAAGAAACTACTACTTTTATTCAGCAAGACAGTGATGATATTATAATGTTACAACTGATTTCTATTTCAAATAAATTGTTGTTTTGAACTATTCATCACATAATCCTGAAAAAAAGTTTCCACAAAGATAAGCAGAAAAAAATTATTCTGCATTGACAATAATAAGAAATGTTTTTACACACCAAATCAGCATATCAGAATTATTTCTGAAGGATCGTGTGACACTGAAGACTGGAGTAATGATGCTGAATATTCAGCTCCATCACAGAAATAAATTACATTTTAAAATCTATTCAAATATAAAGCAGTTATTTAAAATTGTAATAATAAGTCACAATATTATTGTTTTACTGTTATTTTATGAAAAAAATGCAGACTTGGTGAGCATAAGAGACTTCTTTCAAAAACATTAAAAACTAAGCCCAGACTTTTTGGTTGTGTTGGACATTTGTGTGTCATGTTATGGACAGATATTTAGGGGGCAGCAAGGCCCCAACAGAGAATACAGTGGAATAATTAGGACATGATGTAGACTGAATTTTAACTTGAACTTAAACTAAAACAACCCTTGTGAACACCAGTATGCAATTTGGTAGGCCTGGCGTGAGTTAATGAATGCAAGTGCTTCTAGCTAGCTACACAAGCTAGCTACTTCTAAATATTAAATTTCATATATTGTTTTATTGTTAAATGTTACAGCTAGTAGGCTTCATGTTGCATTCTCAGCATTGCCACAAGGGGCCCTGTAGCAGGCATTGATGTTAACAGTCTTCTTCAATGGTCATTTTTCTTTGTCAGGTCAAGTATTGTCATGGCAGAGCAACAGTTTGGAGAAAATCTTGCTGAGCAAGTAAAAGTTAAACTGTCAACATGTTTACGGACATTTGAAGGGAACTCTATAACCCCTTTGAGGTTCATTACAGCCAAAGTAACACCAGAACATGTTAGGTATGTACAAGCATTACTGTCTATGTTGGTGTAATTTAGTACATTAGCCTTAGATCAGGGATGGGCAACTTTGATCTTGGAGGGCCACTGTCCTGCAGAGTCTAGCTCCAACCCCAATCAAACACACCTTAACAAGCTAATCAATGTCTTCAAGATTAGAAAGCTATAGACAAGTGAGTTTTTTTATCATTGTTGGAGTGAAACTCTGCAGGACAGTGGACCTTCAGGACAGTTGCCCATCCCTGTCATATGCTAACCACTAGATTAACCAAAAAATCTTGTCAGAGTTGATTAAATATCCTAATATGGCAGTCATCAAGTCACCTTTATATTATATATTTACAATACGAATTGTTTCAAAGCAGCTTCACAGTAGCCTCGTTTTCACCGAAATTACGTTAAATTAAATTTTTTCCCTCCAAACCGGTTGCTCTCTGCATTTCCATCATGGACTAAATTACCTTAAAGATGATGTAGGACTGTGCGCAACATTCCAGTTCCCACTGGATTTCGTCCTCCACATATAAGCTTAATAAAGCCTGTACCTTGTCGTCGGTCCATCGGTGGAAATGCAGCTAGTAATATACAGACAAATATGTCACTGATGCAGATCTTCTTCAGATATTAGCTCTGAAAAGGACAATAGTGTCATTATTCAGCTTAATTCTTTGTTGATTCAGTTCAGTTCAATATCTGTGTAAAGTTCATCAATTATGAAACGAGTTTAATTCAGCATAAGCAGCTCTGCAAAAGGCAATAGTGTCGTTATTCTGCTCAAGTTCACGTTTTGTTCTCATGTGGTAGTGTCAGTCCTCTAAAATCGATATATTACTGAATATTAAGTGTCTTTTAAAACCCAACTAAGCAAGCCAAAGGCAACAATGGCAAGGAACCCAAACTCCATCAAGTGACAGAAAAAAAAAACTTGGGAGAAATCATGCTCATTTGGGGGGGCCCGTTCTCCTCTTAGTTCACCTTAATAGTAGATTTATTATTGCAATTATTACCATAGATGGAATTTTTACATAATTTGTCCAGAAAAATGGGATTGGCATCTCATAATAAGTCTTTGCATCAAAGAGATGTTGATTCTCACCTTTCCCTCTGATTTGGTGTCGTTTTTCCTATCTACACATGCCGCCTGCAAGGCTTTATCCTTGTCCGTTACTCATCCTTGTGATATCAAGTAATAACTATATCAATGAAAAACACATGAAGAAAACTGACGTAATCCAACCAATGGCTCTTTATAAAGGCAAGATAACGAAACGATCAAGTAATACCATCCTCTCGACCCACTGACTCCCAGTCAGAACCTAATCCCTGACCCAGGCCCATATCTCGGACTATATGGGAAAAGAATATTCCCAGTCTCGCTTGATCCTCCCTCCTATCCTATCCCTTTCCCCAGGGACTCATCTCCTGCAGCGCTGCAATTTAGAGCATTTCAGCCCTAGCTATGATCTTAATTAGCTACACCTCCATCCGATTTCTCTCTTGCTTTTCCTCCCTCCCTTTCTATGTCTCTCGCTCCCTCTCTCTCTCTAATTAAGCTCGGAGTGATCCTTGGCCGAGGGCCTCCGTGCGGGTGAAGAGAGACAGAGAGAATCTGTTGGCCAGGGATTACAACCTTAAGCTAGGGCCACATCACAGGCAATCATCTCCCCCACCACCATCACCCCCCTCCAACATCCCCAAGTACCACTGCAGCATCAGTCTATGTTGTCCATTAATTTGCTTTGTATATTAAGCAGCCCCTTAACTTGAGTCAAAGAGGATTTCCCACTCTCAGGCAGACACTGTAATGGGACATGTCGGAAGAGGTGATTGGTTTTAGTGTCCGACAGAAGCAAAAAGCCCTGCGTTTAGCGTGTCCTTCCACTTCTACTCGTGTCCTCGGGTTAACAGATGTTTTTGGATCCATTTCAACTCAAGAGGCAATTGAATTTATAGAGGGCCAAGTCATCGCCGCAAAAAAGACGACTCTTATGATAAATGTGAAATAAAGTGGTGTTCCAAAATCAATTAATTGTGAATAATAAATGCTGTTCAGTGTAATGTAACTAATGATATTCGATGTTATAATGCAGTGTAGACAATGATATTGTAGGAAAGCATTACTTACAAAAATATTAATTTGACATTTACCATTGTATTCTTTTAAGTACCTTGGAATACCACTCCTTGGAAGCTTTTCCACTCCTTGGAAGTATTTATGTATGGAAGCTTGTTTCCGCCACGGAATAAAAAAAATGGTAATTGCGACTTTTTTCTCACACTTCTTACTTTTTTTCTCGGAATTATGACTTTATAAAGTTATAAAGTCAGAATTGCAAGATATAAACTCACAATTCTGAGAAATGTCAGAATTGCGAGTTCATATCTCAGAATTCTGACTTTATAAGTCACAATTGCGAGTTTACATCACACATTTCTGACTTTACAGTATAACTCACAACTGTGACTTTATATCTCGGAATTCTGACTTTATAACTAGCAATTGCGACTCTGTCTCGCAATTCTGACTTTATAACTCAATTGTGAGTTTATATCTCGGAATTCTGACTTTATAATATGCAATTGCGACTATATCTCGCAATTCTGAATTTATAACTCAATTGTGAGTTTATATTTCGGAATTCTGACTTTATAATACACAATTGCGACTATTTTGAAATTCTGACTTTATAACTCACAATTGTGACTTTATATTTCCGAATTCTGACTTTATAATACGCAATTGTGACTTAATATCTTGGAATTCTGACTTTATAATACGCAATTGCAACTATATCTCGAAATTCTGACTTTATAACTCACAATTGTGACTTAATATCTCAGAATTCTGACTTTATAACACGCAATTGTGACTTAATATCTTAGAATTCTGACTTTATAATGCGCAATTGCAACTATATCTCAAAATTCTGACTTTATAACTCACAATTGTGACTTAATATCTTGGAATTCTGACTTTATAACGCAATTGCGACTATATCTCGAAATTCTGACTTTATAACTCAGTTGTTAGTTTATATCTCACAATTCTGACTTTATAACTCGAAATTGTGACTTTTTATATTGCTAAATTCTGACTTCATAACTCTCAATTGTGAGTATATATCACAATTCTTAGAAAAAAAGTCAGAAATGCGAGATGTAAACTCACAATTGCGAGAAAAAAAGGCAGAATTGTGAGATAAAAAGTCGCAATTACCTTTTTCATTTTTTATTCAGTAGTAGAAACAAGCTTCCATACATAAATACCATAGTATAAGTGTGTTGTATTTATTGAGCACATACACTACAGTGGCACCAAGAATTATTTGGACACTGTTGGACAATTAAAATTGTTTGAATGTCATCTAAAACTGCATTAGATAACAAAATATGATAAAAGCATCTAGCAAACAAGTGATGCTAGACTGCTAACTTTTCTGAGCAATTACTTTTAACCAGCAATTTTCAATGGGATTTTTAGTAGATGTATGATGTTTTACACAGGTGTCCTAGCAGAGAAACCACATTAACTATGAGCATGTTTCACTGACAGTCTAAAGGTATCCATATACATTTTTTAACTGTTCAAATAATAATTTTGAACTTATCCTATATTTTTTTTTTATCTAAAAAGCTTTTTATTAAATGCTTTGCTTGTATGCATATATTTATTTAATTTTCTTATAGTTATATTGCAAAGTCCAGCATTTTTAAATGCGACAAATACATTTTGGGGCAACTGTATATGATGTTGCAAGTGACACATATGATATATATATATATATATATTGCTGTCAATATCTATAAGATTTTTTCTGTTCAATTCACCTGCTGTTGGAAGGTGTGGCCAAAAGTTAATTTTAGACCCTGGTATACAGTACATTTTTGTAAAGACTGCTCTCTCTCTCCCTCTCTTTCGATTTCCCTTTCTTCCTTACTCACTCTCTCGCTCTCATGATGAAAGTGCACTAGCCGCTGGTTCCACTCTTACCGAGAGGCAGGCCAGTGATTAGTGAGGCGGAAGGCCAGCGCAGCCCCTTTCATTTGGACCCGAGTGGGGGGGACCAGCGAGGGGAGGGCCACGGTGGTGTATCTGTGGCTGACAATGGCGATTACCTTCCCCTTTATCTGGCCAAAAGAAGGGGCTTTGAGAGAGCAATCTGAGGAGTGGAGGAAATGGCACGACACGGGATTAGCCACACAACAGGATGGTAAATTAAATGTTGGAGATGAAAGAATGAGCTCTGACATGCATCAATAGAGAGCATTGGCTGCATTCTAATAATGCAGAGGAGAGAAATACCTGCAGAGATTAGTAAAGGGGGAAAGGGAGAGGGTGAGAGAAAGAGCGACACAGAGAGAGGATATGAAATCAAATGAATGGGCAACCATAGCCGTGAGGTTAACCGTGTGTACGTGTGTGTACATTAGTGTGTCCCTGCGATCAAAGATCACAGACAAACATACTGTTATATCATGCAAATGGTCTCTGAATGAAGTGCACAGTTACTTTATTGAGAATTTGAGGATTTTACATTAACTGTCTGAGTGAACTTGATTTATCCATCATTACTCCACAGCCAATGCACAGCCAACTCGCACACACCTTTTTCCATTAAGAGGATGGAGCCCAATCTGGAACCGTTCCCAATGTCTCTACCCAAGACAAGGAAAAATCAGATCCTGATTGACCAGTACTGTTATGGCAAATGGGATATTGTTCTTGTTTTTTAAGAAGTACATTTTAAAAATGACGACAACAATTCAAGTTCGAAACAAATTTAGATATAAAACAAACAGAAATTTCTATTTTTTATTTAATTTCACCTCAAATATAATTATTTTTTTCCCCCCACATATATCATGAATTATTAATTAAAAAATATTAGGTTTTTAGGGAGTGGCTCTACATGACATTTCATTTGAACTGACCCTGACTTGTCATAAAAAGGTCAATTTATCTGATATTTTACGAGACTTATTGAACTTTACTTTTTAGTTAAACAGCATGACGTTAACACTATAAGTTAGGTTTATGATAGGGTTTAGTGTAGGTGGTCTGTTTTTTCGAACACTTTATTTATTTATTTATTTATTTAACTTATGACCATTGAACCAAAAGCAACTCATGATGGTATAAAGATTCTGAAATAAATATCTTTGGATGAATAAAAAATTATCTTCTCAAAAGTATGTTTGTTTGTGCACATGTTATGTAGTAACTTTAATAGTGTTAATAGCATCATTGACCAGTTCTCAAGTCAGTGGAAACATGGGCTGGTTCTGAAAGAGATTCGGCAATTGTCCCAGTTGAGCACCTGATCTAGTACAAGAATCAATTTGATGGAAAAGGTGTAATAAGCCTGGTTTCCACCAAAATTACCTGGAACAATTTGTCCCAGAAACTTTTTTCCCCCCAGACCTGTTGCTGTCTGCGTTTCTATTGTGGTCTAAAGTACTCTGAAGATTAGTCCGGTGACGTAGGACTGCGTACGACTTCCCGCAGGATTTCATCCTCCGCATATAAGCTTAATAAAGCCTGAACCTCATCGTCGGTCCATCTGTCATATTTTTTAAACTGCATTGTTGATTCGGATAGCAAACAACTCTTTACTAAACGCACCACAACAGACTTTTAAAAATGGTGGTTGAAATAAAATGCTGTGTGGAGTCAACCAATCAAAATGCTGTGTGAACTCAACCAATCAGCATGTTCAGCACCCAAGTCCCACCCCCAAAAGTTCCTGAATTTTGAAAAAAGTACTACCTCACGAGCAGGGACTTTCTGAGGGGGAAATTTTTACCCAGAACCTAGTTCTTGCGATCAGGTACCACCCCAAACTCCCTAGTTACTGGGGAAAGTTCCTGCGGTGGAATCATGGCTATAGAAATTCGCAATGAAACAGAAGTAGTGAAAGATCTTTTCTTCTGTATTGTGACATATGTCCAAGTGTAATGGATTGTTGAAAATGAAAAAATGTTGGGCTTGGTTTTATTGGTTGTTGATTGGATGTTGCACTCAAAAATGGAGGTAGATAAACACAAGCGTTGTGGGGGCGGAGTTTAAGTTACTTAAAGTTAGTAGAATGTCTAAAGTGGACTATCAAAATAAAGTGTAACCCAAATTTTAAGTATTTTCCATGATACTCAGCTGTCCCCTTTGCAAATGGCACAATCATCTCCCAAGAGCATTATAAACCCTTATTTGCCTAGAATCTGTTTCACAAACAAGTAAAATCATACATGAAACCTGGTTTGATGCAGCTGCTGTTGGAAAAAGCATCCTCTAAATAACCACCACATAAACACCCTCATTAGGTTCTTCTCTCTTGACTGACAGGTATTAGCTGTGGAGAAAGAATGAGAGGAAAACAGAGGACGAGGCGAGGGGATGAATAAGGTAAGAGATGACAGTATTCGTGACAGATACACAGAGAGACAGACAGGCGAGTGAATGTGCAGGAAAAAAAGAGATGATTCTATCAAAGTGATGCTTTATCAGTGTTATTAACCCAGCCAGTCAGGAAGATGAAGAGGGTTTGAGCTTAAGCCCTGCAACAATAGTGCGGAACAAAGACACTCTTATGGGCCCTATCAGAGCCAAATATCAAATCAGCTCTCTCAGAATGATCCTGCCCAGTAGAACCGGAGGTTTGCTGAACCTGTGGCCCCAGTCTTACACACCTTCATGCAGTACATACTGGCTGATAAGGAAGCACTTACACACACACCCAAAATACATGCTGATAAGAGAACATTTCTTTCTCCCCCAAACAGTGACACGTCCCCCGTTTCATTCCTCTTCATATTGCAATGCAGTGTGCCTCTGTCTTTTAGCACAATGCAGTGAATATGAAAGGAATTCTAGAAAGCTGATATGGAACGCTAGAAAATGAGATGTCAGAAAAACTCAATGAGACTGAACACTCCTGTCTGAATGAGCAGTTACAGGGTCTGAAGACTTTGAAATATTCCCTTTATGCACGTTATGGAGACCCATGCATACAAATGGCATTATAAAACAGATAATTCAGGCTCTGAGCCACATTTGAAGTTGTAAAACTTAAAGAAGTTATTAAATAGCCAGTACATGTACTGTACCTGTAATCCACATCAGTTAAATTCTAAGTTTGATACGCGATCCGAACTACTGATTCGAAACGAAAGATTCGTAAAGCTTCGAAACAGTGTTTTGAAATCGGCCATCACTAGATATTATTGAAAAGTCGTTATTTTGGGGTTTTTTGGCGCACCAAAACTATTCTCATCACTTTATAATATTAAAGTAGAACCACTGTACTCACATGAACTGATTTAAATATGTTTTGAGTACCTTTCTGGATCTTGAGAGGTTCGGTGATATTGCTGGCAATGGAGGCTTCACTGAGCCATCGGATTTCATCAAAAATATCTTAATTTGTGTTCCGAAGATGAACGAAGATCTTACGGGTGTAGAACGACATGAGGGTGAGTAATTAATGACATTATTTTCATTTTTGGGTGAACTAACCCTTTAAGTCACTCAAGTCTGTACGTTACAGTGATTTCATAATGTTTGAAGGTGTTTCCACCTTGCGTCATGCCTATAAACACTCACTGACACTATATTGCATGCATTATGATGCAAGGATGCATTGAATTGATCAAAACTGACAGTAAAGACTTTCACATTGTAACAAAAGTTTATTTTAAGTAAATGCTGTTCTTTTGAACTTTCTGTTTATCAAAGAATACTGAGAAAAATTATGGTTTCCACTATAATATTAACTGTTGTCAACATTGATAATAATAAGAAATGTTACTTGAGCAGCAAATCAGGATATTAGAATGATTTCTGAAGGATCATGTGACACTGAAGACTGGAGTAATTCAGCTTTACCATCACAGGAATAAATTACGTTTTAAAAAATATTAAAATAGAAAACAGTTATATTAAATTATGAAAAATATTTCACAATATTGCTGTTTCTTAATGTATTTTTGATCAAATTAATGCAAAAATAATACATAATAATACTTTCAATTCAGTTAAATGTTTAACAAATGCTAAAAGGGTAGTTACAATAATGAAAAATAACTTTAAACAAACTGCTCATGTCTTTTTTTTTTTTTTTTTTTTTCTTTTCTTAATCTAGAATCTGTTTTTAGGCCACTGGCTTGCTTTCCTTGGTTGCAGTATTCTGGCAAATCCCATCTGTCTAAATTTAATAAATGTTCTTGATAAATTTCCTTAGGCAAAAAAAAAAATAACTATGATTCTGTGAATGCGTCATACAATATTTGATACCAACTGCTTGTCTCCTAGTGTGGTTAAACAAAGTAGGAGTGTAGGTGCGTGACTGTATTTGTCAGAGGACAATTCAGTCAACATGCGCGCCAACACGCAGCCACTCAAAACTATTTCCGTTCCTGCGGTGGCATGAAAAATCACCTCATCCGAGCAGTCGCTCTCACCTCTCCCGAGAGCCACGCCACACATTGTCACCTTTGAACTCTCAGAGACAAAACCACACACTCCCTCTCCTCGCCATATGGCTGCGGAGTAAAACGTCCTTGTGCCGAATGGCACTTGGCAGAGAGCGAAAGACACCAGCAATTTCATTATCCCACAATGACAGGCTAATTATTGTGTTTGTTTGCCACAAATCACTGTACAACAGACAGCATGTCCGTGTCCTGTTTTCAGCATCTTAATTACTTCCTCTCGTCCATCCCTCCTTCGCTCTGTTGCCTTGCCGCTGCTGTTTGTTTGCATATAAAAGGCAGTAGCTAATTGTCTGGTCTATAAATATTCGGTGTGCAATTAGCAGGCTGGCCTGCCTTTGCTGAGTGTTATCACCCCAGCGTTTGGAGCACTGAGAGAGCCATGCGCTCAATTCCCCGTATCTAATGGCAGTTTGATAGCGGCAAAAGGCCCTTTTGTTTTCCGGAACAAACAACAGCCTGATGTTGCCCTTTCTGAAGTCTCCTAGTTCCATGCTGTTTACTCTGTGAAACGCATGTAAAAAACATTTTCATGGGGGAAATTGTGTTTGACTGAGAGGGGCTTGTTCAACACAGGTAGCTGAGCTTCAAGGTGAAGAGTCCATAAAGCTCGTTCTTCCTGAGGTATAGTTTGTGTTTTTCATCGTGTGGGCTTTGATAGCTCTTGTAATTTGATTATGTTTTATTTCTCAACATTTAGTATTTTTAAAGAAAACCATCTAAAGAGACATAAAGCTCATTTGCAACATTGGACTAAAGGATAAATGCGATTCCAGTTTCAATTCCAGTTCGGCATGGTTTATTTACAAACCGTTTCCACCATGGATTTCTCAGCATGGTTAACTAACGCCTTTAGTGATATTTTATTGGTTTTTATAATATAATATAGTATTTTTCTACACCTCTTTTTTGTCAGCAGGTGCACTATCCTTTAAAAGTTTGTGAAAGAGGTCCCTTTTTCTCATCAAGACTGCATTTATGTAATCATAATACAGGACAAATTGTAATAATTTGAAATACTATTACATTTTCAAATGTAATTTATTCCTGTGATAGCAAAGCTGAATTTTCAGCATCATTACTCCAGTTTTCAGTGTCACATGATCCTTCAGAAATCATTCTAATATACTGATTTGCTGCTCAAGAAACATTTCTCAGTGTTAAACCAGTTGTGCTACTTTATGACATAATAAATGTCTTTACTTTTTATGTCATTAATTCGATAGTCCACTTTAGACATTCTGCTAACGATAAGTAACTTTGCAACTACATGTCAACTAACTCTCATTAGAGTATTAGTATACTGTAGTAGACTGTTAGGTTAAGGTTAGAGTTGGGGTTAGTAGAATATGTTGACATGTACTTGCAAAGTCAGTAGAATGTCTGTTGGGGAGCATCAAAATAAAGCAGACAGTCTACTAATACTCTAATGACTGCTAGTTGACATGTAGTTGCAAAGTTACTTATAGTTAGTAGAATATCTAAAGTGGACCATCGAAATAAAGTGTTACCCTCAACATTTCAATACTACTCAGATAATATTATGTCAATAAATGTCCTTTGTAGCTAGTCTGAACTTTTACCTTTTGTATGATGTCATCATTCCCATAACATGCTTACTCTAGTGTTTACCCTACAATATCACGCCGTCGGCAACTATTGCATCACTGAGGTTAACGTATTCTAATCCTGATTTCGTAGCATCACAGTGGAAAAAGAAACCGCAGTCGTGCCAACTGGCCTGGAACGATAACGGCCTGGTTTCCATTCGGCCTGATGGTGGAAAAGAGTCTATTATGGTTGTACTGTAGTGCAATAACATACAGTCCAACAAACATACACTCTGTGAAAGGTGAACATGTGCCATTGTGACCTTAATGGAATGTTCTGAGCTTAAAATGCAAGTTCTATTAACAGCATCTGTGGCATTGATTACCAAAAATAATAATAATAATAATTGTGGTGATAGGAAAACACTTATGAGTAAACCAAGACAGCATTCCAGAGAGTTTAAAAAGAAGATTTATCAGTTTATTATTTGAGCTATAATGTTGTCTAAATTGTTTTAATTTTCTAGATGAATGAATTATAGTTATGCACTTGTAAACCCTGCTCACTTTGATATATGGTGAGTTGCACTTTTGACATCTTATAAATCTAAAGCTCACAGTCTAAAACAGAGAGATGGGAGAGCGAGAAGGGCAATTTAGTTCAAGAGAAAGAGGGTCTCTTCACGGATGAGTGCTGCTCAACTTGACCTGCTAAAGTGAAGACATGAAGTCTTTCATCTACTTTCATCTACCCTAAGCATGACTCTTCACAGAGCAAATGAACCTGTCCACGCACACACACACTTGCAAGTACTCTCCACTTTTACACACTACTCTGTGAGCAATGAAGTGTGAAGAAATCACACAGCCTGGGAAAGTCTGGACCATCTTTACCAAAGACAAAAATTTCAAAATTTACTCTCCTTAAGCAGTCAGAAGCAATGCATGCTGGAAAAATGAAATCTGCTGCAACTCATTTGGTTCTGCTTAATATGATCATTTATTGAGTTCACATAACTTTTTTCTTCTAAGTGCAATGGACTTTCAGGAATATTTGGGTAAAAATAACAACCAGCAGCATTTAATTATATATTACATAATAAAAAAAATCCACAGGGACTCAAATCAGTGACTCAAATATTTCGTTTTTTTTAATCAGTTTATATATATAAATGGGTTAAACACTACAATACTGGGCAAAGAAATGGGCCAAGCCAAAAATGGCAAAATATTTAGTGGTCTTTTTATGGTCAACCACTTTAATCACAAATCACTGGTCAGGAAGTTAGCAGGAATTGCACAAATACTCTAGATAAAGTAAATTAGCACGGAATAGCCTTCCTCAACTTGCAGACAGCTTTTTATAGGAAGAAGAGTCAGTGTTGTTCCACTCAATGTTAATGGCTTTGAACAGTTCACGAGTAGTTAAATACTCAATAGTAGTTAAGTAGTCAAACACTTACTATAGGTTCAAATCTGGATTTTGACCAAGGCCAAAACATGAGCCTGATGGATTAGTTCTCAAGCCACTTCTTGGTTGTCTTTGCAGTTTGGCCAGGAGCATTGTACTTTTGAAAAACAACATCTGATCATCCCTCTTTAGATAACTTTTCATTTGTGGGAAGCAAGCCATTCTGCAATATTCTCCTGTACTCCAAAGCATTAAATGACTTCACAGTGAAGTAGCTCAACAATACCAGCAGCTAAAAAGCCTTCCTACACAATGACACTCTTCCTCCATGCTTCACTGTGGTAGAGATGCATTTATTATTATAATTTTTAGCAGATTTTCGAAGACCACTCTGGAGCATCACCATGCAACTCATGTTTCATTGTGATTCATCACTCCACATGCAACTTCCCATATTCTGCCAAAAACTTCACTCTATCTTTGATGTTTTTCTGAGACAGCGATGGCTTTTAAGTAGTGCACTTGCTTAAATTTTGCTAATTTCCTGACCAATAATTTGTGGTTACGACAATTTCAGCCATTTTGGGCTTGGCCAAAATGATTTTTTTTTTTTTTTTTTTTTTTTTTTTTTTATGGCTAGGAGTGTATATGAATCAGAGAGAACATTCTAAGAGACCCATATAATTATTGCCTTAGTTTACTCAGCTATAAGACTGGAGCATTGCATTAAAAACAGTGCTGTATCATTCTGCTACACCCCATGTGTTGGAAAAAGTAGCTCTTTACTGGAAAAACTACTCTATTTTGAAAACAGCTGAGCTACTGTCACGCTGCTGTGTTAGCAGCATCGCTACTTTTTGTCAGTTACTCCCCCAACACTTGGATAAACAATTAGAGGACACCAGTTGGCTCATGCATTTGTGATTTGTGACTTTATATACTGAAACAAACATTAGAGAGAAGGACATTGGCAGTGAGATAGCAATGTCAAACTAGAGGTAGAGATACACCAAAGACATTTTAGAGAAGGCTTCTGGTTCCAAAGACTTGTGGGAGCAGGGCAGCTGAAGAAGAGGACTATGGGTAAGGGCAGTGGATGAAGGAGTTTGCTAATTAGACTGGCTATGATCCTCTGGTCTGGGGGAAAGACAGAGGAAGAGCTAGTTGTTTGGACTTCTAAAGTCACATGAAAGGTGCAGTAAAGGATGACTGTAAGCTAATAAGATTATTAAGTAGCTTAATTCACGAGTGGTGGCACATATCAGTGGCCACTCGGGCTCCATATTACAGGCTGGTGGAGAGATTAGCCTCAGTCGTCAGTAACCAAAACATGATTACCCTCCAGAAAAGAAGTCTGCCTGCCTCACAGGGTCCTGACAGAGTCCTGCTGCACACAAGACACTCGGATTAAGAAAACAGGGTGTGTGCACTAATCATCAGCGACACCGCTCAGATACCAAAAGTTGAGCATTGGATGGTGCTAGAAGTCCCGCATTCTTGTACCATCCTGTGCTCAACTTTTATCTGAGCAATGTCACCTCTCTGTACCAAATCTAGAAACGTTTGAGATATTCATGGTCTAACCGCAAGACCTACAATTTATTACTTTGCCATTACTAAATAATAACTATGTTATTACTATGTAATTACAGTGCTATAAATGTATATTTTTGTGAATTTTAAATTTACAATTTAAAAATCCATTCATGAGAAGCTGAAATGTTACTGAATGGTCAGCATTTTTCATAATAGCAGCCCAAAAATATATAGGTGAATGTCATGTGGTAAATCCTCTCATTTGTTTGCATTTTGTGAGAGTAGCTGACTTTATTTTCACCCATGCAATTTAACACTCAAAATATAGGTTTCCGGGTCCCTAAACTACTTCTAAAATAAAAATGAATTCATTGTTTTCATCTTAACCGAGCCAGTAAATCAGTTTTAATGTTCATTCCCACCACTTTATCCACATCAGCATCTGTCTATGTTTCCCAAATTGATGATGACACTTCAAGAATAAGGCCAACATCATAAAATATGTTAATAACACTTACTTACAATATGGTTCCATTTAAGGTTTCCATTCATGTTATTTTCAACATTTCTTAATACATCATTATAATCAAAAGTTAATCTTTTGACAGGAAGAAGAAGTGTTCCACTCAATGTCAGTGACTTCAAACATCATCAAAATATTGCTTTTAATGTTACTTGATGGACCTGAGCTAAATTTTTAACTAACGTTAACAAAGATTAATACTGTAACAAATATATATAAATACTGTAATGCTAATTGTTAGTTATTGCATAACATTAACTATTGGAACCTTATTGTAAAGTGTTACTTTGTCTTCTATCATGATAAGTCAAAATATGTATAATCTAGCCAAAGGTTGCTGGCCTCTCATGTCTAAAACAAGATCCATCATTAACATGGGCCACTTTGACTGATGTTTGTAAATTGCTCAACTGTCTCTACATAACCAAAAGGCAAAGAGCCTGTTTACCCTTGAAAGCCTGTAACTTTTACATTTCCTGTTGGCGTGCTGCTGCTGCGGGCCCATTATCCAACATGACTATGCAGACACATGGACCAGTAATGAGATACGTTGAGTCAACATGTCCTACCGTCCAAACATCACTGGCTGCTTCAACCCAACACTCAAATTCTTCTGTCTCCTGTAGGGACACCCCATATATGCATACCTCCGTCTCCTTAATAGAGATAGTACTAGATCTATAAAACACGTATATTTTTGTATACCACATATATCCCTCTGTTATTCTTAGAGGCAGCCTTAAACACACAACCACCTTTAATAATTGCAGAGGCAGGCTTAGATAAATTTCACTTATGCATTAACATGACACCACTGTAAAAAATGTCAAAAACTGAATGTAGTTCAATGTACTTCTTATTAATTGTACTGCATTATTAACAAACTTTATCTAACAATGAGCATTACATTTTGTTCAGTATTTATTCATCCTTGTTAACGTTAGTTAACTCATTGTTAGTTCATATTAGCTCAGGTACAATAAATAATATTACTACCAAATACAACTTTTAATTTTAATATTAGTAAATGTTGAAAACATTAACTAAGATTACTAAATGATTTAGAAGTGTTTACATTTCCATGTTAGTTCATTTTAACTAATGTAGTTAACTAACATGTTAACAAATAAACCTTACTGTAAAGTGTTGCCCATTATTAGTTGTCTGTTATGTTTTGTGTTTGTGTGGGTGTCACTGGCCATTGCCTTTGCATCATTATTGGCCACAGTAGATGGAGAGGCATATTTTGATGTACTTTAAGTCATCATATAGCCTTTTACCATCAGTTCCCATCCCATAATGCTTGTAATATCACACTAAAGTTCTGATAGACACAGCTGCCAGTTTGGTTACATTTAACTTCCATGATTCACTTTAGACATTCTTCTAACTATAAGTAACTTTGCAACTACATGTAAGCTACCAGTCATTAGAGTATTAGTATGTCTGCTTAATATCTGCTAACATTTTATTTTGATGGTTCTCCAACAGACAACTTTGCAAGTACTTGTCAACTTATTGTATTAACACCTAACCTAACAGTCTACTACGGTCAACAGTCTACTAGTCTACTCATACTTTAATGACAATTAGTTGCAAAGTTACTTGTAATTAGTAGAATGTCTAAAGTAGACCATCGAAATAAAGTGTAACTACCATTTTTTTTACTGTAAATTTAACAAAAATTATGATATGATACATATATATAAATTAGATAGTTAGGACACTGTTAATACTTTTTTTTTTTTTTTACAATGATTTTCCTCTGGTGAGTTTTGACAGTCTTACCGCAGGTCATTAAAATAGAGAAAGATTTGGTGCTTTGACATAAGAACTTGCTGTATGTATTCTCAGATCCTTGATTCTAATGAGCACTGGGAAATTTAATGTGTCTGCTTTTATCAAAGTCAAAGACTAATAAATGAACAACCTTTCTGAGAGTTTCCATTTATCAGAGACAAGCACACTCTATCTAAATACTCTAGCTACTTATTAGAGGACTTACTAAACTTCCTGCTGAAGTTAAAATATTACAATTTTATTTTTGAATTAGGGCACATGCAGGGAATTTTAAAGTAGTACAATGGCATGACTTTCTTGGGTTTTAAGTATTTGGACACTTTCTGGTTCTCCAGTGTTAGTGAAATATGTCCATATGATTACTTTGTTAGAACACTGAGAAAAGGTTTGCTTCTTGGTGATACTTGGTTTGATATTTAATTATAATGTAATGAAATGTTTCTTAATAATTTAAATGCTTCCAGAGACCATTGCATATGTCATAGGCTGTTAAGCTAAAGTAAAATTACTATCCCATCTATTATTTGTGGAAATCACTGTGACTTTTTACTAGATAGAACTCGAAGTTTTCTGCATCTGCATTAAAACTTTTCTAAAACCTAGTGAGTTGCCTCAGTGCCTGCAGCTGCCTTCTAAGGCAGCATCCTAACAAAGATGGAACCTCATAAGTCACTGATTTGGAATGTTCTACATAAGCAGCAACTCCATGCAAATTGCGCTCCACTCGGGACACTTCACTCACAATTGATTCCAAAGGAGTGCATTAGTGCCCATTCACTTTTTCAGCGGCACTGGTTCTGGAAGTATTTTTTCAATTCATTTTTCCCATAAGGATTTTTATAAAGTCTTCGTTAAAGTGTTATAAGCCATGAACCAAGACAACCAGCTATGAGGTGAATCACAACATTAAAATCTTTTATTTAAAGCAAAAAAGTATTCAGACAAAGGTACAAGACTAAATAACTGCTTTAATGAGAAAAAGAACCAAGCATCGCGATTGAGATTAAATTAAAAACACCAAGATATATATATATATATATATGATATATGTAACAAATATTTCAGTATTTTGACAGCATATCCAGACTGACTCGATTATGTCATTCATGGTGCTTCATGGCAGTAGGTTCTTTTGGCATGATTTGCTCACTCCAATTGTACAGCATCATGAGTAATGTGGTTTTTCACCACAAATTTAGCTGTTAAACACCAACTGTTTTAAAAATAAGTTAAATAATGCTGGTTAATGGCTTCAGCAAAAGTTTTTCTAATATTAATGTGGCTCCTAAAGCTCCTACCTGATCATAACCCTTTTTTTCCAGTGATATTCCTCTGACATTTTCTCTTTTGTAATGTCTCTCAGCCATGTCTCTTTCTACAGTCTTTCTTCAAATCTCCCTCCTGCTCAGTCTCTTTCCTCCTCCATCATGAATGTACACGCCCCTTACTGCTGATTGGCTGAAGTGTGTGGTGCTGTTCGGTCTGATCCACTTTCAACAGCGTTTAAAACAAATGACTTTAAATACAGAGCAAAATTCAAGCTCTTTATACTGTAAATGGTTTACAGTCTTTCTGTTACCACCTCACTGTCTCTCCAGACAGTCTGCCCGTCTGCCTGCCCATGCCTGCTTGGTAATTAAACATCCATGCCATCAGGCAGGCAGCTGGCAGCCCTCCCTTGAGAATGCCAATTAAGTTTGTAAAATATTTAGGCTACAAAACTGTACAAGGGGAGCCATCGTGGTGTGCAATCATTCACAGAACTCTGTTGAGGCCCGTGGACTGACTTCCCCTGTGGCCCCCCCATCTGTGTGATACATAGAGAAATATCACCTATACACACTGCACACTCCCCTGAGGCAGAGACTTACGATCAGAGTACATTAACATTAGATCAAAGTAATAATTATGTAATGGCAAGGCTTAATATACACAAATATTAGCAGTCAGCGTGTGCTGCATTACACATCGCAGCAGGGTTGCATTTAGTCTAATTTGTTTCAGTTGTAAACAACTCATAGATAATATAAAGAAACATGCACTATGAATAGCAATATTTCAAAAAGAATCAAAATATTTTTTATATTTGTAAAAAACATTAATAAAAAATATATTGTAAATATACTGTGTATACATATAATCCACGTAAAAAATAGATTGTGTATATTGGTGCATTCAAGTCCTCCTGGGAAGTTCGTATTTATGTCGGACATCATAATTACGATCTCAAGTAAAATTCAACAAGATTTTTAACTACATCTACAAAATGATGAATAAAGAATGTGCATCGGCTGTATTTGCTATTTTATGTTTTATTCAATTTATGAAGGTGCTGTAAATTGAATCATTATATATTCTGTCATAATTGTACAATACTATGGTATTTTGTACATGCAACTTTCATTTTAACAAATTGACAGTTTCTCATTCATAATTATAACTTCGTGGTGACATTCATGTACGGTAAACTTGTAAATACAATCTTTCTGGCATGATATATATGACATGCCAATAAAATACTTCATTTTATTGATATGGATATAGAAAGTTAACAATAGTAAGAAAAAGAGATCAGAAAATTATACAATCTGGACTCAAACCACTAGGGCACATTTCAGACATTTTTAAATTTCCAATACATGCCTTTAAATATTAAAATGTTTACCTACATGCTCAAAAATAGATCAGTAGAAAGGCCTATTTAACATAAAATTATGCATATAATATAACTGAATTATTAAACACAAAATGTGCTTATCTCTTAGTACATAATAGCAGAACCCTGGGTCATTATCCTTCTTAAATGCTTTTTCATTCTTGCACATTATGGCTATATCTGATGACCTCTCTGCCCTGGTGTGAGGACATACGAGAGGCAGACTGCTTTGAGAACAGCGTGAATATCATTTCCATTTTATGCTCTTTAGAATGATCACTTTAGCCAGTGTAATTGGCCAATCCAAAGTACAGAGACATTGAGAAAGGTCAGCTAATTTAATGGACCAAAAGTAGAAATTAAAGACAAATTATACTCACTTAAAGATATAGGAAATTTTCTTCAACACAAGCTAATGGGAAACTTTAACTTTTACTAATTAAACATCAGCCTTTGCAAATTATTTTGATGTATATACATGTGTATATTAAAATATTTACTCTATATCGTTTGTTGGTTAACACAGTGAAAGAGTTTTCAGCAAATATTGAGCTGTATGTCATGTAAAAGAATGCAATGTTACGACATACATGGAATTATGCATTGTTATACAATTGTATGTGTAAATGTATAATTTTGCATTGCTTATCTTTGTTTTTCGAAACTATCTGCACTGACAGACTTTCATATCAACTAATGTCATTCATAAACAACAAAATGCAAATGTGCATCTGCACACATAAACACATATGTATGTGTCTATGTATATGTAATGATGAGTTTTATGAATATCCACCAACTGCATCTTGACTGAAAATCACACAGACTAATGAGATCCTCTATGTACAATGAAGAACATTAATATATATGTAAATTAGCAGAGGAACAGGCTGTCATTGCTATAGCACTTTCTCTCTCTCTCTCCATCTAACGTCTAACTCTGTCTCATTCGTACTTCCACCGTTTGCATTGGTGTGTTTATAACACTTACGCTGTCTTGGGAGAAATGAAATGATAAAGACTCAAACAAAGCAAAACAAACACTTTTTTTTCTTCCTTATTTTTTTTGCACATTGACCCTTCGACATAGTTATTGAGAGAATAATTACATTTTGTTAGGTAATTAAGCCAAGAATTATTGAATGTTTCCCCCCAGATGACGCTATAAAAGAAAGTATTTCTCAATACAACTATTACTGTTTAAAAAGAGTCAAGCCTTCTGTGTGTGATTTTACATGCCACAACCTGACCTCAGAAGATGACCTGGATTCAGAATACAACTCTCTAATCCCTATATGTGACCATTCTGAGGACACCAATGCCGCTGTTCCCAGATCAGTTGCTGAGAAGGCGAGGTAACAGAGGGGAGGGGCCAGCTGTGAGGCGGGGGTTTGTGTTTAAGGGCCGCAGGTCGGTTGTTCAAAGCAAACTCTGTGCATTGTTGGGTGGCGGAGGATTAGATCTCTCCAGCCCAGCAGAATTTGCCTTCTAATTAAAAGGGATAAAGAGGTAGGAAAATAGAGGGGCACTGTTGGGTGGAAAAGAAAAAGAAGGGGGTGAAAGGTTGGTTGAAAATACACTGATTGTAAGAGTATTTACCAGCTCAGCAGTATATGGTATAGGGCGGATTCAGTGTCTTGTAGCCAGTGTTAGGCCATCATCATTGTGCTAGCTCACCCTCTTCCACTAAAAAGAGCAGCGGGGGTCAATACAGTTTCAACCCGAGGCACTCAGTGTACCAATATACTTTAAACACAACACTTCAGAACAAAACCGATGACGTGCAGCGATCAGTTGTTGGCATATTTTAGTGTTGGAACAGAGAAAAATTAGTCAAAACAGAAAAGTCTTTCAATGTAATGGTCATTTCAAATACTTCAGAATAGAAAAAGCTTTACATTTCAATGGTTTAATCTTCTGATGCCTACTACAACAGATTTTAGAAAACCATTAATGGTGTGATTTTACATCCAGACCACCAAGGTGGTCCTTTAAAGGGTTAGTTCCCCCAAAAATGAAAATTATGTAATTTATTACTCACCCTCATGTCGTTCTACCCGTAAGACCTTCATTCATCTTCAGAACACAAATTAAGATATTTGTGATGAAATCCGATGGCTCAGTGAGGCCTCTATTGCCAGCAATGTCACTGAACTTCTCAAGATCCAGAAAGCTACTAAAGACATATTTAAAACAGTTCATGTGATCTACCTTAATATTATAAAGCAACAAGAATACTTTTTGTGTGCCAAAAACAACAAAATAACGACTTTTCAACAATATCTTGTGAAGGGTGATTTCAAAACACTGCTTCGAAGCTTTACAAATCTTTTGTTTCGAAACAGTGATTCGGATCGCGTATTGAAGCCTCGTTTACTGAAATCACGTGACTTTGGTGCTCCGAACCACTATAGAACCCTTATTCTATATCACTGTCTTCTTCATATTTCACTATTTATTTATAATATCATATCTTCAAAATGGCTGATGAAAGTAGTGAAGCCACCAGAAGCTCTGGAATATTTACTCCTTCATATGCAGTGGACAGATGTCCACTATATATCATTTTGAAGAAAAAGGGGACTGAGAAAGAGTATATTCTTGTTTTGATAATTTTTTGCATAAAAATGTATACTCTGTCTGGTTTGTTAGTGCACTCATAGATAAATGTAGATTTGGTGAGCATAGGAGACTTCTTTTAAAAACAGAAGGAAAAAAAAAATCTTGCTAACCCCAAACGTTTGAACAGTAGTATATATTTTTGCATAACCGGACCAAACCGGACCCTTAACCATAATTCTGTATACCTTCTTTTGTAGTATATTGATGTGTAACTAAAAAACAAAAACAAAAAAAATATGTTTTAAATATGTTAATACTGTATAATATAATAAAATATAATATAAGTTTACACTTTATTTTAAGGTGACATAGTTACATTGTACTTATTCAAATAGGTACTGAGTAATATTAATTAACTACATGTACTTACTATAGAGTTAGGGTTTGGTTTAGGGTTAGTTACTTGTAATTATGCATAATTTACTGTTATTAGCAGTTTTACAGTAACTACATGTAGTAACTACGCCACCATAAATAAAGTTTTACCTAAATGTTCTTGAAAATTCAAATATTGTTTCTTGAGATTTAAAAATTCCTGCATCAGAGGAATAATATGTTCTAACATCCACCCACCATAAGATGGATTTAGTGTTGGTTAAGAGTTGTGCAATGTTAGAAGCCCTGGCCAAAAGCACTTAATTTAGTGGAAAACAACAGTGCCCTATTAATAATGTAGATGTTGGGCTGTTGTTAGGTAAGTTATTTACTGTTGTACAGACTTTAACTCCAAATCTGAATTTAGATGACCAGATTAGCCAGTTTTTGGTCAAGTCACATTACTTGTATTAGACTGTAGTAATCCATCTCTTTGTGCAAAGACTTGTCAATGCATACATCTATGATAGTGTGCAACCAGTGAACAATACCAGTAATAAACAACACTTGTTTCAGCGCCTCTGGATCACTCTTAAGGGGACATAGTTGTAGGCCTCTGCCCAAGGGGGACCCCCCTGACCCTCAGGGTGTTTTTGTTTAAGTCTCCCCCTCTCCTCCTCCCTCTTCTCATCCAGTCCCTCCCCTCTCGTCAACCCACTGCTGTTTTGGAAGCCCATTTTCAGGCATGGGGTCTGCCTCCCCCCGGGGGTCCCACAAACAAATGCTCCATGCTCTAAGCTCCCACAGCAGCTCCGATTCTCCCCACAGACCCGGGAGGTTAACGACGTGCCAGTGGAAAACATGACCACCTCCCCACCCCCTTATTCTCTCTCAACCTACCTCTCAATCTTTATTTATCCCAGTCAATCCTCGTGCTTGGCAACCAGTGAACTACTCAAACAGAAGTAAAGTGTGTAACTTTTGACTAATTTTGAAGTCAAAACATGTATGACTTTCTTTCTTCTGTAGAACACAAAAGAACATATTTTGAATAAAGTTTCAAATGTTTTTGTCTTACAATGAATGTCAATGGGGTCTGGAAAACATTTTTAAAGTTATACAGTTATACATGATGAGTAACTTATGACAGATTTTATTTTTTGTTTTTACGTAGAACACAAAACTAATGTGAGCCGCTCCAGTGGAGAAGAGAACTGTGACTGTATTTAAGACCTTCAGATGACACACAGCTCATATCTTCATAGCTGTAAGTTACAGAAAGTGAAAAAAAGAAATGCTTTCTCGCACTGTATGACGTGACAGACAACTAGTTAACCAGTCCGTTCTGTTCACACAGCGCAGGTTTTCTGAGAATGCAGTTGTGAGTTCGGAAAATCTGGGTGTGAGTTCGGTTCTAGAATGCAGTTGTCACTCCCGTAAATAACCGTACTGTGTGTGAACGTAACTGTAATAAGAACTCAAATACAGGACTGACAACCGTATTCTGTTTCTGTGTGAACATGGCCTAAAGGGGGGTGCACACTGTGCGATTTTGACCACGATTTGGTCATTTGAGACAAATTTTGAGAATCCTAAAAGATTTCTATAATCCTAGGCTAAAATCTGTAGTCTTTGATCGCTAGTTTGACATGTTTACCGACATGTTGCGATCAGATTTTACCTCCAACGAAATTCTGGCAGTGTCAGAAGATTTGGCACACAGTCCTGCAGTGTGACTTCTCCTACGACGAACGTCAAATTGTCGTTTTTCAAGACAAGCTGTGATCAAAATTAACACTAGAGATGTCTTTGTTAGCCACAATTTCAGTCCCACGTGTAATGCAGCTCAAAGTCACTGAAAATGTATGGGTTGATGTAAAACTCCGGGCAAGTTTTCATGCATGCGTCCATTTTTAACACGTCTTGACTGTCGTACAGTCTGACATAAATGACAGCTGAGATCCCACAGTGTGACATGAGGATTATGTTCATACAGTCTGACAAGCAACTATCGTAAAGGACTATTATAATTTTTTTAAAATTAGCTTAAAACTGTGAATTCAAAGCATAAGTAGTTGTATTACTCACTTAATACTTCACAATTTACATTATTTACAATTTACAATTCGTTTATCAACAACAACAACAACAACAACCCTATTTCAGTTGTACAATTAAAGGATGCCCAAGAAACAAAAATGCAATTTGACATAACATGGAAGTGCTGATTAAAAATGGGGTAAAGTCTGTCTATATCTAATTACTGGAGATAAATAATAAAGCATCCGCATACTAAAGATTAAAGTGTGCTGCCATTTTGGAGCTTGCATTGACAATTAACCTTTCTCGTTTGGTGATTTGTAACACAAGCAAATCCTGTTATCAGCAAATATAGCACATGGCTCACGCACACTCAACTCCAACCCCAAACAGCAGCGTAAGTGGTGTTTATGGTCTGTAACGAGAACAACAAAATAAACACTGGGTAGATTGCACCGGTACACATAGCCAAGCTGAGTGAGAGAGACTGATAGAGAGAGAGATTTCACAGCAACTGGCTACAAACTTTGTTTTTAATTTAAAAAAAAAAAAAGTAATTTCCAATCTTAATAGCATCACATTTCATTAAAGACACTGACAATGCCTCTTAACAATATCGTTGAGATCTAATACTCTGAAAGTCAGTCCTCATGTGACCCATGTGCTTCCACTGGGGCTGAACCTGTTATCCACAATGTCTACATCACACCCAAATTCCCAGTCTTTGGCAAGAATCCCACTCACATTGTGCCGAATCATGTGGGCCTGCTGCTGTTGCCATGGGGACATGGTAACCTTGCCTCAGACCTGGGGGTGGTGGAGAGATTGAGGTTGTCATCCCTGACAGTATGCAGAACAGAAAATAATGGAGAGATGACGCATCAGATGATATCTCAGAATGAAACAATAGAGGAATGCACTGAACAATTACTGGCTATCGTGGACTTGGCAAGTCAAAACCACTTACTGACAATGGCAGACAATGGCACTGACAAGCACAAGCAGTCAATACTAGCAAAAACGAAGATGCAAAAAACAAATGAAAATTAAGTTTGAGAGTCAAACTTGAGTAGCACTTAAGTTTTAAACTTGACTTGGACTCCGAATTGATCCCTGTGAACAACAGAAATCTTTGGGTCTACAGGGAGAAGTAGCCTATGTTAGGGGAGACTTTTTGCTGTGTGACTAGATTTTCAAACTCTGATATTAATTCCCCACTTTTATCTGCTACAGATTAAATTTGTTGAAAAATCTACAGTATATCCTTAAACCAAATTTACATCAAGTACAAAGAGTGGTTTTAATATAACCTACTCCACTACTGAAGTGAATTGTAAAACTATTCAAATTTTGTACATGAATGATTTTTTGTACATTTATGATTTCGACAAAATGATTTTTACATAAATCCCCATCACCCCTTTGCCAACTCCACCACATTTTATTTGAAGCATTTTAATTCAAATAAAGGTAAATAAATAAAAGGAAAAATATTACTCTAAAACAACAAACATGTTGGAAAATGTATTGAACATAAATAAAATACGGGCTAACAATTCAAAAACAACAGAATTATACAGTTGTGTCAAATGTCAAATTTTTAATCGGAACGAAAAGAAAGGTTTCGAACAACATGAGTTTGAGTAAATAATGACAGAATTTTCATTTTTGCGTTGAACTTTCCCTTTAAAAGTACATTAAATTTTTGTGTGAGAGTAAACAAATCCTGGTTATCATAGTTAGGTTAACATTTACTATGGGGAAAACAAAGAGAAATCCTATTGAGCGCACATTTGCAGATTTATCAAACTAATCTGCAATATATATACAATCCAATAGGGAGTTGACATTTGACTTGGACTCTTGACAGAAGACTTAAAACTTGACATAAGAAATAATAGTCAGTTTGCAGATGTGTTTTTTGTTAAGAATCATATTTGATGCACCATGCTTTTATGGAGCATATAGTATGATATAGTGAGAATATGGAGTAGTGAGAATATGGACACCTCAGTTTTATTCAGAGACCCAAAATGAGCAAAAAATATGCAATTTGGTGCAGTTGCTGATATTTATATGGCCAAAAAGTAAGATGAAATTCTTATAGCTTGTAATGTAAAATAAGATATTTATAACAGTATAGCGACTACTTACATAAAATACATATAAATATCAGCTGTCACTCTATTTCTCCCAATAATATGTCTTAAGCCCAAAGTATACTTCACTTTTTACGCGTACGCGAGGATTAGCGTACAGTGCGCATGAAATGAATTTCGTCATCAGAAGAGTACGCGCACCACCGGATTTTTGTAACCGCACATACTTTTTACACGCAGGTCGCATATGCGCATTTAATTTTTTGGCAGTAATTAGTTTATCCACAAGGTGGCAACCGTGCCCTGGGGGCGTCGATTCACGAGGTAGTCGAAGAAACAGGCAGGAACGCATGCAAGCTACAGCGACAATGGAGGCCTATATAGTCGACAGATTGTGCGAAGAGGTTAGAAAGTACCCTCATTTGTATAACTCTTAGCATTAAAGAATACAAATATATTTACATGAATTGTAATCATGGCGAGTGATTGCACATGCGTCAAACGCCTGTGTACACGTGCGAGTCAAGTGAAGTATACTTTGCAAAGCTGTGTGTTCGACTGTGCGCGTAAAAAAACGAAGTATACCCATGTCTTAAGTAAGATTATACTTAAGTAAGTTATTTTTATGATCAAAGCTCTGTAGTTTTTATTGAGGAGACAAAACATATAATGCAATACAATGATGAGAGATGGAGGCCTTAGAAATCTGCGTATCAAATTTGATGTAGTAGGTTTTATAGGGTTAAGATGTGTCCCAAAAATTTTTAAGTTCCAACAATAAGAACAACTGAATGGTCTAGTATTCTGACTTCACAGCCATCCACACTAAACACACCAGGCACCGTGTGCCGAGCTTACGGAGTGATCAGTCAGTCCCTCACACTACAGAGGTTGCTCTGATGGGGCGAATCAGTTTGGGTCTGGGCCATACAGTTGGGTGGGGGTTGGAAGTAGGGGGGGTTTGTTGGCAAGGTGAGGTTGGGAGGCTCCAGTTGGTCCACTGGAGGCTGGCTGACTGATGGGCAGAGGGGGGGACATAGCCAGTCTGGCCTGGGCAAGGAGGAGAGGCTGGTGGGAATGGCGGAGGGGTGCTGGACCCTGGCCCAGAGTGGTGACTGCCTGTCTGTCCAGGCGCTGGGCCACTCCAGCCTGCTCCCCCAGGCTCCTACCCCTGAGTGGGCATTTCAAAGGGATATGCCTGCCCTCTCTCTTTCAATCACACTTTTGCCCTTGCTCTCTCTCCCTCCTTTCCCTTGCTCTTTCTCCGTCTTTATCACCGACTTGTTCCCTCTCTTATGCTCATCCTACCACTCTCTTGCATATCTGCCCTCTCTTTCATTTGGTTAAAATGATCATACGGTTCCATGTAGCTGCACTCTTAAAAATAAAGGTTCTATAGTGGCATCTTGGGTCCCATGAAGAACAATTAACATCCACAGAACATATCCATTACACAACAGGTTCTTAAGATTATTAAAATGTTCTTCACACTAAGAAAAAACATGGTTCTTTTAAGTTCACTGAAAGGTTCTTAGGAGAATGTTTCTTCAGTGGTATCCCTGTGATACCTCCTTTTGGAGCCTTTATTTTTAGAGTGTGGTAATTGATTCGCCAATCAAAAATGGCACATACCACATTAATATGTCCTGCTGTGCTTTGTTGGTCTTTTCCTGTGCAATAACCTCCCCGATCTGTTTGATTTCGACCGATTCATCAGACTCTGACCAATCGCATTGTGGGGTAGAAAGCTAGAAAGAGAGAAGTATAGAATGGAGAGGAGGAGGGATGGAGTTGTACCGCTACACTGGACCCATCTGCCCGATGTCTTCCCCTGCTGCGGAGCATGATGTTGCTCCATGACTCGATGGCTCCACCATGGTGCTGACCATTATGCTGCTGCTTTATTGAACTGTGCCCCAGAAGCTCCACAGCAGAGACCACATTGATTTCAGAGCAACTGAGCTGTTCTTCCCCTTCACCACATTTGTAGATGTAATGCCATTTTATATGTGAGTCCATGTGAGTCACATTATAGAATCATGATAAAATGATCGTTAATAGACTTACACCCACAAGGTCTACTCCAAATATTTTTATTAAACAAAATCCAATATAGTTTTATGACAAAATAACACTTATTAAAAGAAGAGATAATTTTATAATATTATCTTAAAATATGTGTTTGAAATTATTTTAAATATCAAAAATTAATAAAAGATAAAGATACACCTACACAAAGATTTTGAAGATTTTTAAATGCAGTTTACAGCACGTTGGTTGCAATCATAACAGCATCAAAAGAATATCATTTCATAATTATTTTCAGCATGTCACTATAATTTTTTAACAATAACCACAAAGAAAGGTGACGCTTTTTATATTTTAGAAGCATTTTATTTACCATTTCGAACAGTCATTCAGCTTTAACTCCAAACAAATAACTATATATATATGCCGAAGAAATGATTCACCAAAAAAAAAAGATTAGTTTGCATTCTAGCCTTCACAAGAAATGCTCATTCTGCAAATGATGTTAAAGCGACAGTAAATACATCAGGCTGCAATTGATTTGACTGCTCTATTTTTCTATTGAGCTTCTGTCAGTTCCTGAGCTACCTATCCACCACCTCCCCTGCCAACAATTAATGTGACTCGTCCACACCCTCCGTCCGCTCCTCGTCTCCCACCTGGCATTTTCTGGGCAGTAGGTCTAGTGAAATTCCTGCATCCCTATTGCCAGCCGCAAGGCGGTAACCACTGGGGTTTCTGAGAGTGTTCCCACCCCCAGCACACACACAGTCAAGCGCGCACACACATACACACGCATATCCCGTTCTGTCCCAGTCTGCAACTCTGGCAGACTCTACATTCTTTTCAGCAGTATTGGTACCCCATGGTAACCAGGAGAGTGGCGAGTGGTGACCTGTCATGTTAATGTCGAAAAGAAACACTTTCTTCACTTTTTTACTGAAATATGTCCGCAACCAATCAAGCGCCAAATACTTCCTCAGAAAAATCAGTCAATATAAATGTCTAGAAACTGTACAATATATGTGTAGTCAAATAAAATTAAATATAAATATGTTTCCTTTCAAATCTACAGGAGATAAGACTAACAACTTTTTTTACTTATATAATTTTACATTTATTTTATTATATACTTTGTTGTTTTTATGTAGTATTTTTACTATGTATTTATGCCACAATAATCCAATTATATAATCCAACAATGAACCTTAACACAAATAGTGTTAAGAGACAGTCTATACAATTAAAAGTGTAGGAGTTTGGCGATGGAGAGAGCAATCAGGCAATCAGAATCTAGGCATTGTTTTATCACTGGAGGGGAGTTTTAAGTGACAGTTTGTGAACTTTATATAAGCACGTACACAAGCACACACACAGAGATGGGTCTTGTGTTTACTCTCCTAATTGGAGGGGAGGGTTCCAGTTGACAGACAAGCCCTTAGAGATACACAATTGAAAAAAGAAAAAAAAAAACAGCTGCCAGCCTGTGGCTGGAAGGGTAGCTGACTACAGGCTGGAGCTGGGACAAGAACATGGCAGGAACGTGAAGAGAACGTAATGGAAACATCCAACTGACAGAATTATGAGAGGAGTCCCAACAGACAGCCTCCACTTTCCCAAAAGAGATATAAACAGTTGAGAGGGACTGGCACTAAAAAAGAAAAGGGAAAGCAAAAGAAGAAAAGTGTAAGATTTTCAGAAGACTAAAAAAATATGTATTTGCATAAAACCTGATGAAACGTTTTGGAGTGTGAGAGAGCATTAAAAAGGGAGAGAGATGTGTGTGAACTGGCAGTGTGGAAGACAGCAAGACGGTACAATTTGGAGGCTGAGTACTGGTGTATGAACACGAGTGCCAGAATGTCACTCAAAACAAAGTGGGGTTTGGACGGGGCACATGCAAGGAATGCTCACCCCATATGGGGGCTCGTCCTCGACTCACATGCCTTTCAAACTGGGTGCGGGGTTAATTATATCACATAATTAAAGACTCAGTAATGTTAATGTGCATATTTGAGGATAGGTGCTCAAAATTTGGCTTGGGGACAAAATAACAAATAATTGTTATGTCACTTCTTAAAGGGATAGTTACCCCAAAAATGAAAATTCTGTCATCATTTACTCATCTAAATAATTGTGACTTCTTAAAGGTATAGATTAGCCAAATAATTAAAATTCTTTCATCATTTACTCATATTGTTCTAAATGTATGACTTTCTTTCTTCTTCAGATATTTTGAAAAATGTGGTAACACTTTATTTTAAGGTGACATATTGTTACATGTACTTACTATAGTAATAACAGTAAATTATGCATAATTACAAGTAATTAACCCTAAACCAAACCTTAACTCTATAGTAAGTACATGTAGTTAATTAATATTACTCAGTACTTATACAATGTAACTACGTCACCTTAAAATAAACTGTAAACAAAAATGTTTCTGCCAAAACACTGAAAATCACGGGGGTTAAAAACAACATAAGACAAAAACGGACATTTGAACATTTTTCCATAGAAGGAAATCATATCATGAGGATGTGTAACAAATTTTCATTTTTGATGGTGAACTACTCATTTAATTGGACTACTGTCACAAAACCATAATAATCCAAAGTTTGTATTGAAAGTTTCAGTAAGAGAGAGACTGTTAATGTATATCTTACGATCATTGATCCTTTCATATCCATGTTCCTCATGTTTGTAGCACTGTGAGTCTAAAAGTGATGCATAAACAGACACACCTTTACCCGGAAGGCAAGATAGAAAGGAAAAATATGGCCATGATCATAAATAGCCATTGCTTGTGCCTGTTTGGTGAATTTATTATGGGGATTTCACAGGCAACCTCACAATAGAACATTTCCTAAATGTGATCTTAGGGCCTTGCAGACTACAAGAAAGACATCCAAGCATTTACCACATAAAGCCTGAATAAATCCGACCCTCTCAGTCCCTGTGCCTTTGAACTCTGAGAGAGGCAAGAGAAGTGAAGCCCACACTGCAGGGCAGGTTCCACCGTACTCCACACACCTCAGAAAAAGAGATGTTGCTTTTCTATACTAGATCCTTTTGCTTTATAATGGAGTTATCGTTATTCATTTGGAGAAGTTAATTTAAAACAATTGCACTGCAAATTCTTTGAAGATCTGTATTCGTAGATCTTTCACCAAGTTCACCTTGAGGGTCTTTGTGTGTGTGTGTGTGTGTGTGTGTGTGTCTGTGTGTGTGTTTGAAAGTGAGAGAGCAAGAGTGTAGAGAGAAAAGCATGTTTATGCATGACTGAAAGAACGTTTAGTGTCCCCTTGTGTGTACTTGTTTGTCCTTGTCAGTATGGTGGAGGGCTTACTTTGCCTCATATTGATGACTTGAAGGGAAGAATCGGTTTTAATTGAATCCATTTGTTTGCCGCTTGGCTCCTGTGTAAACAGCAGACAAACAATTACAGTGGTGATTAATAACCGTTTAATATTTCCAGAAGATACTAAATGCATCATACATATGCACAGAATTCTGTCCTGGTTTTATGGCTTTTTCTGCTATTTAAAAGTTCTAGAGCACGCTTCTGTACAACAAACTTTGAAAACTTGGGTTACACTTTATTTTAAGGTGTCTTTGTTACAGTGTAATTATACATTTAAGTACTGAGTAATATTAATTAACTACATGTACTTACTATAGGGTTAGTGTGAGGATTAGGGTTTGGTTTAGGGCTAGTTGCATGTAATTATGCATAATTTATAGCACTGTAAAAAAGAATTGTTGGTTTGACTTAAAATAAGTTATCTGGTTGCCTTAAAATTTTGAGTTCATTGAAATTAAAAAATTTGAGTTAATACAAAGAAGGTGATTGGTTTATTCAACAAAAACTCAAAATATGTTATCTGAACCACATTAATTATTGAAATTGATTTAACAAAAGAAAAAATGTTGAAAACAAATCATGAAAATAATTTTTTACAGTGTACATGCAATATGTGTAACAAAGTCATTGTAAAATAAAGTGTTACCAAAACTTGCATTGGAAAAAAAAAAAAACTGTCTTCCTTGAGAATAAAGTAAAGGAAGACGCATAAAAAAGTTATTTTTTCAGAAGTGTAAGCACACTGTAAAAAAGAATTGTTGGTTTAACTTAAAAAAAAGTGAGTTTCCTGGTTGCCTTAAAATTTTGAGTTCATTGAAATTAAAAATTTGAGGTAATACAATGAAAGCGATTGGTTTAATCAACAGAAACTCAAAATATTATGTTATCTGAACACCACATTAATTATCTAAGTTGATTTGACAAAAGAAAAAAAATGTTGTGATAAATCATGAAAATAATTTTTTACAGTGCACAGTTATACATAGGTGTATTTTAAAATGTGGTGTTGTACAATATTGTTGCAGTATGAATAACTCTACTGGAGAATTTTAATGTGCTTTCTCTCTTTTTATCCCAAGTCTGTTTCTATGTAGATTGCTGTAACCTTAGTGATCTCTTGAAATGTACTGTGCAATCATCCTCCGTTTCCCCCACCCTTCCAATCTGACATCCTTATTTTCTCGGACCGTGACGCGTAACATTTAACCCCATTTAAGTTTCCTGTACCTTACGGGAAGATGTGGCACACGGGAAATTATGAATGTCAATAAAGATCAAACGAGCTCTTTTATTCATAGTAATTACTTTGTGCAAATATACCTTCACATTCAAGTGTTCCTCTCATCAAAAAAAAAAAAAAAATGACTCTTATCGCATTTAAACACTGTCACAATTAAGTCAAATCAGAGAAACATTTGGGGGAATATTATAGCAGGTCAATTTGTAATGTATCATGCTAAATTATGTCCATTCAACCACATAAATGATTTAATCTAATCTTTAAACTCAACCTCATGAAGAGAAAAACACAATATATGTTCCACACCAAGTCAAACATTAATTTAAATGAGTAAGTGCAACACATGGTATCATAATTGAAAAGCTACTAAAGATGTATTAATCTTCAGAACTGTGAAGAAACTGATCCACTCCTACTGTGCTCCTCCAAACATTCACATAAGATAACATCAGATAATGTCCACTTTGCTTTTGCCCACCAGAGCTTGCAAAACATTTGGACCTGCAGGGGAGACAGAAAGAGAGATTAGGCGTTGAGGTGTTAGTTTTTTTAATGATTTACTTCTGGCTGTACAATACTTATATCATTTTTGTTTGTATAATAATAATAATAATAATAATAATAGACTAAAAATAATGGATCCCTGTTATTGTTAATAATAAAATAATAACATTATTATTATCGACGTATTTTTCATTATCTGTTTTAGTAGGGTAATTGTAAATGTACTATTCCGTCAAAAAAGGTAACGTCGTAGCAAATTACTAGATATTGCTGCATGCTCAGCATTATAACTGAAATAAACGTTTAAGATTGAAGCTCGCCACTCAACTAAAGTGGAGATTAAAGGGAAAGGGTGTCATTTACTGGGATTGCGCTGTTGTGGCCACAGGCGCGAACACGCATTGCTCTTTTTCACTTTGACAAACCACAATTCCTTTAAAGATGAGAGTTCCCTCCGGACGCGGGGCGTTTAGAATTTGATAAATAATTTAGCAGTTTAAACAGCGAGAGGCAACGCTGGGCGAGATCCCAGCGATAAAGGCAAACGGAATGGTGGTGGATGAAACATCGTTTATTTATCATTGCGTGTTACTAAATAAATTACACAGTGCGAATTAATAGAACGTGAAACACACGGTCCCATATTCTAGCGTAAAGAACAGCAGATGTGAACTTCTCAAGTGTTTTTAGTGCCCGGTCAGTTTTTAATCTTAAAGGAAGAACCGCAAAAATGTCCATGTTTTTGTTTGTTGTCTATTTAGATGTTTTCACACTCAGAACAATTATCATTTTGGTTAATCCTCGACATGTAGCGACCTGCAGATTTGATACTTGAGCTCAAGCGAACGAGTTTAGAGGAGAAACGGCAATTTGGGTTCATTTTTCATTTTCATTTTCGAACACAAAGAACTCCAAAAGCGCTGGCAGTGAAAGTCATTGTTTATAGATTTTCAAAACAGTACGTGACAGGTGGATGTGGGGAAATATTAACAGGTAAATCACCAGGATAATGGTGGCTGTCATCATCTCATTCCACAATAGCAGGTGCACAACCGAAGCTTTCCATCTTGTCTTGAAGTGTAAAAGGTTTTTTCTTCATCATCTGTAACCCAATAAAAGATCACACTCGATTAATGGGATGACATTCCTAGAAATATATATATAACATAAACTTGTTAGGCCCATAGTGTACTTGATAGATTCTAACTGGAGTGAAACAGCAGACACTTTTTATTTGTATTTTTTAAACTCTCTTTGCGTTTACATTCTCAATGACGGCATCATTTAATGTAAGTGTAATGTACAAGGGTCATCTCAAATAATAATAATGATAATGATAATAGTAATTATTATTATAATTACTCAAGTTGTTGTTTCTATACTTTATTACAAAGCAAGAAAATACCCTAATCTTAACTTTTGTTTAAAAAAAAAAAAATCAAAAATTGTACCAGTTTGCAACAGTTTATACTCGAATAATATCAAACAAAATGTTACAATGTTATCTTTAATCTGAAAAAATGATTAGAACGTACTGATCCTATAACAATTTTGGATTGAAAATTCAACAACAACAATAATAATAAAAAAATATCAACATAATACATAAAATATGTAGGTGCATTTATATCAAATTATTTCATTTAGAAAAAGTCTCATTTCATTTAAACATAAGTCTCCTGGATTCAATTAAATAAAAAACAGCATGCGTTAAATAACAATGATCTTTGTTAATATGTTGCTCACCGTTGTTCATTTGTCCGTGCGTCTCGAGTCTTGTCAGGTTCTCTCTCAGGATGTCTTTAAATGTAGGCTACGGACTTAAAGCTGTTATGATACTGTCGGCTTTCCTCCCACACAGAAGAATCCCGATAGACATTTCTCAAAGTGGATATTGGCAACGTGTTGTTTTAAACATTTTAAAGGTAGCTATCTAACTCACCTCCTCGTTGCGCCACTCCACACTGGTTTCACGTGTATTCTACATGTCTTATAAAAGGCCTTAATCTAGCCCCATGGCAATGCGATGCACTCATCTCTTGATACATTTGGGTATATCAGCTTGAGCACTTGCAGTTTGAGCGTCATGTGGACGAGAGGACAGTTTTAAGGAATTAAGTCCCCGTAAATCCCTCCAGCTACGCAACAGAAATGCAAGAGGTCTGCGTGTATTCAAGCGTCCGTATTCAACATTTGTTTTCTCCGCTTTAACCTCTGTGTTATATTTAGCCTATAAGAATAATAAAAGACTGAGTCTGCTGTTTTCTCTCATGATGATTAATAATCATACCTGAGATTATATACTATTGTTAACTTTTTGGAGTGGTATATACGGCGCACATTCACTAGGGGCCACCGCATGGTAATTTCAAACAAATCCATCATGCAAATATATAAAATCAATGTTTTTATGATATAAGTGTAACAATTAAGAAATGAATTCTCTTTCCACTTTATTCATAACACTATGAGTTAATGTTACAACATAAAATTACATTCCGATGACTCTCAGAGATGAGAATGTGCTCCGCTAGGGCCTCGCTCTCATTGGCTGGAGAGTTTGCATCAAAAAGTAGCTGTCGACATTTGTTTCCCTGCAAAGGGCCCTGCAAGAGAAACAGACTCCAGTCCTGAGCTCTTCATTGGCCAGCGTGCTGTACAAATCAGACTCCAGCAACTTCAACCCAGAAGAGCAGCGAATCATAACCGTATGTGCTTAATCTCTCTAAACCATTTTATCCATTCTTCGTGTTTAGCTGTAGAGGCTTCATCGTAACTCATTTGCTTCACGGTTTGATGAAAAGGATTTTATCTTGATGCCTTGAATATTTTTGTAACGATTTAGACGTATATGTGCTATCGGACATAAAACTTTAACGGACTTCGAATTGAATCCAGTCATTCAGTAAGTAGCCCGCTTTATGTAGCTAGTCGTTTATGTTCAATATTATTTATGTTTCAAGAATTTGCGAGCAGTGGTGGTGTTATTATTATTAATATTATTATTCGCATCGTCGTCGTTGTTGGGCAACGTAAATTAATCTTTCTGTGCAGTCAGTTAAGCTTTTTATGGCCCAAACGTTCGTTTCTTTTTAGGCTTGTATTTTTTAAGATCGCCAAACGAGTAGCCTACTGTATGTTTAACGTGATCCTTAATTTTTTTTTAAAATCGATATTAACTGATACACATTTTGACTTGTAGTACGCTGTTTCATAATTTTCGTTTTCAAAAAATTATTTAAATCCGCGGCTACCGTAAGTAACTTTTTTTTTTTGCCCATTTCAACAATTTGAGTGCAAATTGATAAATAATAGAGAAATAATTCGACACACTTCTCTTATTTCTAATAATATGAATACAGATAAACAAGGAGTACAGACACATTTTATATTGTGTCGATTGGCTTGTGATTTGTTTTCCTCTTTCTTGCACAAGTAGAAATCTGCTGCTTATATATAGTCTCAATACTTTTTTAATTTTAGTAGTTTGTTTAGTATCATGTCAGAGACAACGTTGCATTGAAGTGTCTGAGTGTATGTGTGCGCGAGCGCGCACGCGTGCGATTTTTATTGTAGTCATGCACAGAATCAATGAGGCCAAACGTTCAGCTGAAAAGGTAGCGTCCAGTAATTAGGGGAGCGCGTGCCACACGGATTATCTCGTTAATTTATCAACAACAACATTTATCATAATTAATTCTTGGATGAGGTAATTACTATTGAGCGGCTGCGCAACTGGTAGACGAGGACTGCTTTAAGTGACAGATTGAGGGTCGAAACCGTTGGATAAAAAAAAAAAAAAAAAAAAAACTTTCTGCATAACAAGGCTGAAGTTTTTGTTTAAAAATATCTTCATTTATTCAGACAGGATTGTGATTTGGATGGTGCCGAACTTAAGATAATTTAAAGTTTTGCTTGGCCCAATAGCCTATTATAAGAAACGTTTTATTTGGGCCTGAAAACTTAAACTGGCTAATAATCTTTTCTCTTCAGTCAGATTATTTAAAAAAAAAAAAAAAAAAATCTGATAAACTATTAGGCTATCTAAACTAATAAACAAACATCTAAACATCAGCTAAACAAACATATTCCATCGAAGGACAAATGTTTAATGGAAGACCAAAGTTGAGCTATTTGTTAGACTCCTTTCTACATGGTCAGAATTAACAGTTAGTTTCTGGAAAATACTATAATTATACTTTTATAATAGTGTTCTGACTGATATGACTGAGGAAAGGAGGAGGTTACTTTTGTCATTGTTACTTTTGTCCCTCGCCAATGGAGCTTTTGTTATCAGCATTAGTTATCAGGCTAACAGTGGCCTTTGTTTCCACCAATAGCTCCCAATCAATGCTCTTATGCCTGAGACAATTAGCCGGGTTCCTATGCAAATTGTGTTTCTGGCTTGTGTGCACATTTGAACGACTGAGTTTTGTCTTTGTGAAGACTTGTTGCAATTAATAGATGTTACTTTTTGGGGTTGGTGGGGAGAGGGGAGGAAGGGGAGGGACGGGGGGCGTTTGTCAAGATGAGCTTCGTTCATCTCATGAGGACAGCTGGAGGTCTGGAGCGGCTTTAAGAGCACGTTGCGGTGTGGACGTGGTTTATTCGCCTATAAGTCATCGCAGCTAGAGGAACCCAGTTTCTATCAAATGACAGACGTTGAACCGACAACCTGCATCGTCGCAATTACGTGAACATCTCTTTGTGATTTTTTTGAAAACAGGGTTTTTGGTTTCACATCCACTGCTGAAGACGTAAACAAGCTAGAAGCAGAAGTAAGCTAAGGAAAAGAAACTGAAGGAGCAGGTATCCAGCTTTCCACATTTTCTCCAGCTTTACCCCCCACAATCATCTTTAGCATGATGTCGTATCTCAAGCAACCACCTTACACGGTCAACGGGCTAAGTTTAACTACCTCCGGTATGGACCTTCTGCACCCTTCCGTTGGTTACCCAGGTGAGACAAGCTTCCAAATAAACAATTCTATATAAAAGACGATTGAAACTCGATTGATATAGAGTTGTTATTTATGGATTCAGGATTATGCAGTAACAGTTTTGCCCTATGTGCTTAAATGTAAATAGTAGGCCTGGCTATTTGATTTGCTGGTTGTATATGCTTGCTAGTCTCATAATTGCACTGTCAAATGTTATGTATTTTAGATTGTACAATTATGAGATTTTTTAAAATTCAAATTCAAATAATAGTACTTTAATTGTAAGAATTTAAAAACTTGGTGAAATAAAATAAAACTGCATTTATTATTCTTATATTCTCAAAAGTAGGCCGACATTGTGTTTGTTAACTGTACCAACAATAACACATATCAGAAGGAGAAAAAAAGTTTAAGCATTTTTTATTAATCATTGTACGATGCCGTTTCAGATATAGCCTACTAATATTTTGTAGTAATTTTTTGGTATCATGTATTTATATTTATAACCTGCTTTTAAAGTAACTCTATGCATGAAAGATTTTTGGATGGACAACAGTGTGATGCATTTGTTTATTTAAAACAGCGACTCCTCGAAAGCAGAGGCGGGAAAGGACAACATTTACTAGAGCGCAACTTGATGTGCTGGAGGCTTTATTCGCGAAAACGCGCTACCCGGATATTTTCATGCGTGAGGAGGTGGCCTTGAAAATCAACTTACCGGAGTCCCGTGTACAGGTAGGCTACGTATCATTAAAGTCTTGCAAGAGTGTCTTATTTAAAAAAATCCAAACATATGAAATGCATGGACATCTTTATGAACTGAGGGACGCACTAAAATAATAAAAGTTGTTTTCTTATATATGTAATTAAGGATAGAAGTTGTACTGCCCCACAAATGAAGCTAGGTCACATTGTAAATGTTAATAAACCGTGTTTTTTTTTTTTTTTTTTTTTTTTTAAACCACGTCAGGTTTGGTTTAAAAACCGAAGGGCAAAGTGTCGCCAGCAGCAGCAACAACAACAAAACGGAGGCCAGAACAAGGTGCGACCTGCCAAAAAGAAGAGCTCTCCAGCTCGGGAGGCCAGTTCTGAGAGCGGGGCGAGTGGCCAGTTCACCCCGCCCTCCAGCACTTCAGTACCGGCCATCTCCACCACAACCGCGCCGGTGTCCATTTGGAGCCCGGCCTCCATCTCGCCGCTGTCAGACCCACTCTCTACCTCCTCCTCCTGCATGCAGCGATCATACCCCATGACCTATACTCAAGCGTCTGGATACAGCCAGGGCTACGCTGGTTCCACATCCTACTTTGGGGGCATGGACTGCGGCTCTTACTTGACGCCCATGCACCATCAGCTGACCGGGCCAGGATCCACTTTGAGCCCCATGAGCAGCAACGCTGTCACCAGTCACCTGAACCAGTCTCCTGCGTCCCTTCCCACACAAGGTTACGGTGCCTCGGGGCTCGGCTTCAACTCCACCGCGGATTGCTTGGATTATAAGGACCAAGCGTCCTCGTGGAAACTGAACTTTAATGCTGATTGCTTGGATTACAAAGATCAGACTTCCTCCTGGAAATTCCAGGTGTTGTGAAACTAACAAAACGTCTGCCATTCAGTCCAATCAACACACTAAAAGACTATAAAATAAACGTTGTAGACCTGCCATCCTTCCAAAAACAGAAGTGTTCCGTGAAGCGCGAACTCTCCGAGATGGATGGGTTTTGCATTGTGCCCGACAGCGCTTTTGAAGTTTGTCTTTGACATGAAATATCTATTTGAGCTACATGCACCCCTTGTGGCGTGCAAAGTATTTGAAGGGTGGTGAGTGCGTATAAACATAGGCCATCTGACCACAACCTGTTGTTTAAGGTACAGGGAATCAAAGTGAATTTGTAATAAGTTAGGTCAAAGCCACGGAACAAATCTTTACACAAGAAAAGAGGAGAGAAAAAAAACTACATGGCAAAAGGAGCCAATCTTTTGCTTAAGTGCTTGGAATGGGCAGGCTTTCTCTAAGCCTCTTACAGCACGCCGACCTATTTCAATGTTGGCAAGACGAGAGACACTTCCATCAGGAGGATGATAGAGAGGATGTGTGCGAGTGCGTGTGTACGTGTGCGTGTGTGCTGAACGCCCCCATGGCGACCTGGATGCACTACTTTATTTAAGAAAAGGTGTTTATAAGGAATCAATATGTAGTTTTTAAAAGACAATCAATGTGTGTCTTATATAAATGGTACATTTGTGTTTTTTTTTTTTTTTATCTGTGCTAGCCTTCGAAACTGTGATCTGTTGTAACTGTATGCAATTTGTGAGCTCCGTCGCATCTGCGAAGACTCGGCTGTGATTTTAATAGATTTTAAACTTTTTTTTTTCTTTAAGAAAACACGACGGTAAATAAGATTAGTCACATGATTACTATTGGATTAATTTCAAGAGACAAAAGATCTCGAAAATACAGGGACTCAAGAGAATGTGTAAGAAAGGAACTGTCTGTCCCCGTTCATTGATCTCCATTGGTCATAACTGATATATACCACCCACGTGGATCTTAAACTTGTCTGGAGTGGTAATGTGGTCCCGCCACAGAAATATGAATAAACAATTTAAAATCTGACACAATCCTATTTAAAGTTATTAAGTCTGAACGAGTTATTAAAATGTATTCTGAATTTTATGTGTGTGTTTGTGTTTTATAGGTTAGCTACAATAGTTTGAAATTAAAAGGCTATAAAGGTGATTATAGGACCCGATTTATGTCAAGAAAGAAAAATAAAATTAACCGATAAATTTTCTTGAGCGACATTGATGATTTATCAGGAAACTGCCAAACTATGGCATGTACTACATTAAAAAATATTACCTATTTATTTAACAGAATGATGGTGATCATTTAAAAGCGCTCTAACATGTGAATTGGTTCACAACATACCAATTTCAAAATGAAATAAAGTCAATTTCCTTTGGAGGAATGAAAAGAGGAAATCCTGTTCATATCCACATTAAATATTAATGGAAATCTCCTGGTTGATTGATTTCCAAAAAATTGTCCACCTCAACTCCATGCTGTATTCCAATCAATTTAATGTGAATGGTTTATTTGGCTTTGATATGGTTTAGCCCTACTCAGAAACTTAAAGGTAAAACTTAAAAGCACTGGCTTGTATGTGTCTTGTAATTTGGCTATTAAAGATCAGGACTCTTAAAGTCAATGTAACTGTGCAACTGCAAGGCGTGAGCAAATTTTAATTATTTCTCATTTTCCCCGCCGGGTTTCCGGACCTTTCGTTTTAAGAGTCACGGCACCAAGAATGCGCGGCTTGGGAAAGTCTTGCTAATCCGCGCCTCAAAGACCAGTTAATCCCAATATTTCACTGGCGGGGTTTCTTTAGGGCAGAGGGCAATTCAAACGTAACTCAAAGCCTACTTTAAAGACCGCATTTTCTGAATGCAGCACCGCACCATTTTGGTCTGCGGATGGTATTTCACAATAGAATATATTTTTGTTTGACGTGACAATTCGGCAAACTTTAGAATAGTACTGTTGTGTTGGATTCTTATGACACGAATTCAGAAAACCCCAATTAAAAAAACAACACAATGGTACAATAATTAAACCAAAAATCTATTTATTTAAAAAAAAAGGCATACAATAAACTACAAATCCAACAGGCTACTTTAATTCCAATTTTGATTTAAACAGCTGTGAGGACAGAGCTAACACCCCGGAGTCCTCTGTGACTGAATGGAAAACTTTCACAAAGAGTCCCCTCTGTAAAGTAAAAGAGCGTAGAGAGCAAACTGAGGACTTTACGGTTACCGACGGGTCCTGGAATAATTCTATTGTAAGGACCTGATTTGAGCGACATCACATAATTAAACTAGTTCACTTGGAGGCAGGGAGTCAGAATCGAATCTTTGAATTCTTCCATCATAATTGCGAGCAGTGGAACATTCAATTATCGTCTTTGACATTGCCAAATAATCTCCTTTTTCATTCACATCCTCTCTAAAGACAATTTAATGAATGGTGTGAAATGATCAAAACTTTTTTAGGAATTTTAGACCGTTTCCAAATGAAATTGGGAGGAAATGAAGCTCACTAAATGATTGATATATGCTCGAAGTTTTAGTTTTCTTAATTCTTAATTTTTTCCCCTTTATTTCGTAAAAAACCTTAGGCTATTTTTTACACAGGGTGTCAAACAGCGCGAATAACAAACAGAAAAATGTATAAGCACTTGAGGCGTTACAACATTGTATAAAGATGTGACAAGTCAGACAAATAAAATAAATACTAAACAGCGACAAAACGAAGAAAACTTCAAGTTCAATAGCACGGTAAAAAAAAAAAAAAAAACTATGCGTGAAAAATGACTATGAAATAACGTTGCCCGACATAGTCTGAATGACTAACTATCTGACTGATCTTGCAAACTCTTCGTTAGGAAAACAGTGTTTTTTACAAACACGTTTTGGAAGGATTTTAATAAAACATCATTAATTCACTTACTTATTAATTATTAATTATATATATTTAAATGGATATATTTGTATTTTCTTCTAATATATCATATATTTAACTATTTTTGTAGAAAAATTATTTGAAGCAGCTTCCTTTTCATACGAACTTTAGAAACTGATTATTTACATTCATTTTCTTCGTTTTACCCCTTAACGATTAGAGGCCAAAGTGTTTTTCTTTTTTTTTTTTTTCTGGAACACTGAGGAATACAAGCGCTGGTGTTATCCAGGTTGTCCAAGTGTTTTTCCCTAAATAATTAATTATTTTTGACTTCTAAACCAACCTTTACCGAGCATCGAGTCCAGTATATTTTAAACACGTGTAAGTCGTCCGTGTTGTTTAAAATTTACAAGATTCACAGTCCAAGACAGTCGAAGAACACAGGATTTTCTCGTGACTAACAAACACATGTCTGCGTCATGTTCTGTCTCTAACTATAATGAAACCTTCTTGAAGTTAAAAGATTAAGATGTTAATGGTCAAGTAAACTGAGACATAAGATACTAAAATTATTGCGAATATTAAATAATAGCCTATATGAAATAATATCTCAACGCGTCAACACAAAGTAAAATATCCATCATATAAAATGCGCAATGTAACTGCACAAACAACTGGGAAAAGTGAGTGCGATGAAAAAAAAAAATCAACAGTATGTTTGCACCACAATAAATATGTTTCAGGAGTTGCTGCAGCTTAGGCCTACTGAAAAAAGTAATCGCTTTATATAAGTAGTTATACAAGCTCCTAATATTGTTTTGAATACATACAGTAATTTTATGAAAAAAAATTAAGCAGAAAAGTTGGCAAAAACTAGGTACAAAACATACTCAATAGCCCACATAAACCAACTACATTGCTACACAATGATATATTATTGTCCTAAATTACTCATGATCTCACCATTTCAGGTGGAAGAGAAGTCATATCACATCACATACTAATTTAACCGCACACTTTCTCATACAACGATATGGGCTTGGTTTTAATAACCCGCATCATAATTCTCATTGACATTTCATCCAACCGTCATACTGTGTCTGTAACCATTAAATGTGAGAAAATACTTGGGCTAAGTAGGTCAATTACGACAGTTACTGCCATTGTGGCAGACAGACGTGCCAGTTGCAACGACAGTTAATTGAATTTTGAGCTACAGTTACGCGAAACTTTATGCCATTGCCACCCACCCCCAACACTCAGGGACACTACAGAAATATCTTATAACAGGTAAACGACAAAAACACTGATATGCCTATCACTGTAAATAACCCAGCATCTTAGTAATGCTCTATACTTCATACTGTCAGATTTCAGAGTGGCACACTTTCAGTTGCACAATATAGCCTTTAATAATTAATTATTTTATAGAGATGTACACAAATCGCATGCACTAGGGAAATGTGTATGATATTATTTGGACTGGATATTATCAGTATTATATTATTAGTGTAAAAGAATAAATATGTGCATAATATGTACAAAGTTTCAGTAGGCCTATTAACACATATAATGCGGCATTTTGTATTTCTGGGTTTTCATAGCTTTGCATATCATCAGGTGATGAACTAGACAGAGACAAGTGTTCCCAACATGAAAATAGCGTGAAAATGCTGCCAAACACGGAAATGCACGTCATCTTGGTGGGGCGCTGGAAGTTACTGAACATTTCTGAATTTAATTAAAGAAATGATTATGGCTTTGGTAAGCCACGGGTTTCAGAAATATTGATGTTCAACTTCATAAAGACTGATGAAAGTGATGAAAGATAAATACATTTAGGCTAATGGGATTTCCCTTGATGCTGATCAATTTAAGGGGCTTTGTGGCAATTATTTAGCCTACAGTTTTGCTACTTTCAAACTTAACAGATGCACATAGAACAACATTTCGATGACTGTTACGGACATCAACGGTGAATATATATCGACATTTAGACATTTGCGCTTTCATAGATCATCTGAAATTGTCTGTGGAGGAAGAAAAGAGTAATGAGGAGGCGGAAATAAGGCTACAACTGTTATTTCATTTGTTTAGGCCTATTTGTAAGAAATAGCCTAAATAGAATATTTTCTTGTGAAATCATTTTTGAGATAGCCTATCTTTATCCACTGCAATTAGTTAGGCTACTTTCTTAAGTTGGCACACATAAAGTTAGCATTGTCGTCTGTTATGTGAAATTAGCTTATCACGTGACGCGCAGAGTGTCGATTGTTTAAAATGCTATTTTTAACCAATAGCCTATCTTTTTATTCTACGACAGTGTACACACTGACTTCTCAACCATCAAAATTTTAGCCTATTATTTATTAAATGCCATTTGTCTATAGTAGCCTAAACTGAAAACAAGAAGAAAGATTTATCAATTTACACATAAAGTAGTCCAAGGCTCTCGTTAATTTACACAAAATTTAGGCTACTTCTCTTTGGGACATAGGCGCGACCATCTTTGAGAATCTCAGCCTATGTTTATATGTACTATATTAAAAGTTCTGAGCTGAAATATTTACTCCGTCTCCGAAAGAAGTCCAAAATAATATTAGGAGGCAAAGTTGTTTACATCCTGGCTATAGTGTGGTTATAAACCAGTTTCGTCCGTGATGTTTGGAACGACTCACTGTTTATTTACCGATAAACAGGGCGTGAAGGAAGCCCACAACACGTGCGTACATGGTACTGACTTTTAACAATGCTGTTACAGTCTGTTTCATATGTGTACAGGCATGCTCGGCCACACAGTAGGATGCACCCAGGGGTTGTAACTTCGAATAGGGTGTTGTTTTAATAGTGCACAAGTCACTGAAAGATCAGACGCCTTGACGTTCATGAGCAAAACCAAGGGCCTCCATTCCTGCAGAGCGCATCTTTCTTTTTTAATTACGGGCAACGCAGCCCTGAAGTAACATATGGGACGGGCAGACGCCGTTCTAATCCGCACCCCGCGTTGGTCGATGTTAGGCTAAACAATGGGCTCTCTTTAACCATTCACGAGCCAGAGGCTTCTTATGCGCACAGGTTGCCTTGGCGCTTGGGATAGCAAGAGGCAGTCACGGAAGTTTACTGGTCCTTCGACCCTTCCACACTTCCGTGTCTGTCACGACAACCTGCGTGGTTGGACAGCTTGGATACAGGCTATATAGTATTTTTAGAACTGCCCCCAACTATCTTATTGCTTAATTTTAGCACACCAAACACCACAAAAAAATAACTTTAGACACATATTGCATTACAGACATTATTAAATATAATCATGCTTGTTAATTAGCCAATAAAGTGTTTGCTTTACTGTATTAACAAGAATATAATAAAGCTTTTCCCTGATTTACCTTTCAGTTAAAGGCTTTTTAGTTCATTAAGATCTACATCTACTACCCTTAAATCGCTTACTTTGATAAATAATGATTATAATAATCAGACCATCAAGGCTAATCAATTGAGCAGCGGGTTGTCTATTTTGTCCAGCTCATCCAGTCTAAGCTCACTTTTTGCACTATTTATTTAAGTTTGTGACATCATCAATGAATCTGATAATCTTGTCAAAGATTAAATTAAAAAGGGTTTTGTGCCAGTAATAACAGATTTAGATGTTTTAAAAATGAAGTCTAAAGGGATTGGGTTAAGAGCACCAAAAAGCATGTGATTTTAATTTCTCCGACAGCTCACATAAATCTGTGGATTTGTGGATATATGAAACTGATAATAGTTCTAACAGCCTGACAACTCTGGATGTCTGGTAATGTACAGGCCACACAGAGAGAACAGAACATTCTGCTGGCTTCTTTCCTCTTCCATTTAAATTCCTAATAATTTAAAATAACAATTTTGCAATCTGGAGGAAATTGTAGAAGGTGGAAACAGCATACAGAAAGTGTAACTATGCTCTGAGTTCAGTGTCTAGAACCTCAGCCATTGTTATTCCAAGCCTTGGTCTCCTATTTGGTCTTTGATCCTGGTATTAACTACCACCACAATCCAAGTGAACAAGCAAGATTAAACAGAGCAATATTTGGTCATTTGGAATGGCGTAGAAAAAGAACTAAAACTAAAATGTATAAGCTGATTATGAAGTCTCAACATATGCTGCGGTGAAACTGCGTGTCATAGCAGCGTCTACTGGTCAAGTTAATACCTATTTAGCTAATGCACACCCAAGGTCCGCATTCAGAGTCCATTTACGCCCCCCCTGAGACTAAAGTTGTGGATTATGTTGGATGGCACAGCTACCCAACATCTAGCCTATCTCCTCTGTTAGGCCTGTAGCCCATTAATGAAAAATCTCCTTAAAGGGACAAATGGAAATACTTTCACAGCGGATTATTCAGACTCTAATGGCAATGTTTTAAATGTCCTACATGAACAGACAGGGTAAGAGCAAACTGATAATCCCAAACACAAACAGTCATTCCCAGAACTTGGTCAACAGGAATCTACAATTCGTCTAAACTGCCATGTGTGACGTTCATAAATGTCTATTTAGTGTATTTCATCTAGTGCATGTGGTTTATACTGCTAGCCTGTTGTGCATTTGTTCTTCTTAATTTTTAGTCTTTGTGCTTTACCTTGTCCAGAACTCATCCTGGTGAGACACTTTGTAGCTCCCTCCACTGCAAACCCTCTGGGGTCCATCATTAGCCCAATTAAGCAGGTGCACAGAGGAGGCCTTACTAATCATTTACACCTTTCCAATGAGCTCTCACTTGCTCTTAATCTCTTACAAATAAGGTGCACTTGTTAGAAAGAGTAATGGAGACCACTAATTAATTAGACGAAAACCAGATTATTGCTTTGAGACTCTCCTGAATGGACTGTGCTTGATGCTGAGCCTGTATATTAGTGGAAAAAGACAGGAGAAGGTAGTCAGGATTTGTTATTCTGTCAGTCCCTGCAGGTCAATTCAGACAGCATAAATTGCTTTTTATTTATTCAGCAATAATTATCTAATGAATTATATTTCAGCAAAGCATATTTATTATTATTATTAATGACTTGTAACTGAACAGTGCTTACGAGCTGTCAGTAATAAGGTTCACACAGCAGCAAAATACTCTGTCAGTCCTGTTTTTGAGTGCTTAATACGGTTTCGCTCACACACAGTTCGGTTATTTATGTGAATTAACTTCTATAACCTCAGTTCATAATTTTTCAGTATAAGGCTTTGGTTATGTTTACCAGTGCTTGGGGAAATCTAGTATCTAGTCTTACCCTGATTCACTATGGTAAGTGTTTATATTTTAGACCCAGCGGGATGGTTTTCATGGGAAATTGCACACGTGTCACGTATGTCTCATCATATTCGTAAATAGAGAAACGTTGCTCCGGCTACTTTGATGCGTGTCTGGTTTGAGAGAGGCATAAGTTAGTTGTCACAACGAGTGAGAAAGTTTGACATGGAACAGCTAAATCATGAACCTCCAGGGAATCACCCGTTAAAAAAAAAAAAAAAAAAACATTGAACAGAGGCAAAAAGAGAAGAGAACATGACAGAACTTGTAATAAAACAAGAATCAACATTGGCTTGGCTTTTCGGACAACTGAGGGATTTTTTATTTTTCAACAGGTCAGTAAGGTATTTTACTGAACAGATAAATTGCCATATGTAGCTCTCTAACAGAGTTCATTGTAAAGCATTATCTATTGGTAAGGGTCATATTCATCCAAAACAATGGTCTTCCGCAAAATGCATGCAGTTTTGTTTTTAACTACATGAGGGGCAAAAGTTACATAGTTCTCTGATGATGTGTTTACTGGTGCGAGAGCTAAACTGTCAATAGCAAACGATCCAACCCAGACAGCAACATAGTGTCGGCCCAGATTCGGCCAACATATGGTACGTGTGGAATCCACGTGTGCCAGATGTGAGCCAGATCTGAGCCAGATCTGGGCCGACACTATGTCACTGTCTAGGAATCAAATCCCAATGGACAGTATCATCACTCGGATATTTGCACAATAACCTATTGCAACTTCAGTTTCATGCCGACTTTAAGACTTTAAGGACTTTGAGCTTGCGAACATTCTTTAGACACTGCAATGAAGGAGATACAACACTCTCGAGATTGATTTTCTATTTCAATTTGATTAAAATTCATATGAATTCATAAAACCTCTTTCTAGTGTTGTCAAAAGTACCGACCGCGATGCCAAGTCGGTACTGAAATTTTAAAAATGTGACGCTGTGAGCGCTGTTGAGCGGATTGATAAACACCTGATTGGCAATTGTGTTCACACACTCATCAGATATGTCTGTGATTGGCTACAATGATCAGAGCTTCAAAAACATGTTCTAAATAGACATCTGATGAGCGTGTGAACACAAAGAGCAATCAGAGGTATTTACGAATTCGCTCAACAGCGCTCATAGCGTCACATTTTTAAAATTTCAGTACTGACTTGGTATTGTGGTCGGTACTTTTGACAACACTACCTCTTTTGTACATTTTCATATGATCTGCTCTTGCCCCATATGTTTAGGGACTGACCGTAATACTTATTTCATACAAATTGTACATTTTCATATGAATCACATGATCCAATAATGTAAAATAAAAAATAGCCATCCTTTATTGTAAGATTGGGTTGAACGTTACTCTGTTTTGGGGTGCATTCAAGACTGATATCGTTTCCACTACAAATGCAATGTGGTCACATGAGTTTTTTTGACTACGTCCATATGTGGTTATCTGATTTGATTCAAGGGTTCATAGAGTAGTGACCTGAATATAGTCTGTGACGGCCATGACACACCAAACCGATATCAAAGAACTAGAGGTAAGGAAAGTGTGTTGTGTTTTCACCTTGCATTGAGCTTGAACACTCCGCAAAACTACTATCCAACAAGTACGTACATTCTGCACCTGTGTGGGAGGAAATAACTTTTAATACCAGCAAGTGGCAGTAGTCTGTAGATTCGTCTTTCAAAAAGGGAAACCGGAACTAGGACTGTAGATATTCAAACTGTAAACAAAGCGTTTACTTAACATTTTAAATATGAATCATGTTGATCAGTAAGACTTCACTTTATTTCAAACGGCCATGTCGTTATGAAAATATTTGCATATTGTAATGCTCATCTGAGATTATGTAAAATTAGAAGAGCCTTCTGTGTGTGCCCTCTTGACTTTGTCATCTTCTTGGTGTCACAGCCTTAAGCTGTTGTATGAAAAGTTGAGAGTCACACCTTTTATATAGCCTGTTTTCAATCCCAAACACTGCGTGAATATGGTCATATTAAAGGATTAGTTCACTTCTGAATGAAAATTTCCTGATAATTTACTCACCCCCATGTCATCCAAGATGTTCATGTCTTTCTCTCTTAAGTTGAAAAGAAATGAAGGTTTTTGAGTAAAACATTCCAGGATTCTTCTCCATATAATGGACTTCAGTGGGGTTCACCGGGTGGAAAGTCCAAATTGCAGTTTCAGTGCAGCTTGAAAGGGCTCTGCACAATCCCAGACGGGGAATAAGGGTCTTATCTAGCGAAACGATCAATCATTTTCTAAAAAAACTTAAAATTTATATACTTTTTAACCACAAATGCTCATCTTGCACTAGCTCTGCAATCCACACGCATTACGTAATCACGTTGGAAAGGTCATGCGTGACATAGGGTGGAAGTACCAATCCAGTGTCTACAAAGATTAAACCAAACAGCCTTTACAAAAAAAAAAAAAGGTAAAACAATGATATCGGAGGTTCAAAGTTTTTCGCCCTACAGCAGTACTTTCGTCAACATCACACGTGACCTTTCAAAGTAATGCGTGGCACATCGCAGAGCAGTGCAAGACGAGCAATTGAAATTTTTTTTTTTTTTTTTTTAAATGACCAATCGTTTCGCTAGACAAGACTCTTATTCCTCGCCTGGGATCATGTAGAGCCATTTGAAGAAGCACTGAAACTGCAATTTGGACCTTCAACCCATTGTATGCCACTGAAGTCCGCTATATGGAGAAGAATCCTGGAATGTTTTCCTCTTAATTTCATTTCGACTGAATCCAGAAAGACATGAACATCTTGGATGAGTAAATTGTCAGGAAATTTTCATTCAGAAGTGAACTAATCCTTTAAAGACAGAAGCAATCAACATTATTTGTATTGTTCAAATCATTTTGGCTCACTAGAATTTAACTTACTATTGCTATAGTTCCCTCTCTTCTTCCATCATCTTCAGGTCCCTTTCCTAAGCAGGGTAATTAGTCCTCCAAGGGCTCCTAATTGTTTGAGGATAAAGAGGTGATTTGCACTTGGGAATACTAAATTATCCTAATCAAAGGCTGGAGAAATCGGAGCACTTGATTGTGCTTGTGAGCTCTCAGTAACTGCTCTGTGAGCGGCTGCACCATTGACCTCAGTGCCACTCAACTTTGCTTCAGGTACTACTGCCCATTGTTTGCATTAATGAATCAGTCATTCAGATTCATTAGTTCATGTAATGGTTGAAAAAAAGAAAAAAAAGATTTTGCTACTTGCATGTGTATACCATATCCGCAGTGTGACATGGGTGCTCCCTAATTAATTTGTAATATTGAGTCTTCTAAAAGACTGTATTTAAAAAAAAATAATAAAATAAATAATCTTTTGTAAAATATCTTGATCTAAATAAATTATCTATTTTTTTTATAACAGTTCATGGCTTTCATCAGAAATGCATTGCCGAAACTTGAAAAAAATGCAAATATTAACATTTCTAATATCTGGCTTTAGTTCTTCTTAATATATTTCTCATCGTGACACCACAGTTGTTATGTATTAATGTACTTGTTGGGATGAAGGTACAAATCCCAGTGAGACCACCAGGTGTTGTTTGAAAGTTCAAATGAGCCAATCATGGTTAACCTGCTCTTGGTCACCTCAGCAGTTCCCATAGCAATAAGATACCCATGGGATCTGGGTTAATCTGAAGGAAACAACATAGTAAAGATACAGTACATCTGATCACAAGATTGGCCCTTCTGGGCTGATTATGTCATCTAAGAGTTTCTAAGTAAGCAGGGTGATTGACAGCTTTAACTTCTCCCTGTTTTTGTCCATTTTTACATTTTTCCTCTACTTTGCATCGTCTGTGCCCACCTGTTCAGTGCGCAGAGCACAAAGCGAAGCACGTGCTACACCAGACACTGTTTTTTGTCCCAGTCAGACAAAAGGGCTATTTAGGCTGGGTCACACAACCAAGGGCAGAATGTGGAACTTGAGGGGTGGGGGTAAGGGCATTATGGAGCAAATCTGGTGGGGTTTAGACTCCCTGGCCGGGCCCCTGGGTGAGCTGTGTACTTTGGGGGCAGCTGTTTGTACTTGTTTATTTGTGGGTTATAAGTCTGTGAGCTTTCGAAGGACTTACTTACATCAAAACAAGGGACATTGGTGCAAATATTGGAATTAAACCTTTATTTATGAGGTCATTGACCATATACATGTTCAGATTAGGAAAATAAGTGTTTGTGTGAATACTCTGTGAATTAAGATCATATCATTTGAACCCATATGTCCTCTAAGACATTAATGCATAAGAATCTGTTAAAAAAAGAGGCTCTAATTTCTTTCATATAAGCCTATAAAATATATTTTGACTGATAGGGGAAAAAACAGCAGTAAAAAGCAGTGTAAATGTACATGGATTGAGTTGATTGTCCACTTGACTACACCATTGTACTCACAATAGCATTTTTATTGACTTCTCACTCCCAGGGGACAAGCAGACGTGGATCATGGGGGTCACACTGGAGTCCCCACGGAGGGCAGTGCTTTTAACCTCTCATGACACCTCACGTCGCAGGCCAGGGTTATGTTATGCTGGACCATATTCTATACCTGTCTTTTTAAGATACTGCATCATCCTGAGAAAAAATGATTTTAAAAACACAGATGGTTGCTGGATGAACTGACTGTTTGAATTTGATTTGCTTGAAAATATATATATTTATATAGAGTACTTTGGTAAATACAAAGTCTGCATTTTATCCAAATTCTATGGTATAATTTAATGATGTATAAAAAAGACATTCTGAGCTCACATTATGACACATTGTCTAGACTGTACTACGTCACAACTTTCCGCGTTAGTAAGAGTTGTTTTTGTTTATTGTTTCCTTTGTCGTGGCTTTGACGCTTCCGCGTCGAGACTGTGACCCACGACGGCCCTTCTGTTTGCCAGCAGTCGTTTGGCCTAGTTTCTAACAAACAACGCATCTATTTACTCTCTTTTCTAGCTGTCATTTTTATGTTAATAAAGAAGGATATATGGAACAGTGGCAATAAGGTTGCTGTTGTTGGGACTGTAGTTTGGCTTTTGGTGGAAAACAGACAAACACTTTTCAATAACAAGGGGTTTAATATTCATTGCAAAATATGTACTAATTCAGTTTAAAAGTCATAGTCAAAAAGGTTACGTTTCACCTAATAATATGTGCTAAGCTTGTATATAGCGGACAATAATAGGAGAAACTTCACTTGAATCACTTGAAAGAGAAAAATTCAGGTTAAATAAGCAATATATGGACTGGAACAGCCATAAAATTAAGTTTGTTGAACATTAAATGGTTTTTTGACATAATATATCACAGTCAACTTGTAAGCTGTCAGCCTGAGTGAACAGTTGAGCTCCTCCTGGTAGGACAGTGAAACATAAAACCTCCATAGTTTCCTAATGAGCCTCTAATTAGTAGTTTAGAGGGTGGGTGGGGGGTTTGTTTGTGAGACTGCTATAGAGGTTTACAGAAGCTTAGTTTCTCTTAAGTGAAAAAGGAAAGAAAAGCAATTTATTTGGAATCCGTATTATATTAAATGGTGAAAGAATTAATTCATTTTACATGTTCCAAGTCCATTTCCTTATAAATACTGACAGAACAAAACTTTTATACTAATCCTCTGATGCATGGTGTCCACTACAGTGACAGATATTTAAAAGCCATTTTATTATACATTTAGGGTGCAATGTTTGATCCAAACCACCATGACTTTTAATTCGACATGATATGACCTATAATTCTAACTCTACAAATCCTCTTTATATGTTGACAATATAAATTTTCATTCTCCAAGTCACTTTGGAGATTATATATATATATATATATATATATATATATATATATATTACAGTCAAACCAAACTTTATTTGATTGAACATTGATGAACATTTCATTCATTATTACAGGTTATTCACTATAGTAAAAAAAAAAAAAGGTAATGAAATATGATCTCAGAGTTAAACTGTCTGAAAAAATTAATCTGTCAGATAACACTTAAGCAAAATATGGTCAGGTCAAAGTGTCTGAATAATTTTGGTTCCAAATTTTTATCAATTTTACTGGTAGTCCACTGGATGAAGAATTTTTGGGAATAATATGTCACAGTTTACTTTATTTTACTATCCTCACTTACATAAATGAACTATAGTGTCCTGCACCCACTAGTAAAAATATATCAAATATATCAAATATATCAAAAATATCAAAAATGTCTGAATAATGTTTGGTTTGACTGTATAATATATATATATATATATATATATATAGTGAAAATTTAAAATAATTGTTTTGTAATATAATATATTTTCAATTGTAATTTATTCCTGTGATGCAAAGCTGAATTTTCAGCATCATTACTTCAGTCTTCAATGTCACATGATCCTTCAGAAATCATTTTAATATGCTGATATGCTCAGGAAACATTTTTTGTGGAAACTGTGATACATTTTTTTCAGCATTCTTTGATGAAAGTTCAAAAGAGCAGCATTTATTTCAAATAGAAGTCTTTTATAACATTATAAAGATCTTTACAGTCATTTTTGATCAATTTAATGCATCCTTGCTGAATAAAAGTATTAATTTCTTTCAAAATGTCAGACTTTCTAGAAATAAAACTATGTTTGTTTTTATTTTCCATCTGCAAAAATGACATTGGCCTCCTCATTCTCTCTAGGTATTGACAATATTTTAGGGCATTTACTTTTGTTTTATGGAATATGTGGGTATTAGTTGTTCTGTAATGCTCAGCAGGTGTTTACGTGTACAGGCACACTTCCCGCACATGACCAGCATCAAAAGTGCGTGTGCATGTGTGTTTGGAGAGGTTATGTGGGGCGTTGGACCCCAGATGGGTTAATGGGAAGCTTAGCATCAAGATTACAATGCAACAGTGTCAGCTTCAGATCTGCCAATGATTGCCCCCAAGCCCACGCGCTGGACCACACGTTCAATTCGACCCGCCGGGGGAGCGAGGGAGGGGTCAGAGGACAAGAGCAAAAAGCATAATATTAAGAACTACATGTTGTTCTTCAAATAATACCACAGGCAGACTGCCACGAAATGTCCCAGGCATTTGCTGCATTCAATTAGTTCTTAAACCATCCAATAGCTAAATAAATAATACATATTATAAACTCATCTGCTGTCCTTTTTAGTTGAATAACAGGGACATTTACACACACGCATATGCACACACACTCCCCCCCCACCCCAAACACGAGGCCTGTCCATCACAGGCCAAGCTGTTGCTGGAGGAGATTGGATGGTTAAGGGCAGAGACAACAGCCCCACTAATTAAATTCTGCCAGGTTAATCCCTCTGTGTCCCCGCTACTCACTCTCCATCCCAAACCGGGGTGGGGGGAGAGAGACGGATGACAAACAATCAACATTCATCATTAACAATGGCAACAAAAAATAGTAAAACATTAAAAAAACAAAGAGAAATACAGTGGGTGAAATTAAGTCAACAATGGGCCATTGGATTGAGATGCCATTGTTATGAAAACGGAATGCAAAAAACAAACTCGAGGCAGATGATAAAAAAAACACAACAATAGCATACACCTGCTGCTCTAAACAAGTGTACTATTGTTTTAATAATTAACAGTTGGGACATACACTGAAGGCAGTTTTTTCCTTTCTAGTATCAATGGCCTCATATAATAATAACCTGAATTCAGTTTTGAGGTTTATATCTATTTTATTATGAATGCTTTGAATGAAGTTTGATTTTACTGGCCATAAATGCTGATAATTAAATGTGTCACAGTCTTGGCACACCACGAAAGAGACTATAAAGACCTCCTCATAATCAAAAACACTAACATTTAACCTCCAGCACAGCCAGTGGTCTGAGACCCTCCACCTGGCCCAGAGAGAGCGAGGCTGTCAGTCTGTCATTCTCCCAGCATGCACTGCTAATGAACTCACAGAGGTTCATTGCCCTCCGTGCCCTCAAGACCGCCTAGACAGTGAGGAATGGTGTTTTGATGACCTCTTTGACCTTTTACACAATATCTACATGACCCTCTCACTTTATTACATGGCCTACAGCAAAACTTATCAGCCCATTGGAGTGGGATATTTTAACTGTGCCTAAAATGGGTAAAATGATGGAAGTGTTTGTGTAGCTTAAAGGGTTAGTTGAAAATTAATTACTCACCCTCATGTCGTTCTACACCTGTAAGACCACAAATTAAGATATTTTTGATAAAATCCGATGGCTCAGTGAGGCCTCCGTTGACAGATAATTAACACTTTCAGATGCCCAGAAAGTACTAAAGACATTTAAAACTGTTCATGTGACTATAGTGGTTCAACCTTAATGTTATGAAACAATGAGAATATTCGAGAAAACAAAATAACGACTTTCTTCAACAATATCTAGTGATGGGGGATTTCAAAACACTGCTTCATGAAGCTTCAAAGCTTTACGAATCTTTTGTTTCGAATCAGTGGTTCGGAGCGTGTATCAAACTGCCAAAGTCACGCCCCCCAGTGGTGAACCATTGAAATTTTGAAACACTTATGATGTAACAGCCTCGTTTAATGAAATCAAGTGTCTTTGGCAGTTTGATTCACGCTCCGAACCACTGATTCGAAACAAAAGATTTGTAAAGCTTCATGAGTGTTTTGAAATTGTCCATCACTAGATATTGTTGAATAAAGTCGATATTTTGCTTTTTTTTGCGCACAGAATGTATTCTCATTGCTTCATAACATTAAGGTTGAACCACTGTAGTCACATGAACTGTTTTAAATACGTCTTTAGTAGCTTTCTGGGCATCTGAAAGTGTTAATTATTTTGCTGTCAATGGAGGCCTCACTGAGCCATCGGATTTTATCAAAAATATCTTAATATGTGTTCCGAAGATGAACGAAGGTCTTACAGGTGTAGAACGACATGAGGGTGAGTAAATAATGACAGAATTTTCATTTTTGGGTGAACTAACCCTTTAAACTGGTGCTAGCAACACCAAAGTTCTGGGTTTGGTGTAATGTTAAAGCGTATAGTTTCGAAGGATCTAAGGATTCTCAGTAGCAACCTGTGTGTTTTGCTTCAAGGGAGCGGCCATACATCTGCGTTGTGCTTTATTTTATTCATTTATAATCATTTAATCATATTCATTTATCATGTATTAATTTATGTGATTTTGACAATGTTGTAAAGCAGTATGTTTTCATTGCTTTTGATTTGGTATGATAACACTTGTTGGATTTGTTCTGGTCAGATGAAGTCCAGATGAAGAAGGGATGAAGTTCAAACAAAGTAACTAAGATCAATTAATAAACCCTGCTCATTTGTTATGATCATCACTTTGTCTCATGCTTCCTGCTATTTCACAGCTCTTGAGTAATTAGTTGCATGACACTAATGGCTTAGGTAATTGGCTTTAAAAAATGTTTCTGGGGCTGTCCATGAGCAAAGTCAGAATGCAGGTTGCACACCTCTGGGACTTCAGGTGTCAGCAGAGCAACTGCCATTGAGATTATTTCTCTAGGTATTACAGCCCTCATTGTTTTGACACTCGTGACAACAGTGATGTAATATTGTTCATGGAGGACCTTTGAAGCATGCTATTATATATTGATAATGTTTCAGCTTTCATAAAATTAAGACAAGTCATTAAAAGCTAAAGGGTTAGCTCAACCAAAAACGTTGTCGTCATTTACTCACCCTCATGTTGTTACAAACCTATATGATTTTTTTTCTTCTGCAGAACACAAAAGAAAATGTCTCCGTAAAAGCACTAAAAAATGTCAGTGGTGTCCAATATTGTTTTGTTTTGGACCCCAATGACTTTCATTATGGACAAAACAGTTCTTCAAATTATTTTCTTTTGTGTTCCCCAAAACACCCAAAGACGAAAATTCTGCCGTCATTTACTCACCCTCATGTTGTTACAAACCTCTATGATTTTCTTTCTTCTGCAGAAAACAAAAGAAAATGTCTCAGTAAAGGCATTGAAAAATGTCGGTGAAAGTCAGTAGTGTCCAATATTGTTTTGGACTGGACCCCATTACCATGCATTATATGGACAAAACAGTTCTTCAAAATATCTCTAATTTTGTGTTCTGCAAAAGAAAGAAAATTGTACAGGTTTAGAACAACATTAGCAAATGAGCAAAAATTTAGTTCTGGGTGAACTAAGTATGTCTCTTGAAATGTAAAGGCTATTGAAGATTAATATTTTGTAAATAAAGTGGTAAATTATGTTGGGTTTTTTTTTTTTTTTTTGTGCAAATAAAGCACTTGCGTCGCTTCATAAAATGGAGTTTAAACCACTTGAGTCACATGGATTACTTTAATGATGACTTTCCTACCATTCTGGGGCTTAAAAGTGGTAGTTGCGTAGGCTGTCAATGGAGGGACAAAAAGCTCTCAGATTTCATTAAAAACATCATATGTGTTCTGATGATTAACAAATGTCTGATGGGTTTGGAACGACATGAGGGTGAATTTTTGGTCGAACTAACCCTTAAAAGTAAAATTGAGTATTATTGAAGTTAGTCTTCTACAACAGTGAACCCACTGTTCAAATGACAATCTTCAGGGACTCCCATTAGACTATACAGAACCCCAATGGCATGCTTCAGGAAGTATGATGGCATGGCCCAGAATCACTAAAAATCCAATTCTTGCCTTTGGTTGATTATTGTTGCCTTCATCATGAGCTCACTCTGAGAGGCCTGTTACAGCATCACTGCTTGGCGTTTGCGCAGTGTGGTGGGCGTCACTAACACCACAGACGGGTGGGATGCTGGGAAAGTGAGTGAGCGTGAGAGGTTGGCGTGCCTCTGTCGCGGGCATGCTTAGAGGTGTAATGTCTGATTAGGGGATTACAGGGGAAGTGCTTCTTCGCAGTTCTCTGAGAAACAATTATTAACATGTTGGTGTCTCTAATCCTGGATAAATACAGCTTTTCAAGAACAACAGAGAGTCTCTCTCTTTCTTCACTCTCTCCTCTTCTCCTTTTAAATCCATCTCTAAACCCCCTTAGTCACTTGAACCCCAAAGCCTAACTAATACCGGTTGAGCAGATAGGGCATTGGTGTGAAACAGTGTCATTAGGAGAATACCTTTTCCAGCATGTGTCGCGGCAGAAACGATCCCTTCACCACAACAGACCAACAGGCAGCGTAGCGGAGAGAGTTTTGCTGTGGGGACGAGATGGAATAAGACTGCATTGTGCTTCAGCAGCCTGGTTAAAGGGCATTGGGCTGAGGATGTCTACAGTCTGTAATCTTTTGTTGGTCTGTACACTTCTTCCATGTAATCTGCTTTCTGGTATTTAGGAAGAGATTCTGTGGAGTGTTGGGAATGGCTGTCCCAGGTGGGACAGAGGCCTGTTGCATTCTGTTACTGTAGAAAGATCTGTTATACAAAATAGAGCTTGTTAAGGCAAACATTGCTATTACTATTGCTCCTACATTAAGTATTGAACTTTGTTACATAACTTGTCCCTCACATTTGTGATACGGACATGAACAGGTGAACTGTTTTGTATGCAATAAAACTTTTGCCAGATGTCTATAGACTTATATTGAAGAAAGGACATTTATAGAGCCATATATAGAGCTCAAAATATTGTAAAAACACACTAGCAACACCTTAGCAACTGCATATTACAATGGTCACTTATAACACCTTAACAACCACATAGCAATTCACTGACAAAGACTTATACATCATCTAAGGATATATGATAGAAGAGAATAGACATTCTACAGAACAAAAAGATCCTTTAAATCAGCATGAAATGGATTCTAAATGTATCTTAATGATCTTATTGTGAACAATTCCTCCTAAAATCAAATTGAATCAATTCAAATATGTCATTCTTTTATTTATTTATTAAAAATTTTTGACCTTTTTTTTTTTTTTTTTTTAAATTGTATTAACATGATCTTCTAGTCAGTGAAACTACAGACTTTTCTCTGGTGATGTATGCGGGACTTCTCTAAACATTCTCTCTTTTCGATAATCCGTTTCACTCAAATGTACGTCACAATAGAGAAGAAATTATCGGTCGCTACTTCTGTTACATCACAACTTGTGAAATGTGGACCACAAAACCAGTCATAAGGGTCAATTTTTTGAAATTGAGATTTATACATCATATGAAAGCTGATTAAATAAGCTTTCCATTGATGCATGGCAATATTTGGCCAAGATACAACTATTAGAAAATCTGGAATCTGAGGGTGCAAAAAAATCAAAATATTGAGAAAATCGCCTTTAAAGTTGTCCAAATGAAGTCTTTAGCAATGCATATCCACTCACAAAAATACATTTTTTATTTATTTACAGAAGGAAATTTACAAAATATGTTCATGAAACATGATCTTTACTTAATATCCTAATGATTTTTGGCATAAAAGAAAAAAAAAAATCGGTAACTTTGCTACAAATATACCTGTGCGACTTATGACTGGTTTTGTGGTCCAGGGTCACAAATATGCAACCTTTTCAACGTTTATCCAATTTATCACATTCTGGCACATAAACGACACCAATGGCATTGAGTTTGGTATTGCACCCATTTGTCCGAAGAATGGAAGACAGGGAAACCTGTTTGAAAACAGTATTTTTTTTAACTTTCATTTGGTGCCATTAGTGGTGCAGAAATTACACACTGCAGCTGTAAATAGTTTAAGCTTTTAAAGTAATTGGCAGCTCTGTAAGTGACGATAAGTTAGAAGCAGGTGGCCATCCACACATCTGATCTAAAATGTGTCTGCCAGACCGATGTTCCACACGCTCTCGAACACACATACACACACATTCCATCTCCTATGGAATTGTAGCCTGCAGCTTTGAAATCAGACACAGACAGGTGATCAAAACAACCCATTAGTGGCCATTGACACACTCTCACCTTCAGACTCACTTATGCCTGCTGACTGGGCACACACACATCAAGTACGAGACGCTTTGAAGACTTGCACTGCAGTGACTCTACATGCAAGCATGTCTTCTGTTGATTTATGCGTGAAAAAGAAGTAGTGTCTTTACTGGACTTTTTGTTATCTCTGATGTTTTGATGACATGAATGGTTTTAGAAATGTCATGTGGTGCGACATTCTAAAACTATATTTAAAACATTTTATTTATTTTTTATATTATCAATATGCATGCAGATTAACCTCTTATTAATTAGGAGAATATATAGATTATTTGTATTTTAAAATTCAAGCTAAATGACTATTTAAAATGAATTAGTGACGTTTATTAAAAAATATGAAAAACAAAGAAATGGTGACTAGGACCTAAATATCGACGTTAACAAAAAATTCCATTGACTTGTTATGCATCATCCACCAAAGCACATGTTAGTATCCGTTTAGTGTGTATATGTGCTCATATATTTTTAATTTGTATATATGTATGTGCCAGTGAAAACACTGGGTTCAGACTGATGTCGCATAGAAATTAAAAAGAAACAATTACAAAAACAGAATGCATTATACAAACACTTTGCAGTACCCAAAAGCAATCAACCCAGCATACACACCTAACCACTGTTAATCCTCTAGACACTAGAAAGCACACACATGCACAAACACACACGCACGCAGACACACACACTCAGCATCACTGTGTTTATCACTCCAACCCAGGCCACCAACACCCGTCAGTCTAATTCCGTTTGTCTGTTTAGATTCGTTTTGCTTTAATCTCTTCTTGTTTGTGCACATCTGCGAGAGAGACTGCATGAGAGAGGGGGAGGGGCCGTCGCTGGTGAAAACGGGTGACAACAAGGGGTAGAAAGGAAACAGGTATTAGAAGAGAGGGCACACTGTTTGTGCAAGGTACCATATAATACTATGGTTTTACTTATTTATTTTGGGCGTGTACGATGGTAATACCATTATTTGAAGTACCAATACCATGGTAACTTAATATAATAATCATTCAGTGCCATGATACTGAATGCTAAGTGTAAAGTCCTCTTTATATGGTGTGTTTTTTCCTCATGACAGCATAAATTAAAAACAGCTGATGAAACTGGTGATGAACCAAGTAACTGTAGAATATTTCCTACCATCTTCTTTTGCAGTAGATTTACCATATACCATTGCTCTAAATTTTGTGGGCAATTTCTAGTCATGCCAATAGGAATATGCGCAATTGGAAGTTTCACGTGTGGCCAAAAAAGTTTCCCACACAGATTTCGCTCATGTGTAACCAGTCCTACTCGCACCGCTCAGAGAGGGATTCGAACCGACGTCACCAGCATGGGAGGCGTGTGCGCTAACAAGGACGGCAAAGATCGCAGCCTCTAGTATCAGTCGCTAGTGCACCTCCTGAGGCCAGGGTAGTGAGGTTTACATGCACAGCTCTTACTAGCTTGCTTTCGTTACACGTTCGAGTTGTTCACATGAATTTGCTGCGCTAACCAACAGAAAGCTGCTTGTTTTGAAAGTGACTTCAGTGCACCGCTCTTACTAGCTTGCTTCCATTACTCACCCCCCTAAACCTCACTCCCATCCGGGTCACGGCACCAAATATAACTGGTCCTACTCGCACCACTCCGAGCGGGATTTGAACCGGTGTCACCACCATGGGAGGCGGGAGCGCTAACAAGGACGCCAAAGACTGCAGCCTCTAGCGTCAGTTGCTAATGCGCCTCTTGAAACCAGGGTAGTGAGGTTTAAATGCACTGCTCTTACTAGCTTGCTTCCGTTACTCTCACCCACTAAACCTTACTCCCATCCGGGTCATGGCACCAAATGTAACCAGTCCTACTCACACCGCTCCGAGCGGGATTCAATCCAGCATCACTAGCATAGGAGGCAGGCATGCTAACAAGGACGCCAAAGACTGCAGCCTCTAGCGCGCCTCTTGAGGCCAGGGTAGTGAGGTTTAAATGCACTGCTCTTACTAGCTTGCTTCCGTTACTCACCCCCCTAAACCTTACTCCCATCCGGGTCACGGCACCAAAAGTAGACGGTCCTACTCGCACCGCTCCGAGTGGGATTCAATCCAGCATCACCAGCATAGGAGGCGGGCGCGCTAACAAGGACGCCAAAGACCACAGCCTCTAGCGTCAGTCGCTAACACGCCTCTTGAGGCCAGAGTAGTGAGGTTTACATGCACAGCTCTTACTAGCTTGCTTTCATTACACTCACCCTCCTAAACCTTGCTCCCAACTGGGTCACGGCACCAAATGTAACCGGTCCAACTAGCACCGCTCCCAGCAGGATTCGAACCGGCGTCACCAGCATGGGAGGCGGGCACTTTAACAAGGACGGCAAAGATCGCAGCCTCTAGTATCAGTCGCTAGTGCACCTCCTGAGGCCAGGGTAGTTAGATTTACACGCACAGCTCTTACTAGCTTGCTTTCGTTACACGTTCGAGTTGTTCACGTGAATTTGCTGCGCTAACCAACAGAAAGCTGCTTGTTTTGAAAGTGACTTCAGTGAGAGCTGTGATTTCATACATCTCTACGCTATTGACAATGGCCCTGTTTTTTTCCATGCAAAATTTGCTAAAATTTCTCTAATGTGACTGCACCTTAACTCTCTCAAAAACTGCTATTTTCTTCTAAATATTATATATATATATATATTAAGGGTTGGAGCTACAGGACAATGGCCCCCCAGAAACTAATTTTTCAGTATAGTTCTAGAGAAACGAGTGCAAGCGGGACAACAAGCGAGAGTGACACATGGAGAAAGACTGAAAATGTACAGTACAGACTCATTCAGTTCATTTTCTGTTCAAACCCATGTCTCAAACTGAAAAACAGATGGAGAACAGTAGGAACGGATGGGGCAAGAGATCAGAGGAGAGTCCATTCTGTACCACTTCAGCATGCCGAATTCCCTCCTCCTCCAAAAGGGTGAGAAAGACAGATCTTACTAGGAAGAGGTCTCTTGAGGCAGGCGCCGAGAGTCGCAGCCAGGCCTTCGGGCTCTGGAAGTCTCTCCAGTCAGTCACACAACTCATAGCACAGAGGCTTCACCACCAACACAACATTACAGGCCTCTTACACAGCATTACAGCACATCGTATTATCCCGCTCAACTCTCTTCATTAGCCCAATTGGATCCTGGGATTTCCATTTGTAAATGGGGAGCTTTTTAGATTAGCCGGTGTCTGCCCATTATGAAACATTTTCCCAATGTTCCCCCAATGCTGCGATTAGCTCCTGTCTGTCAGGGTGAAAATGTAAACTTTTCAGAATGTGATTCATCCGTTTAAGCCCTTCACAAATATTTTCCACAAGAAATGATGAAAAAGTGTCAACCAAGCAATCCCTGATTAAATGTTTGTTGCAATATGAATTGTAAACCAATGAAACTACAGTATGCAGTAACCTTCTAAGTTAATCCATTGATTGCTCATCAACATGGCTGTAATGAACAAGCTGGACTTGGTGTTTTATTAAAACATGCTGTTTGGATCCAAACACGATTTAATATTCTGAGAGTTCATTTTTTCACCCAAAAATTTAAATTCTACTGAAACTGATCATTCTCCTCCCCACCACCCCCCTGTAATTTTTAAATGTTATTCACACTACTCATATTCAAACTACCACTTGTTATTCAGAGAAATTGCAGTTCATCCTTTACAAAAAGTTATCATGGCCCGTTTCACATACAAGGCTTAGATTAAGCCAGGATTAGGTTTTAGTTCAATTAGGACATTTAAGTAGCTTTTATAAATGTGCCTTAGAAAAAAACATTACTGGTGTGCGTCTTGAGACAAAACAATGGCACTGACATATTTTAAGATATGTCAGTGCAAGTTGCTTTCAGTTAAAACAGCTTAAACAAGTCTGGGATCAGACTTAAGCCTTGTCTGTGAAACTGGGCATGTATGTTTTAAGACTTAAGACTTAAGTTGCATGTACCACCTTTTGACCGCCGTGTCTACACCAGGCATGATCGTTTGTCACACTGAACACGTCAAAGAGAAAGTTCCAAAACTATTTGGACTGTTGTTGGGAAGTAGGGAAATCACGTGGAGTATGTAGAAATCGAACGAGGCTTCAAGTTTACTGTCAGTGTCTCGTCGCATTATCGACCAGTAAATTAGAGAAAATATACTTAATATTGCAGCTACATATGAATATTGTTTGTCTTTCTCAGTGGATGGTGGCTGTTTCTCTTCCTCAGGCAGGCATTCACAGCCACCGATGCAAGCACATTGAGGCAGCAAATTATGAAAATGTGGTTCTGTGTCCTCAATGGCGTCGCACTCCTTTAATGTGGCACAAAATTAGAACCGGAGGGAGAAGGAAGACAGGTCCGTTTAATTGGAAACACTGCTCTGGGCACACACACAAACACACATCCACTCACTTAGAGCAACTCATCACATGAAAGGTAAGATATCATCTCACCCTTTCTGAGGGTTTCTTTTGTACAATGAGACATCTTTTTTCAGAGCCTGCAGGCATTCATAAAGGTGTTTAATTTGTGAGTTTACCTCACCATTATTTAAATAGATCTATACAAGTATCAGAAAATGAGGCTATTCCTGTTAAGCTGCAAAGCTAAGGATCTTTTTTGAAACGGCTGTTGGTCATAGTTTTTTTAGTATCTTTTGAAATTCCACAGTGGTCTTATTACAGTGTGGCCTGTTGCTCAGTTGTACAAATGATTGAGTGTAGACAGATATTACATAGAAGCTGATTTTAAACAGTATGCATGAGTGATATAAGTTACAGCTATGGTCAGACTGCAGGAAAAAGTAGCCCAAATCCAATTTTTTTGCTCATATGTGACTTGGATCTGTTTTTTCTCCCCAAAACAGTGTGAACCACACAAACCACATGGAATCTGAGCTTTTTTATTCTGATTTGGGACAGTTTTAGGTCCTAAATCAGATACAGGTCTGAGGTTTTGCAATGCAACCTCAGTCTGAACAGTAATATTGGAATTCATGTGACTGTCAGTCTAGATCAACATTCATCACAATTCTGTGCTGATGGGAGTCACTCCAAAGATTTTGCATACCGGCAGTTCTTTGGTCACTCTTTTGGCAGCTCGCGCCCTGTTACTAGGACATCAAAATAAGGTCTTAGTTTTATCCAGGGATGTACAACAGTGTTTCTTGAGACTGTTTTTCTGTAGACTTTAGCTCCAACTCTAATCAAACCCACCTGATGTCTTAATAAAGGATTAACAGAAAATTACAAGCAGGTGAGATTGATCAGGGTTGAAGTAAACTCATAAAAATGGCCCTCCAGGTGTAGAAGAACTCTGGTCTATTATTTGGTCCCAAGGAGAAGGACCTACCTATAGTACCCAATAAACAACTTCTGTTCTGGACCCTGAAAATCTATGTTATGGGCCTTTCATAAATCACTGAGCTAATTGGAGAAACTTACAGTGGGGATAGAATTGATGAATGAGTCAAGACAAGATATACCTTGGTTCACAGTCAGGATTTAGACCGTACCATAGTACTGAGACTGCTCTCATTAGAGTTACTAATGATTTGCTCTTATCATCAGATCGTGGTTGTATCTCTCTATTAGTGTTACTGGATCTTAGTGCTGCATTTGACACTATCGATCACAACATTCTTTTAAATAGACTCGAAAATTATGTTGGCATTAGTGGAACTGCATTGTCATGGTTCAAATCATACTTATCTGACCGTTATCAGTTTGTAGTAGTAAACGAAGAGAGGTCATATCGATCACAGGTTCAATATGGAGTACCGCAAGGCTCAGTACTAGGACCGTTGCTTTTCACTCTGTACATGCTACCCTTGGGAGATATCATTAGGAAGCATGGCGTTAGTTTTCACTGTTACGCTGATGATACTCAGCTCTATATTTCTTCGCGCCCTGACGAAACTTACCAACTCACAAAATTAACAGAATGCATAGCTGATATAAAAAATTGGATGACCAGTAATTTCCTACTTCTAAATTCAGAAAAAACAGAGATTCTAATTTTTGGACCAAAAACCTCTTCACGTAATAACCTAGAATACTGTCTAACACTTGATGGCTGCTCTGTTAAGTCTTCGTCGTCCGTTAGGAACCTGGGTGTGCTCTTTGATACCAATCTTTCATTTGAAGGCCATGTTACTAGCATCTGTAAAACCGCATTCTTCCATCTTAAAAATATATCTAAACTACGACATATGCTCTCAATGAAAAATGCAGAACAGTTAGTTCATGCGTTCATGACCTCAAGGCTAGATTACTGTAACGCTCTACTGGGTGGTTGTTCCGCTCACCTGATAAATAAACTACAGCTCGTACAAAATGCAGCAGCTAGAGTTCTTACTAGAACTAGGAAGTATGACCATATTAGCCCAGTTCTGTCAACACTGCATTGGCTTCCTGTTAAACATCGTATAGATTTTAAAATCTTGCTAATTACTTACAAAGCACTAAATGGTTTAGCTCCCCAGTACCTGAGCGAGCTCTTAAAGCATTATAGTCCTTCACGTCTATTGCGATCTCAGGATTCAGGCCAGCTGATAATACCTAGAATATCAAAATCAACCGCAGGTGGTAGATCCTTCTCCTATCTGGCACCTAAACTCTGGAACAATCTTCCAAGCATTGTTCGGGAGGCAGACACACTCTGTCAGTTTAAATCTAGACTAAAAACGCATCTCTTTAACCTGGCATACACATAACACATTATCAATTTATATTTTCAAATCCGTTAAAGGATTATTAGGCTGCATAAATTAGGTCAGCCGGAACCGGGAACACTTCCTATAACACCAGATGTACTCGTTACATCAGAAGAAGAATGGCATCTACGCTAATATTAGTCTTTCTGTTTATCCCGAGGTTTACCGTAGTCAACCAGATCCGGGCCGTATCCAGGTGAGACCGAGGACCGGCGCCTTGACGCGACCACAACGTAGCCCTGAAGTATCAGCAGAGATTGAGTCAACTAGATCATCCATTGTGAAGGCCTCATCGACACAACAGCCAGTGGCACAGCTCCTCAACAAACCGTCCATACCGGTGTGATGAATACGATCCTCAACTGGACTGAACTGGAATAAATACTTTGAATGTTGCGATCCTATCAGACATAAGATAGCAACCTGAATCGTAACAAAGCACTGTTCGCCAGAGGAGAACTGGCCCCCCCGACTAAGCCTGGTTTCTCCCAAGGTTTTTTTCTCCATTTTAACACAGAAGTCTATTTGCCACCTGTTTGCCATCTGATGTCACCTGTTGGAGTTTGGGTTCCTTGCCGCTGTCGCCTTTGGCTTGCTTAGTTGGGGACACTTGACATTTGATATTCAACAGTGCTTTGATCTGCCGACATTGACACTATTCTTTAAGAGCTGCTGTGCAGCTAAAATTATATACCAGTTATCAATGTTAAGCTGCTTTGACACAATCTGCATTGTAAAAAGCGCTATATAAATAAAGGTGACTTGACTTGACTTCACTACACTATGAAAATGTGGGGGTCTTTGGGAGTTGAACTGGTTGAATGCAGTTGTCACTCCCGGAAATGGCCATACTCTACATGTTCAGAATTAGATTAAGTGTTCAGGTATCCACAGACTTTCACACACTGTACACACATTGCCTACATTGAAATCATCAAAAGGACCCAACCTACTGTCAAGAAGCACTCTAGCCAGTGGATACCATTCATCTATTCCCTCAATAGCTCCTCCATGGCCTCATTCCTATCAGGGCTTTCCAAAGACACTGAGAACACCACAGACATGAGCTGCTCAGTGTCACCTCCAGTACAACAGCTCATAGTTTTCATCTCTTCCCCCCCTCAACCAGCTTCCAACAGCCCACCCGAGGCAGTCAACCACAGCTATGTGGGTCCAAGGCCAGGGATTAAACACAGGTTCAAGAATCAATCCAGAGAAATGGAGACAATCTCTGCCTCAGCCTAATCCCTCTCATATCTCCTTCCATTGTTCAGAGGTTTAATGAAGAAAGGTATGAGGAGATGGAGAAGGCGGACTTTAGGAAGAGGGATGATGGTGAGGCAGATGACAGGTCTTTAGAGTTTGGTCGTGGGGGTCAAAAGCAGAAGGGTTATATTGGGGTTCAGTAAGAAGATGAGGGCCAGGCTGCATCTCTAACAGTGGTTTTCTTTTGACAGAAAGAGATTCATTACAGTACAAGATCTTTGGTCAAGTTACTATAGGAGAGGGATGTCCAGTCCTGCACCCAAAGGGCCACCTTCCACCACCCCTAATTTAAACACAGCTAAACCAACAAATTAATGTCTTCAGGATTTCTAAAAACTTCTAGGCAGATGCTTTAGAGCAGGTTGAAGCTAAACCCTGCAGGAAGGTGGCTCTACTGGAGCAGAACTGGACACCCCTGCTACCCCAGGTACCTTCATACACAGTCACTGACTGACTGGGCAGCAAGACAGTGGCCTTTGGTTTCAGATACAACCCCAGGAAAGCATGTCTAAACAGACCGATCTGCCACACTGGACAAGTTTCATTTCCTCCATTCTGTAATGTGACATGCGCATTATAGCCAATTCCACATATTGTGTCTCCATCTCTTCCACCCTCCTCAACTGTCCTCCATCCCTTCTTCCACTCCCTCAGCAGGAGAAAGTAGAGGAGATTGGCCCCGCAGCTAAAGCCCCCTTTTCAGGCCCGCTGCTGGCGAGGTCTATCGGCAAAGCACAGGGAGCGGAGGTGTCGCTTCTGCTATGGCATTTCGGACAGTATCTACTTCTCTCCGGGTGCGGAGGAGAAAGGAGAAACAGACGGGGTATTATCAGAGAGGGATGAGAGCAGCGAAGGCATTTTTGTCTTTTTATTCCCCTCCTAAGCCTCGGGCTTTGCTCCCAATCCGATTGGTCGATACAGCCAGGGATGTAAATGAAATGCAAAGAGGAATAAGGCTGGCTTCCCATGTTATGTGTGTGTGTGCAACTGCACTGCTCTCTTTGGCTCTTTCTCACAGTTTACCATTCGTGGGCCTCTCTCTTACCTTCCCTCTTTTGTCTGCAAGTCCCTGTGCTGCGATTTCATTTCTGTCTTGTCAGTGTCCATTCGCCTCTTTCTAGCACTTCCTATCTAACTCTGTCCTATCGTGCCATATACACCATCCTATGTACTTATTACTTCTCGCTTGCTTGTCTTTGCTCCCTCTCCCTGGCTGGGTTCTCAGCTCTTATCTGCTCAGGCACCCCACATTCCAGTGTTGCCGTGGCTCCCTGCCTGCATCCATGGTCACGGCGATTCCATGGGTTCACACAATCCCTCAGATGAGAGAGAGGCAAAAACAGGGACAGGGAGGGACTGAGAGAAAGCAGCTCAGTGGAAGAAGAGATGAATATACACAAGAAAGGGAGATGTTATATATGTTGTGAGAAGGTGTAGCTGACATCCTGAACTCAGGATGAAACCACTCTTCTAGAATACAAAACCAGATGATTGTCGCTCCCCTCCCCTTAATAATGTAGATCATTGTTTCTGAAATGGTTCTGTCTTTTACACTGGCCATCAAGTGCCGACACAACACAGTTTCAAAATTGTTCATCTTACAGAATGTAGAGTTTAATAATCGTTTAGAATCAAACAATAGTTTGCGGACTCCCTAGGGGACATGTCCCCTTTGATGACGACCTCTGCATTAAATTGAATTTAGAGCTGTTTTGGAAGATGATGGGGTAGACAGAGCAGAAAAAAAGAGACAGGGAAAAGGATGCTCCATTTTCAAATCTGTCCCAGATTAATGGGTCATTCTTAATCTCTTATGGTTGTGCCCAAAATTACCCACCACCCCCCTCAATCTCAATCTCAGACCTTTGTGATCCTAAAGTGAGAGAGAGACATGCATGACAGCAGGGGGCAAAGAATAATTATTCAAAAAGAGAAGAGAGAGAAAGATTGAGAGAGGTGGGATGAGTGGTTCAGAACCTTTGATCATCAACTCAATGGATTTAAACATATTGAAAGTGTGAAATTTTATTACAAAAGAAACACAAACATAGCAAATTTTATTAGAGTTCCACTTCAAATTTAGTTAAGAACACAGAGTTCCTTACCTTCACTGTGAAAATTCTTATGTAGGACACAAATTGGCTAAGGTTAAAAATGACAATGAAATAACAGCAGCATACGCTATGAAAAACAATTAGTCTTGGGTGTTTGAGTTTAGCATGTTGAGGAAATATAATTGATCTCTGTATTTTGTAAAACTGACCAATATATCATCTTGTTAATGAAATCATGACCGTAAATGAATGGTTAACTCTGGTGTTACAATGATGGATCAGTAGCTCACAATATAAAAGATCTTAGTATAAAACTCATGTTTTTACATATTGGTCCATTTTAGCATTTTGAGTTCATTTAACTGAGATGAATCACAGTGTTTGCAAAATACACATTAAACATGGTCTTTGTATTGTCTCTTTATAGCTCTTTATATTTGTCTCCCTCCCTCTTACCTTCTTGTGCTATCTACACCTATGTGTCATAGGTGTTTTCAGTGTTTTGAAGACTCTCTGTGTTGTTTCAGACAGTTTCTGTCACTTCCTGTCTCAACCCTTCTGTCTGTCTCTGAGTTTGTCCCGCTCTTTCCTGAGGTGTGTGATGATGGAGCGGATGGCTTTGCTCTGGGGATCGGTGGGTTCTTTCTGAAGGTAACGGTTGAAGTGGTGGATGCTGCGACTCAGGAGGGAATCTAGACCGTAACCTCTGCCCCCTGATTGCAGAAGACGTTCTGCGGCAAGAGCCAGGTTCTTATCCCAATTGGCTGGGTAGTCTACCTGGGCATCCACTATTTGACAATACAGCTGTTGATAAAAAGACCACAAATATATAAATTAATTAATACTTAGATAATGTTGTCTATAATTTATGTTAACTGTTGACTCAGTGTTGTATTTTAAAACCCTATAACATATTTGTATAAGACTTTTTAAAACACAACATTGAGTCAACAGTAAACAAATGATAGAAAACATATCACCAACTGTCATGTTTTAAAAAACTGCATTTAGTCTACAAATAATCTCACATGACAAATCATGCTGACAAACTACATTTTCATTTTCTGAAGGTAAGAGCAGAGCTTGCAAGGTAGCAAAAGAAAAGTGTTAAAGGTTTTAAGTAAGCTTAGGTTTTAGGCTTTGATTATGTGTATAATGCTGCATTAGTGCTGCTTTGCCATTGAAATGACGCTCAGTGTGAATCGTTTTCTGTCATTAAAAAAAAAAAAAAACATGAAAAATTCTATCAAAGTATGCCAAAAGGAGACTTTCAATCTTCAAACTTACATTTCTTAATAAAATGTTTATTTTTTTTTTTAAAAATTGCACACCTAACAATATAATTATCAACTAAAAAAATATATATATATCTTTAAACTAAACCTGTTAAAGTTGTGAAAAAAATGGAAGTAGCGACAGATTTCTCTTTCATATTGTGATGTTCATCCAAGTAAAACTATGAAAGCTTGTTGCCGCCACGTAATAAAAAAATTTAAAAGTTAATTGCTACTTTTTATCTCACAATTCTGACTTTTTATCTCACAATTCAGACTTTTTTTTCCTCACAATTGCGAGTTTACATCTCACAATTCAGAAGTTTTTCTCAGAATTGTGTGATATAAACTCAGAATTATGTGATATATTTTCCCTTATAATTGGATTTGATAACTTGCAATTGTGACTTTATATCTCACAATTCTAAAAAAAGAAGTCAGATATAAACTCACAATTGCAAGAAAAGTCAGAATTTCAAGATAAGTCGCAATTACCTTTTTTATTTTCAGTGGCGGAAACAAGCTTCCATATAAAAAATATTATCAAAAAAGAAAAAATGTAATGCTTGGTTCTGTGTATCGGTTGTTGATTGGATTTTGAGATATGGGGGAGTTGCACTTGAAAAAAAGGAAGATGAACTCAAGCTTGCAGGGGAAGGGTTTAAATGAATTAAATAATTGGAAAAAATCTTACATACATCACCAGAGAGAAGTCTGTCATTTTCACTGGAAGGTCCAGTTATGACATTTTGATTAAACATTACAAAAAAAACAAAAACATCCGCTTGGATGAATTGTCCACAAAAAGACCTATAACATGGATTTAAGGATTTAAGGATAGGGATTTCATTTCATGCCAAATTTTATACAATGAAATATTTATATAGTGCTGCTTTGCAAGCACCGTAATTCAATGTAATTCCATTCAAATATTGTACACTATATATAGTGTATTTAGTGCATTTCCTACTCACATAGTAAGATAGCTCATAGAGATGGGCCTGCTGTTCTCTTTCCATGTTTTCAGCCAGGTCAAACAGGAAGAAAGCTGTCTTCATCCTAAAAAGTGATGGAGTAAAAGCACCTAAGTATAAACATGTAGCTAAATACGGAGGTTTGGCGAAGATACAACACTAAAACACAAGACTGAACAATAAAGTTGAAAGCGATAAGGGCAGTAACCCATGTATTACCTGGCCTGCCACATCTCCTCATTGGCAACTCTCTCCCAGGAGCCAGGGTGGAAGCTGATAGGGTGGAATAAAACATCAAATCTTTATTACGTCAAAGCTTCCTCTATGTGATACTTTCATAAAAGTTGATAATATGTAAAGAAAGAAATAATTTTATAAGTGTTATTCCTTTTTTATGTATATTCAGATGGCATCAAAGCAGTCTTGTCGAGTACAGACTTGAAATACAAGTTTTAAACCAGCCAGTAATCCAGCGAATCGTACTCTGCATATCTTCAAACCATACAACAGCTGATCTTCAACCTCGCCTGTCTTTGGAAGCTCTCTCTCTGTGGTGAACGACCCATATATTTCTGCATTTCTTCCTTTCCACTACATCGCTCATAAACGTGCGGCCTCTCCTTCAAAGGAATATTTTAGCGTGTGACTTCCCCGCTAATATTTGGCTGGCAGGCAGGGATGGACACGCTTGTAGTGGGTGAGAGGAGAGTAATGTCACACCATTCAACCCCGATTAACTTGCTGAATACCAGCCGGCTGCAGAGAGCCTCAGTGCTGGAGACTAGAACTAATTTCACTTTATACACAGATATTGACACGCCGCAGTTTAGAAAGTCATTAGGGTGGGGTCAGCGGACTAATAACGACTTTGAAGCTGGAAACGAAGGCTGTCTGCACAGCATGGAGTCAGAGCAGTGTTTAAGTACACTTTAATATCGGTGAGGACCGAAAACACTTCAATGGAGTTGCATTAGGTGTAAGAATTGTGCTGGGGCGCACCTGGTAATGATGCTAAGACTAGATATGAACCTGAAGATAAATTGACTAGTATCATTTATTTACATATGCATTTATTCATTGGGCACATGCTTAATTTTATCAAGTGTGTACCCTTGTAATCGAACCAATAACCTAAGCGTTAATAGCCACAGGACCAGTTCTCTGCAGTACACTGCCCTAAAAAGGCAACAAGCTGAGCTGACATTGGAGTTGAGAAAAACGGATTCAAAGTTTTAGAACTGAATTTTGATCAACTTCACATCAATTTTTTTTTTTTTACAAAATCTGAGCATAGCTGAGCCAAACCTGGCTGTTTGACAAAATGTTTAATTGACCATCTTGCCTATGTAGGATACTAAACATCCATGACAACTTCACCATATTTGTATTCTCTCAATTATCATAATGTTTTTCTCATATTAAATGATTAAAATTGAAGCATGGACTTTAATCACTAACATTTAAGTACCAAAAGTACTATAGCCATGTTTTTTTGACATGCACCATGGAAGTACCAACCTTGGAGTATCGTGTGAATGCTATGGCACATGAAAAAAGTAATTATTTAGTATCATGGTATATATCACAGTACCATGCAAATTGTCAACCCATGCTGGAAACATATGACTCTACCTACATTTCTGCTAAACCTGGAATATGATGCTCCAGGTACATTTCACTGCAATTTTTTTTAGGTGACACATCCACAAGAGGCACTATAAGCACTATAATTTTTCTCTCTATTGCAGATGAGGGTTTATTGAACACCCTGCAGGGCTTGACATTAATATCGCCAACCCGCCAAATGCGGGTGGATTTCAGCAGTGGCGTGTAACGCAGTCACCCCTACTAGCCAATTAAGCAGGTTTTTACATATAATATAGGCTATACATTTTTCAATTGTAGTCTTTTAAAAGAGCATCTGAAATAATAAACTAAGTGCAATGTAGTGTTGTCAAAATATCGACTTTCGATACATATCGATACTGAAATATCTGAAATGCTTCCAATACTAATTTTCCACAGAACACATACATGATACCAGCTTCGCATTCTCGCTCTCTCATCTCTCCGACAGCGAGTTGAAACACAAACCCGCCTCCCCTCACTCATTTCATTTGCTCCGGATGAATATTGTTGGTGTAACAGGACTTGAATTTCGGCGTGGGATTGCACTTATTTCACATAATTTTACTTATTCCCGCAGATTTTGTGCTCAAACCCAAAGTGTGCACACATAAATCCAGCTCTCAGTACTAAATTAAGTTGGTTTATGCTGCTAATTGACCCTACGCAAAGACCCGCCCCCCCTTAGTTGCTGTTGCTTTGTCTGACAGGCCATGGCACTGCCACGCCACACAGAGTGAAAAATACATTGTGGAGCAAAGAGGACACTGACAACACGTCGACAGACAAGAAAGAGCAGATTACTTATGATATTAAACAAAGCCCCAGCTTTCAAATTGTGTAGTTTTTTAAGAAATTCAAACAATAAAAAACGTTTTGTGGCTCTTTAATGTGTCGTGACAGATTGCTGTAGCGCCTCAGCTCAAGCGGCTCGTAAACCGATCATCTCTTCCTACTAGTTCATTTATAGCATCAAATAAACATGAATGAACATGAAAAGAAATGTTGTTTCAAACGCAGAAAGACGTCAGTAAACATAATTTTTTAAGTTTAAGTCCACCAAGGTTAATCTTCTAACTCCTGACTGCTTTGTCGGACAAAATGGCGGATTCTGCGTTCTGATTGGTTAGATCGCTTGTCAATCAAACTCCCGGCGAAGGGTAAATTGCGCTTAAACAGTCAAATACACAAAATAATGTCAAAATGCCAGTCTTGGTGAGTATTCACGTAAACACAATCAGTTATGTTTTAAGTGAACGTAAACGGTTGAGAAAGAAAAGGCAGGTGTAACAGTATAATGGATCCGTGCGTCAGGTCTTAAAGTGACAGCAGCCTAATATACCTGCTGCCAAATTATGAGATAATATTAAAAATGTCTATATGGCAGTTTTTCCCCATGGTATCAATGTCAAAATTGTGGCCAGGGAAAATGCTGAGTGGCTAGTAACTTTGGAAAACCACTAGCCACAGTGGCTGGTGAACAAAAAAGTTAATGTCAAGCCCTGCACCCTAGTGTCATAAAATAAATAAATAAATAATGTCTCTGCGTACATTTTTGCAAAATGACATTGCAAGGCTTGTAGCATGTTTCGCGGCACTTTCAAAGTTAAATGTCCAGTGACTGGCACTAAACAGCTTGTTTAATTTTCTCTGACTGTGGCAAAGTTTTATTGTTGGTTGTTGTACATATCATGGCAGTTTGGAAATTAAATGCCTGGTGAGTGGCGCTCAAAGTCAAAAATGCCTCTATCATGTCTGAAATTAACAAACCCTACCCTGACAGTGTTAACAAAAGCAAAATGATATAAAAATGCTTTTGCTGAACGAACCATGCCGTTTTAACTTGCTTCTATGATGCTTTGTGCTCTTTTGTGAAGTGTGTGTGTCACGAGCGCATGAAAAGTGCATTGCTGTATCATGTGAGCTACTGAGCAAGTTTACTACATCAGAAAAGCCATAAATATGGAGCTATTTATATGATGCAAATGTCAAAATGTATTAGTTTACAAATCATGCACTATAGTAAAAGTGTTCTGACATCATGACATAGTATTATACAAATATAAGTCTTTATTTATTAATCAAACCAAGGAATCAAATTTGTTGGCATTTTACTGCATCCAGTGTTCATTTCAGCTGGAAACATTATAGTCTATATATTAACAGAACAAATTTTGGCCTACAAGGTCATAAAGTCATAACCTAAGGAAACTACAAACAAAAGTGATGTGCTACCTGTCATGTGGCTGGCTCCAGTTGTAAAGGTCAAGTGTTTTTTGGGCCCATTTTTCAGGGTCAAAAGGGGTCTTGACAGGTACCAACTGCTCACAGACGCCCCAGGGCCAACGAGAGAAACTCCTCTCCCAGCTGGGGTCACCCTCAGTTAGACCGATACATACAAACACAGGCCTGCTGTAGACAAACCCAGAGCAAAAACTGACCATTAGTCATAGTGACATGACATCACTCAAAGTGTAGAGTTTTTAATGAGTGGGTAAAAATTTGTAATAATGTTCGTTAGTAAACTATAATAACAACACACATTATTACATTATGCTTTACTGATGTACAGTTAATGTACATTCAAATCACAAATTAAGTTGCAATATATATTCATTATTAAAAGCAAATAAACTAAAGATCTCTTTATGTGGTATATAATGTAACGTTGTTATGTTATAATGTTACCAATAAAATGAAATTAAAATAGATGAAGAAGATACTACAGGAACAGGTACTATTACATGTAATATAAATATTTGAGTATTTGAAGGTAGAACTGAGTAAAAGCTTCTAAGCCTGTCTGTTTTGTTAGAACCATTAAAGATCTTGAATTATGGGATACACCTGGCAGGAACATAAAAACTGGCTCTCTTAATAAAACAAGCAGGTTGCTGCTTGTTTTTTTCCTCATTTATTCCTTATTCCCTCTGTACTGCTTCCCAGGGAAATGACTGTAGTGTTTATTGCCCCCCTCTCAGAGGCCGGGGGCTTTACCAAGGAAATACTGCCGTCTGGTGGAGGGAGGCAGAACAGATTGTGCATTTTCTTTGCTCTCCCAGTCTGGTGTAAGGGCTAATAGAAGATGTGTAATTGGTTTACTAAACTCTAGTACATTCAGCAAGTAGTTCTATGAACATACACAAATTAAAAATATACACAAATTACTATTTAAATGAGAAAAACAGTGCTTTCTCTGTAGTAGCATATACACAGAGGGAATATGAATGTGAACATAGGCCCATGTGTGTTAATCTTACTGCATATTGTGCTTGAGAAACTGCTCAATGCTGAAAGTTTTCTTTTCTGCAGTGTTGACTGGATCCCACCAGCGGCCAGGAAACGTGACTCCAGGTAAGTGCTTCTGGAGTTTTGCCACATACCAGCTATACGTCATCATCTGCATAATATAATGGCGGTTTTTACAACTTTATAATTAAAAAAGCATATTTATTGCTGAAATAAATTAGACATGTGTCATGCTGGATTACGAACCTCCTGGTCAACAAGGCTGAGGTCTGGACGGAGACCCTGGCAGTAGTGGACGTAACGCAGCGTGTTGCCCGGGAGATCACCACGAGTCAGAACCAATGAGCCCTCCGGCAATGACAACACAACCTCACGAGCAAACCTGTCCACGACGTCATTACTGCTCTGATCACACTCTCTGTCCACACACACACACACACACACACACACACTTTGAAAATACCTTGTTTAAAATGTAGTATGAAAAAACTAGGTTCAGTGTTGCTTGAGTTGCAGTGAGGGGTTAAGTTGTGTGACAACAGTGTTTTGTATATTTATCTTAATAAATATACAAAAGTATATTTAAGTATATTAAAACTTTTTTAATGCCAAGGACCCCAAATCAGAATTATTATCATTAACTAAAAACTAAAAAAAAAAGCTATGAAGCTGAAATAAAATGAAATAAATATTTGACAGAAAAACTTTAAAAAAATTTAAAACTAAAATAAATAAAAATAAAAATTGAACTAAACTAAAACTGAAATAAAAATAAATTAAACCTAAGTAGTGATATTTAAAAAAAAATACAAATGACAAAACAATAAAATTACTAAATATTAAACTAAAATGAAAATGTAAATATAAAATTAAACATAAAAAAATTTAAATATTAATAAAAACTATAATAGTATATAAATAATACTGCCCCAAATATGATGATCCGTCCTATACAATAAAAACCTATAGATTTTTATGTATAAAACTGTGATAAAAACATATTTATACTGTGTGAGAAAATATTAATGTATTAATTGTAATATTATATAAATATAAATTGCTTTATATATCACATAAGAATGCAATATTGCAAAGACAACCCAATTACATATTGCTTCATAAATTAAACAATTGCCTTTTATATTGTTATTGTACTGAAGCAAATTGTTAAAATATTATTATAAACATATTTTATAATATCTTAGCTGAATATGTAAACTTTGACAGCCCTAAAAATACCACCTAGCACCCCCCTTTTATTTATTTATTTACTTATACATTGTTGCACATAAATAAATATGATTTAATACGGTTCTTTTAAGAACTAATTTAAGGGAAAACATGTCTGGACTTTTCATTTGTTTATTCTTCATAACAAATATGTGTATATGGTCAACAAAAGGGTTTACATAGGTAATTATTACTTTTTTGTGTGTGATTGTGGAGTCGTGTCATAGGGCACATGGGTCACCACCAGATTTTGGTAAATATTGCATCTCCAAAATCCCAATTTTGGCCAAAAATGCCTGTTTGTAAAAGTTTGTTGTAAAACCTTTAGGAGTTTGCGAGCTGAAAGTGATCTGAAAGTGATACAAAAGTTTGTCAGGAGTGTGTAAAAGTACATGCACATTCCACCACATCAGCAGTGATGTTTACTTTGAAGAGTTTGCACAAAAATGTAAGGATCCATGACATTATATTTCTTACAGCTGTTCTGAAGTCAGTTCCTGTGTTTCTCTCTGAGCAGCAAGTAGTGATGAGGTGGAACATCTCTCGGCTGTAATCAGCCTCGGACAGGTGTGATGAGCTCTGACAAGAGCGTCAGTCTCACCATTGATCAAAGCGGCACAGTTTGAGGCAGCGATGTACCAAACCTTACCGCTCTAATCTACATGACTGCCGTGGCTAGGATGTCTAATCAAGCACAGAACTCGGCTGCTTTAATCTGCATGACTAGCGTGGCCAGGACGGCTAATCAAGCATAGAGTCAAAGCTGCAGAAGAGTGCAAGAGAGCTTTTGCTTTGATGTGTGCTGAAGCATGGAGGAAATGAGGAATTCAGGGAGTGACTGCCATGGTCTGGATGATCGACCACAAATATACAAAAAACTCAAACGCTCAAAGGTTCAATGGCTCTGTGATGTTGCTAAATAATGCAGTAATGCTCACTGATAGGCCCACTGCAAAATAATTAGTACTTAGACAGGTAATAATACCTGATATATCTACATATGTTTGGATATTCTAGATCTCTGATTACAAAAATGGATATTTATGCATTTTTATTTTCTGCGCTGATTAATGGGGGGATATTGGTTAAATTCAATGGATAGAATGGACATAAATATTATAAGTAAGGCATGATCAGTCAGGTGGTCAGTGATACATGAAATAGCACAGATACTGTATGTAGGAAACCTATGGTTGTCAATGATACAATTATATCAACTATTTGACCTGATATTTTAGTCTATGATATGATATTCGATATTCTAAGATGACCTGGGTGATTTTTTTTTTCAAAGGTACCATCATTTGGACCAAACAGCAAACTACCTTACAAACTACTTAATGTAAAAACAAAAGTACAGGAAAAAGTCCAGACATGTTTCATCCTAAATTTTTAACCAGCCTATATACAGTATATATTTATTTATATGTAACAATGCATAAATACATACACTGCCGTCTCTTAAGTTCACAAAGGCTGCGTTTATTTGACCAAAAACACAGTAAAAAATACTGTTTTGTAACTTAATATATTTTAAAATGTAATTTATTTCTATGAAGCCAAAGCTGAATTTTCAGCATCATTACTTCAGTCTTCAGTGTCACATGATCCTTCAGAAATCATTCTAATATGATGATTTGCTGCTCAAGAAATATTGCTTATTATTATCAATGTTAAAAACAGTTGTGCTGCTTAATATATTTGTGGAAACCATTATACATTTTTTTCAGGATTCTTTGATGAATTGAAGGTTCAAAAGAATAGTATTTACTTCAAATAGACATCTTTCATAACATAAATGCCTAGCCATATTTACCTACAGACACAGATACACAAAACACTTCATCTAAAAAGTCACCTGGGGACTTTCTGTGAACACATCTGAGTAAGGACAAAAACAAATTATCAGAAACCTCCTCATCTTAACACTGAAATCTCTTATTGTTGTGGCGTTCAAAAAATCAGTATAAAAGAAAATGTCTATAGACGTGTGTGAAGCTTCCTTAAAGGTGCAGTATGTAATATTTACAGCTAGTGGTCGAAGTGGGTACTGCAGTTCAAATTTAAAATACTGGAGAGAGTTGTTTGTCCCGCTTCCTCCTCCTCAGACTCAATGCTCACACGGGTTGCCAGATTGAGGACACGCAACAGGAACAAGTGCAATTCACAATGGAAAGCAACAAGCCTTACACTGTATATTTATCCACGTTTTAATATGCTTTTATTATATGGATGCCGAGGCTTTTTATGTCAGGTAGAATCTGCGATCTCTGAGTCAGTTCATTTGCTGGCTTCAATGCCTGCAATATGCTGTTTTCCACCAACTGGCAACCCGGGGTGTTGAAATACTATTGGGTAAATTTGGAGTGGGCGGGATCACACAGACCAAAACAAAAACAGACATTCCAACACAGAACGCACATTTCAAAGTATAATAAGTAAATAAGCGTCCATTGGCACCCTGTGTATGAATGGTTTACCTGTGGTTTAAGCTGATCATGTGTGAGATGAGGCCTGCAGTGAGTATCCAGGCTCCTGTGTTCCACACCGTCCCCCGGCTCAGACGCCCGTTCAGCCAACACACAGCCCAGCTTAGACCCAGACCAGCCAGAACACACACCCCAGCATCAGCCTGCAGCCAGAAGCGCTCCACCTATATACACATACACAGTATATACATTGAAGAGCATTTCTTACATTATAGATTAAATAACTGTAAACTTAAACTTTAAACTCACCACTCCCAGTAGAAGAGGCTTCTCAATGTTTAGGTTTGCTCTCCAGGCAAAGAACACAGAGTAGATGCTCACCATGGTGACAGTCAACCAGACAAAAACAAAGCGAAGTCTGGGGGCCACATACAGTATGTGTCATTAATTTAAAAATTATTATGATAATACTGACTTTGAATACATTGAAACTACATTTAAAACATGATAGGAAATCTATTGGTATGCATATTTGTCAGTTGCCTGCGAGTTCTATTTAAGTATTATCACATGAGCACAAGTGCTTTTGTACTGAATATTAGAATGGATGTGATATTTATATTGCTTTTGTACAGTTCTATAAACAATAACTTAATATCTAGTAATGAACATTTCAAACACAATATGGTTAGCAAATTTTTTGCTTTTTGCTATCACAACAATGCAAGAACGCAAATAACTAAATCTATTCAAAATAGTTTTCCACTAAATTAGTTCATGGAAGAATAATAGTTTAATAATTTATTTATATATAACAATATAATTTAATAATGTATTTATATATAACAATATAGTAGCACACAATAACAGCAATATTTACCTTCATACACATACTAAAACTTTCAACGCCACTTCTCCAATCCAACTACTGGACCAGAATTAGCCATTGTACAATATATAAAATATCAAAATTTTGGGGTCAGTAAGTTTTTTCAAGGAATTAATACTTAATTTTAGCAAGGATGCATTAAACTGATCAAAAGTGACAGTAAAGACATTTATAATGGTACAAAAGTATTAAATTTCTAATAAATACTGTTCTTTTGAAGTTTCTATTTATCGAAAAAATAAAAACTATCCCCAAAATATTACTGTTTTCAAAATTGATAATAACAAATGTTTCTTAAGCCCCAAATCAGCATATTGATTTCTGAAGGATCATGTGACACTGAAGACTGGAATAATGATGCTGAAAATCAGCTTTGACATCACAGGAATAAATGACACTTTGAAATATTTTAAAATATGTTGGAGTTGATTGCACTTCGGGCGACCCGAGTTCGAGTCCCGGCCCGTCCCGAGCTTTTCCGATCCCGCCCCCCCTCTTTCTCCCACTTCTCTTTCTGATGATTATCTATACTGATTATCTGTACTGTCAATACAGGCATTAAAATAAAATAAAATTAAAATATAATACAGTTATATTAAATTGTAATAATATTTCACAATATTGCTGTTTTTACTGTATTATTGATCAAATAAATGCAGCTTTGGTGAGCAAAACACTTGTTTCAAAAACATTTAAAAATTGTACCAACCCCAAACTTCTTGTTCAAAGTCTGTGCCACTAGCAGCACCAAATGGAATTGCAAAAAAAGATCATTTCAAACGGGTTTAAGACAAATTAGTAGTTCTGCCATTGGTTGAGCCAAAAGCTGACATGTTGGAGTGCTCAACAAAACAGAGCAATGTTTTTAAGGCCACAGCCACGGTGTTTACATTCACAATGGTCTATGTACATTAAACTGTGCTGGAAAAAGCTTAAACTTCAGTTTTTCTTCACTTCAGTGGCATTAAAGATTAAACTGATGGTCAGATCTCATTCAGCGATGTCTTACCTGCTCCGTAAAGACAGCAAAATGCCTAGAACTGCTAGCGCTAGTACTGGAGAAGACAGATCATTCACACAGTGATTCCACTGAGCCCTGAGACACAAGAGATACACTTATCAATACATCCACTGTGTGTGTGTGTGTGTGTGTGTGTGTTCATGTCTTTGTGATGGACAGAGACTCAAACTCAAAGTGCTGTGAGTGTGTCTGAATGTTTTTTTCAACATTAAGTGCAGTTTTGTGACAGCCTTCCCTTCCATCTGTATCCCAAACCCAGTCAATGGCCAATTTCCCTGCTGAAAGAGATAGTGCCCTGCCTTTGCCTTAATACCCATCTCTCTCTGACAGCTTATTTAAGCGTCGTGTGAAAGCATGTGTGAGAGAGAGAGAGTGTTTGAGCTCCTTATGGCAGGTTTATGCAGTGACATGCTTGTTGTGTTCCCCTCTCTCACTCTCACCTGTCCATCATGCTATGTGGCAGCTGTGGGGGGTGATGGGAAACGGCTGATTGGTACTAGCGGGACATAAGCTAAGCTCTCTCTCTGGGGACACCCAAATGTTTGATGAGGGTGGGCTGAGGAGACGACCCGAGTCTCGCATGATGTCTTACACTAGTGTCATCAGAAGCGCTGTGAACGTCACTGATCGTTTCA